>CM021107.1:370087845-370414115 GCA_007115665.2 Sequoiadendron giganteum | reverse complement strand
CTGAACTCTGAAAGTGGTTGTCTCGGTTTGCATGTTACATCACTGCGAAGGTTTTGGAAAACCCAGAAGGATTCCCCAGACATGCATCTGAAAAGCTCATGTAGAAACCCTAATTTGGCTCTTAAAGCATGAAATGCCAAAAATAGTAAGTCGTCTGATCTGGCTCAAAATTTACGTGTAGACAGCTTGATGTCACTCGGATGCAGTGGAACTGACAGAATTCCAAAATCTCAATAAAATAGTCCCAAGTTGAATACTTACTAAAAATAGTAAGTTGCCAGAATACAGTGAAAATTTAGGGGGACTCTGCTGGAAGTCTTCTGACTACTGCTCTAAGCTTAGACTTCAATTTTATAACTCAGTCTGACCTTAAATAAGCCTGAAGGATGAAAACCCTAATTACACAGACTTGACCAATGTTTCAACCCGGGTCAAACGACGGGACAATCCCCGGAAGGACCAGAGACCAGAGAGAGAGCGAACCAAAGCCAAAAGACCAGACTGGAGCAAGATTTAGGGGGGGTCCCCATCTTGATGGGGTGATGTGTGAAAAAAAAAGGTCACAACATCTGGCGACTCCACGGGAAAGTGTTGAAAAAACACTTTGAAAATTAAACCTTGGTCAATCCCTCTAACCATCATACGGAAAGGATACTTACTCAAAAAGGGAGAAGAATCCGATATTGGATCAAAACACCTTCATCTGAGATCTCCTGACTGATGCGTTTATCTTATCTCTAAACCATCGTGACTCCCGAGATCGATTATGGCAGGTTATACAAGTATCTTAACTTCAAAAGCATCCCGGACATTGCCTCGCTGCCAGTCAGGCGTCTATAGCCCCGACGAGGTTGTCGCTACAATTCTCACGAATATTGCTCCACTGCCAGCCAGGCGTCCATAGCCCCGGTGGAGTTACTCGTATATTCCCAAACCAATATTCAAAGTACGATATTTCTTTTATTTTCTTTCTTTTGATATTTCTTTTTAGCATACTTTCTCCTTTTCTCTTGATTATCCGTCAATTCCATAATTGGTTGGTAAGCAATGAAGCTATCAATGGGTTTGAGAATTGCAGTGGCGCTGAAGCAAGATTTAAAATTTTCACTTGCCGTAATCCCTCCCAAGGAATCAAAATGACTCAAAGCAGCTTGTTTGAACCAATAGGACATGATGATCTCAGGCTCATGTGTTAAGACACAATAACTGATTAAACTCCCGAGTCGAGCTTTTATGAGACCGGATGATGACAAAAGGAAAACAACCTTGGCATTCTATTGTTTGCATAAATTCATAAAAACCCCATGGCAGTAGACCAATTCGCGCAAGACAAGATATCATCACTTCCATTGCAACGGAAAACCCTAAAATCAAGTCCATTCTGAACCCAAACCAAAACCACTTGAGCAGACAACTCAAGGGAAGAAACACCAAAACCAAAAACCCAAAGGGCAACAAACCAAAACCAAAACCCAAAAAGGGAACGGGAACAAAACAACCTAATCTACTATGTACAAAGTAGGATCCAGGAGGGATCCTACGCTTGGAAATAATGCTTGAGGAACTGCCCATTGACTGGCAATGGGATATCCTCTCCTGTTAGCGTTTTCAATCTGAATGCATTATCTCCCAGGATCTCAGAAACCTGATACGGGCCCAACCACAATTTGTCGAACTTGTCGTGATCACCTCTTCTTTCGTGGGCTTTATCCCAACATAAAACTAAATCTGAAATCCTGAAGGCCTTAACCTTGGCCTGCTTGTCGAACCATCTTTTCACGACTCCTTGGTGCTTAGCCAGATTTTCCAATGCCTCATCTCTTTTCTCCTCCAAGTGCATCAACTGAGACAACCTGACTTGAATTCGGTCTTCGCCTTCCAGATACTCCTGAATAAACTGGAGAGTAGGGATCCTTAACTGAACTGGGAAGACGGGGTCTTGCCCATACACCAAATGGTAGGGAGATGTTCCCAAAGAATTCTTCGTTCTAATCCGGTCTGCCCACAAGGCAAACCTTAACTGTGTGTGCCAATCCTTGGGGTTCTTATCCAACAGTTTCTTGATAGCATTCAGCAAATTCTTATTTGTGGACTCTGCAAGTCCATTTCCTTGGGGGTAGTAGTTGGATGAGAACTTCAGTGCAATCCCATACTCCAACGCCCAATTTGAAAACTTCAATGATGAAAAGGCGGGGCCGTTGTCGCACACCAAAGCGTGGGGGCATCCAAACCTTGTAATAATATTCTCTTCGAGGAACTTAATGACTACATCTGTGGTGGAAAGCTTGAGAGCTTGAGCCTCTGTCCATTTGGTGCAGTAGTCGGTGGCTGTCAGTATGTACCTGTGCTGTGCCGAGGACGGTGGGTTAATCATTCCAATAAAGTCCAACCCCCACTTGGCAAATGGTCTGACTTCAATCACTGGTTGCAAGGGCATAGCCGGATTCTTTTCTCTGTACGCAGCTGTCTAACAAATGTGACAAGCCCTCACATGCTCATAAGCATCCTTAAAAAGTGTGGGCCAATAATACCCAGCCCTTGAAATTTTATGAGCTGTGGCCAGACCACCTCCGTGACCTGTCCCGAATTTCTCGTGGAAATGTTCCATAAGCTGCTTAGCTTCTCTTTTTCCTACACATCTCAAATATATACCTTCGTGATTTCTTCTATAAAGTACTGATCCCTGCAGCATGAATCTCTGGCTCTTCATTCTTAAAGTCCTTCGTTGCACTGGATTCAAATGTGAGGGACACCTTTGGTTCAACAAATAGTAAACAGTGTCATCGTACCATTCCCCTGGGGACACCTCTTCCAGTATATATGTTTGTTGTACCAACCCAGGTCCTGCCATTGCAATCGTTTGTGCCAATGCTTGTCCTCGGACTAACTTCATCGGCTGTATCTCTATGTCATATTCTTGCAAGCTGGCGACCCACTTGCCTCTTCTTTCTCCTAATTCATTTTGCATTAGTAATGTCTTTACTGTGGCATCTGGAACTATTGCATGTACTTTGCTCCTTAGGATGTAGTGCCTGAACTTCTTAGCTGCTTTTACTAGAGCGTAAGCTTGCTTTTCTATATTGGCGTACCTTAATTCTGCTTCCTTCAATGGAGTACTCATGAAAGCAATTGGGTGTTCATCCTTTTCTTCCGCTCTCTGGGTCAAGACCGCTGCGCAAGTGTGTTCTGAAGCAAAGGAGTACAAGTAGAATGGTTTTGAGTAATCCGGACTAACTAGCACCGGAGCATCTACTATTGCTTGTTTGATTTCTTCGAACGCCTTCTTTGTGAGAGGGGTCCATTCTATCTTTGCATCCTTTTTCAGCATTTCATTTAGTGGTCTGACAATCTCGGCGAATCCAGTTATGAATTTTCTCACAAAATTAATCTTGCCAAAGAACGACCTCAACTCTTTCTGACTCCCTGGCATGCCGATCTTTGAAATTGCCTCAATGCGGTCTGGGTCAATTGATATGCCCTGTCTTGAGAGGACATGTCCTAACAATTTTCCTTCAGTGACTCCGAATACGCACTTCTTTGAATTGAGAGAAATACCAAATCTTCTGCATCTCTGGAAGATCTTTCTCAAGTCTTCAACATGATCCTCCCTCTTTTTGGAGAACACTGTCAAGTCATCCATGTATATAATAATGCATTTTCCAACTAAGTCTCTGAAAGCGATGTCCATAGCTCGTTGAAATGTGGCCCCAGCGTTGATTAGGCCAAAAGGCATTCTTCTGTAAGCGAATGTTCCCCACTTAGTGGTGAAAGCTGTTTTTAGTCTATCTGCTTCTTCAACCATCACCTGGTTGTAACCTGAATAACCGTCCAAAAAGGACATCATCTGGGAACCATTTACAATCTGCAAAACCTCATCCAGCGAGGGCAAGGGATAGTTATCCTTCTCGGATGCTCTGTTTAGGTTGCGGAAGTCAACACATAACCTTATCTCTCCGTTCTTCTTCCTGACGGGCACTAGATTGGCGACCCACGTTGAGTGCCTTATTGGGAAGATTATTCTGGCCGAAAGGAGCTTCCTTACCTCCCGATATATCAACGGTTCCAATAGCGGGTTCACCGGCCTTTGTCTTTGCCTGAATGGTTTATTTCCCGGCTTCAACGGGATCGTGTGCGTGATCAAGGTAGTGTCATATGTCTTTAAGTCTTCGTAGCCCCAGGCTACCACATCAGAGAACTCTCTCAATGCTTGCACTATTCCTTCTCTTTCTTTTGGGGTGCATACTTTTCCCACAAATACATTCTTTACTTGCTCACTAGTTCCCAAGTTGATTGTCTCACATCCATCCCCTTGGGTGCTTTGATTCCTACTTAGTTTATCAGGGTCAAAGAGTCTTTCTAACTCCACCATGCCCCTAGGAATGACATTTGTCTTCAAATTTAAGATCCCTTCGGTGTCAAATTCCGCTTCTTCGGTTTCTTCTTCGTCTATAATCTGTGCTTCAAACACCCCTGCGTTAGTCAAGAATTCCAAAATCTGCTTATCATCATCAAACACCTGGAAATTCTTTATATTATCTGGAACTGAAGGTGTGGAGATCAATTCAACTGTGAACTTCTTTAGACCTTCCAACTCTAATGGCTCTGGTGAACTGGCCGCCTGCGCGAGAGAATTAGCCACTGGATTTTTAGCTCTGTATACTTGCTTGATATTGAATGCATCGAAGCTTTCGATCAAGTCCCGGACTCTGTTCCGGTACCGTCCCAATCTCTTGTCGTGGCAAGCATACTGTTTTCTTACTTGGCGGACCACTATGTTGGAATCTCCAATGGCATGTACAATTTTGGCACCTTTCTCTATAGCGAGGATCAACCCATGAATCAAAGATTCATACTCAGTAACGTTATTGGTGCAAGGGAACTGGAGCCTACAAGCACCTAGATATGCCTCTCCCTTGGGGCTGATGAGTTCAAACCCTGCTCCATTCCCTTTGTTAGACTTTGATCCATCAAATCTCAGAGTCCAAACTTGATCTTCTATATGAATGCTATGGGTATTGGGACCATTTTTCTCCATTGTGGGCTCGATCTTCTCACTTTCTACCCATTCCTTTGTCAGGGAGCTTTTCTTCTCATTTATTTCTTCTAGTTCTTCCACCAAAGAGACTTGTGGAACTCTCTTTGAAACTTCTTCAATGGCCGTTCTGCACATGGCGCATGTGAATTCTGGGTGGAATGCCTCATGGATCCTACACCAATTGGGCATTAACATACTGCTGATGGAAACATTCTTTCCTGATTCCATCTTTTGCTTGACATTCTTTAGCACAAAGTTTCTAAAATTTTCAAACATCCCCTCACCATCGCTTGAGTCATCTTCAATCAATATTTCAGTAGAGGGAGACGTACCTTCCAAGTGTTTTTCTTGATTTACACTTTGCAACATGAGGACTTCCTGTTTGACGGGCTTGTACGAACCCAAATCAGTCTCTGCAAACAATACCTCATTGTTATCACCATATTCAGTAATCATCAACCGGGGCCGTGGTGTGCTTTCCACTCTTATTTGGTTAGGGATTCCCCTCCAAGGCAGCCACATGTGAGAAAAGTCGGTGGCGATATATCCGTTCAACTTTCGGCACCAGTCTCTGCTAAGCAGCATGCCGTACCCATCTGGTATATCTACAACGGAAATATCGATACGGCCTTGGATTCTAGGATCCGCGGCCAGCTGCATGTGAATGTCGTTTAGTTCCCCAACAACAGGAACTTCAGTTTTATCCAATTGAGTTACTTTCTTGTTGGTGTGGGGCGGGATTAGGCCCAATCTTTCGCATACCTTCAAAGGCATGACGTTGCTTGAAGCTCCAGAATCGATCAAACAATTGTGTAACATTTTTCCGAATATTCTGACTGAAACCAAGAATGGGGCCGGTTCATCCTTCCCTTGATAAAACACTACTAGTTTTCTTCTTTCATCTGCATGGTCCGATTGGACTTGCTTGCCTTGAGTCATATTTTTCGCATTTTGTTTCTGCTTCACGGCATCATCAGCTTGAGAGCTTTTCTCAATCTCGGCCCTTCCAGGAGTGCCTGTAGAATTTAATACCATACCCTCAAAGTTCTGATATTGTTGTGGTTCCTCCCAAGAATCGTAGGAGGTTTGTGGCACACTTTGCACCACATTTGTGTTCTGTGCAGGACGGGGCTGCGTGACAACCTGGGGGTGTCTTGGCATGTTAGGTGCCTCTTGCGAAGTGCTTCTTGTGGTGGGGATTTCAGTCAATGTTCCTAAGAGAGTCTCTCTTACTTCTTGGACCTTCATCAACTCATAGAGTGGTAAACTGACCTTTATCTTCTTAAATTCTTCCAGTACAAAGGAGCTCAGCTTTCTTATATCTTCTCTGGGAGGATTCTCCTTTTGTCCTCGGATTAACTGGTAAACTGGCTGTTGAGGCATCTGCGGTCCATTTGATCTTGTTTGTGTGGGACCCTGCTGTCTATATTCCGGGGAGTCCTTGGGTGCCATTGGCACGTTGCTCGCATTAGGATGCGGCGGTGTGGTAAAGTTGTTTGGTGGCGTTGACGAAGTCAATGGTTCCCTTTGAGGATAACCTCTTTGATACACTTTAGGGGGCCCACCATCAGTAGTCTGGAGAGCTTGCACTTCCCTGATTCCTTCTACCAAGACACTGTTGTTAAGAGGCGGGAAACTATAGCCGTCTCTGCTTAGGGGCTCATCTGGTGATGCGTACATGACATGAGCCTCTGAAGGCGTTTGAGCCTCTGGCGTCCCCACGGGACCATTTGCCGAAGCTGGTGGAAACCTCTGATTAACCGACGGAGGTGTATAACTTTGGAATTCAGGTGGAAACTTGAAGTCTTCCAAGATGAGGGCTTGATCATACCGGGGTGTTGGAACTATTTCATACCCCGTGATTGGAGGATTCTCCACTGGTTCTGTATTTTTCACTTCTCCTCTGAAGATGTCAGCAGCGACTTGGAACTCGTGGCATTGCAACTCAGAGTGCTGACTAGTGTTGTGCAATCTACACCATCCTGACACGGCGGCCTCCGCCAGGTATACTCTGTCTGCCGGACGGTTCTCAGGAGGCGGTGGGTTATCCAGGGGTGTAGGAACCCCTCCATTGTTGGGTCCCGTATTCCAGGATCTCTTCTGGAATCCTTGATTGTTATTTCTATACCCATGATTGTTCTCTTGATTGTATCCTTGATGAGCATCATGGTGATGATTCGGAGGATTACTCTGATATCCTCGGTTAGCACCTTGGTGTGCTTGATTGTTCCTTTGCATGGCTTGAATCTGATTATTTTGATTTCTGAGGTATGTCACCTCAGTTGACAGCTTCTTTACTTGTTCCACCAGACCTTTTATTTCATCTTTTTCCTCTTGAGTCTGTGTCGATGGTACGGTGTTTTGCAGATAGACCGGCTGTGCGACTGACGCTTGAGATGAAGGCACTCCAGGGTGGAGAACCAACTGATTTGATGGCGCGGTTGCCTGGTAAGATGGTTGTGGAATTGGATTCAATGCTGGAATTTGCTGATTCCAGGTTTGTATCTGACCGCTCGTAGAACTTAAGCCAGTGTATAGTGATGGGCCAGTTGTATTTTGTCCCATGTTTTGGCTCACTTCAACTGCTTTAGCATAAGCTAAGTTCATATCGGCGGGAGCGGGGTGAGCTTCTCTCACAAACATTGCAGTTAAGGGGTCCAATGCGGCGTAGTAGCTTTCTCTAGCATCCGTGATAGTGTAAGGAGTTAGTAATCTTGTGAGAGCCTTCTGGAATCTATTGTTAAACACATGAATGGGCTCTTTTTCCTGCCTCCTTACTTCTACAAACTGTCTGAACAATTCTGCGGGGGTGATGGGAATACCAAACTTTCCGATGAAGGCCGTCTTCATCTGTTCCCATGTTCTGATTGAGCCGACTGGCAAATGTATGAACCAATAATGGGCCTCTTCCCCCAAAGAATAGGGGAACAACCTGCAAGCTACATCTGCGTATGCAATCTGCCTATTGCGTAGGTGGTCTTCAAACATTTTGATGTGATCCGCAGCAGTGCGGTTTACGTCGTGGACGTGGAACTTGGAGCAAAAGCTCTCTGGATTCTTTGGCATGTCATGATAGTCGGCAAACTCCAGCGGAGATGGGTTGGTAACCAACCAGGTAGCACCATTTGCAACTGGCTGAGCCATTGCTTGCCTTCGCCGATATACAGCTGTTGGAGTTGTTCGTTGCTGCTGCTGAATTGCTATTGGAGTGGTATCTCGAGTGGGTCCTTGCTGGGCAAACCTTGAAATGCTAGGCGGAGTTCTGAATAAGCTCGAGACCTCTTCACCGCTTATTGCTTCTTCACTTGATTGAGCTTCTTCGTTTGATAAAATTTCTTCACTTGAGGGAACTTCCCCGTCCGATCGGGTACCTTTCTTTTTCCTTGTTCTAGTAGGTAGCTCTAGCTCTACAAGTTCCTTGGTTGAGCTGGGTGCAGACCTCAAAATCCTCTTCAACTTATCCGGCGAGAAAGAACTGATGCGATCCAGGATGAAGCTGCTTCTTTCACTGGCGAGGCACGGGAGCAAGTGGCTGTCTTTGATTCAATAAATCTCTCTCAATAGCAACTTGGATCTCGACAGCTTTTTCTTCTTCTTCTCGCAACACCAAGCTCGTTCGCATGTACTCAGCTGCACTTCTCTTTGTTCTCCACGCGAGATTGTTCAATCCTGAAAGAATATCTTCTTGGTCGTCGTTGAATCCCAAATTTGGCTGTAGCCGCGGAGATATCCCTCTATGAGGTAGCACCATCTTGGTACATTACACTTTTATAATTTCTTTGCTTCACTATAAAAGTAGCCCTCCTTCTAGCGCCAATTCTGTTGACGTGCCTTTTGTGACAGCGCCAGCACAGAATAAAGTTGCCCCAACGGTCACTCTATTCTCTCTTGATCAAAGTGTCCCACATGCTAAGATTGCTTGAAAGTTCATGTGTTCGACTCCAAGGTTCCTTTTATTGCGAATAGACTCGGTTGGTTGATGTGTTTTGCTGGTTATTTCAAGGGGACTTACGTAGTTGTTCAGTTTCGTGAAGCAATTAGGACATGAATGATTTGGCAATATGGTTCTGGTATCTAAACTGACTCGGAAAATGCAGAATTTAAAGGGGATAGGGATAGGGATTCTACAAGTCTACTTCTACAGGGTGGAGGACGAGGATCGACTTAAACAATCTTCAAACCAAACTTTGCTTTGTCTCCTTTCGAACAACTCCGACAAAGTTGGTGCAATCTTCAAAGGATGAGAAAATGTTCAAACTATGACACAACACGTTCATACCGTCAACACGACGCATACAAACATATGAACCATAATCGAAGTTAAGTGCTGATACTCCAGTTGACCACGCAAGGCGAACTTACCATCAGCAAGTCCGCTAGTGGTATGGGCGAGAAGACTTGCTCAAATCACAACGCCACACTCCACAGCTAACAACTACTTGCATGAAATAAAATTTACTTTACTCTATCTACCTTGAATTGGAAAGACGAACAAGCCTTGCTAGCTACTCACAACAGAAGATAGAACCACCAAACAATGATAAATCTTTATATTATGAGAGTGTTCACAACAACTTCTTACAAAGTCCTCAATGGGAAAACTTCCTTTCCTCCTCAATCTGGCTTAACTACAAGCTCTCTTTCTAACTATCTCAATATCTCTAGCTCGATCTATCTGCAGTTCTTGCATTCCTAGTGTTTACAAACAGGGGGGATGCCCTTTTTATAACAAGTCAAAATTAGTGGGCGGATTTGAGATCAAATTACAATGAAGGAGCTGAGATCGAGCCACCTAATATATACGATTAAGGGTTTACTTCATGGCATACAAGAGGTAGACAGCAATGAATGCACAGAGAATATTCTCCACTCCCCTGCCGAGGAATCATGAGCAATTAATGCCCACTACCATCATCAAGGAAAGATCCTCTCAGCCGTAGCGTTTAGCAACCTTCCTCGGTTGTAAAACTCGATCCAATAGGACCCATCTTTGCTTCGACCCCTCCTTTGTGTAGAGGTCGGTGGAATATGGTTGAGCTGGAACTCCAAGACTGCTACCGTCTGTCCGTATCTGATGCAAGATTTCTTCCATGTCACCAAGGCGTCCTGGGTATGCTGAATTATACTAGAGAACGTGGAGACATTCTCAAAGTCATCCAGGACAAGTGACCTCGCAGCTGAGAAGAATGGAGGCAGTCTACCCTTCAAACCATCAGCAGTTATCTCCTCTAGGACCAACTTTCTAGCAAATATGGCTTCTAATGTATTGAGGACTCCCCCCAAGATGTTGCCCATTGCCTTCTTCACTTTAGCTGAATCTGCCCTTGCTGCGTCGTGAAATCCACGGCCTGTGACCACCGAGGAGTACCAACTGGTGAAATCGTACCTATCACCTCTCTGAATTACACCTCCATCCACTAAGGTTTCTAGAGGTACATGCATCAAAGCCCCCAAGCGAAGTACAGTCTTCGTTTGATAGATGCGAGTATCACCCCAGGCCTGATCTACTATATCCATTCGTGCCAAAATATTTGAGGCCTGTCGATAAGCATCGGCAAGGTCCTCCATGAATTTTCCTGTCTCAGTATGAATACGGCTAACCCACTTGTCTGCCTCCGTTTCCATTTTCTTTAAATCCTCTAAGGCAACAATTGACTCGTTCGGAAGCTCCGATGGACGTTCCACTGCCGGGTCCGCTGGTTCACCTGGACGTGCTAGATTCTGAATATATCCTATCAAGGTTTTGTGCTCCTTCTTAATTTCTTATACTTCCCCTCCGTGCGGAGCAACTGATCCTTCAATGCCTGATAGGAGTTATCGAACTCCTCGATAACTTGGGCTCCCGTAGGACGACCCAACTCTACTGTGGTGATCACATAATTTTTAGGCCTCTCCTCGGTTCGATCACAATCTTCCCTCGGAATA
The DNA here is from genome assembly GCA_007115665.2 of Sequoiadendron giganteum. NCBI lineage: Eukaryota > Viridiplantae > Streptophyta > Pinopsida > Cupressales > Cupressaceae > Sequoiadendron > Sequoiadendron giganteum. The sequence continues at coordinate 370,403,155 of CM021107.1, read as the reverse complement.
GCCACCTGAAGCGTGCGAGAGCCTGATTCGTCGGTCGAGATCTTTGAAAACTTTCGGGCCCTTTTCTTCTCTGGTGGCGCACTGATCCTCCTGAGGAACTCTTCCATCTCAATGGCTGGATCCGTGTCATCCTCGGGTTCTTTCCTCATTCTGTCGGAAAGCCAATCAGGCACTGTCTGCTGCGGATTACAAATGACAAGGGGCTGTTCTTCTGTTGCCTCCATCTCGTGCACTTCCTCTCTTCTTGCACTAGTCTGCTCAGGCTCATCCTCCTCTATAAGCTGGGTATCTCCCGACCCTTGGGTCCCTTGTTCTGTGTTTTCCTCTTCTTCCAAAGCCGTGTCCAACATTTGCTGAAAATGGGTGTCGGCCATTGTTTCCTCTTCCTCCTCCTGTTGGCCGCCCCTGGATAGACTGACACTAGCCGATTCCCGGGCGTTGGGCTGATCTACCTCCTCAAGTCCCCGCTCTTCCTCTAATCCTGCCCTCTGATCGGCAAATAATGAAACTACTCTTAAACTCGAAGATTGAGTTTGTGAGTGCACGGGTGATGCTTGTTCTATCCTCAACGGTATCGGCTGGGTTGGCACTTCCACTTGTGCCCTCGATGTCTGAGCAACTTGTTTCCCTCTTTTTACCGATAACGGCCTTGGGTCACCCATCAAGCTGTAAGTAAGGGCGATCGACTTGCTCTTAAGTCTGCATACATGTCTGTCGACCCAAGTCCTGGTAAAAGTCATCACCGGGATAGAAAGAGTGTCCAAGTCCATGATCTCTGGCTCGGACCAATCAGGTGGTGGGACAGGAGTATCCCTAACTGACCCATAGTCGGGTTGCATGGCGTTGACATCCTCCTCCACCTGGTCGGGAACTGGAATAATCTCACATTCTCTAATCAACTTGAGAGGAAGTCTGGAAAACATCCTTCTTCTTATCTAGAAGCTATATCCCTTTGCATTTTGCCGAAGTCCTCATATGAGCTCTGTCTTGGAGTATTCGCGATTACGTACCATCGGATGTTCGTGGGATCGAAATCTGCACACGTGTGATATGACAAATGTCTAAGATTGCATTTCGTCCTCTGCCTCTCAGACTCTGCCGGGGACACCCCTCAATGGAATTTCCCATGGTGATAGGGAAATCAAGCCCACCCTTCTTTTTTCCTTTTCTGAATCTTATCGTAGGCAATCAATTGCCTAGATATCTCAAGCATTACTATGTGATCAGTGGGGTATCGCGGTAACCGATACGGATACGAAGTGACCCCCTGCAGCCTAATATATGTGAATTTCGGGAATTGGATGAGCCAATACCCATATTCCTCAATCAGCGTCTGTGCTTCTTTAGATATTCTCTGCTGCGTCCTTTGCTGAAGCGTCCTTGCAATGTGCATTGTGAATGCATCATTTGCCCGGTTATAGTTGGCAATGTTAGCCAAATGTAGCTGTGTGCAGGCTTCATGAATTTTGAATTGACCAGGGGCACAGCCGATTGGCTCTTTGTACGAAATCCCTCTGTACTTAGTCATTCTGGCCAACATGTAAATCACATATGAGCTCATGTAGAAAGTCTTCGTCACCTTCAAGCTCCTGAACTGCTCATCGATGTGGTTGCTAATCATCAACCAATCGACACATATTTTCCTTCAAGATGATCTCGATGAAGTAGAGACACCAAGGCTCGAAATGTAAGCGTGCACTCCCATTCACCCGGCTCAGCATCATTATCAAATCGCGGTATTCTTGTTTCACGTCCTCGGCAATTATCTGCTTTGGGAGCTTAGTGCGGGGTGGCCTCGGCTTCTGCATCCAAACTCTGTTGATGACTGCAGTGACTCTTTCGAAAGAGGAAGAGTACATCTTATCTGCCCTCTTGTTTGTCCTGTATAGCATCTCCTCAGCAGTTGGAATCCCAAATGCTTCTCCGATGGCATCGGGTGTGAAGTTGGCGAGCAGGTTACCATCCGGAGAGACGATCGTCCTACGTTCTGGCTTGTAGTGATTGGCGCGCTCCATAATTAGCTCCGGACACTGAATTGCTGGCGGAAAACTAGCAGCTGCGTAGATTCCACTCTTCATTATATTATGTGCCGTGACGGATGGTTGATGGCCCCCTAGCCCGAACATCCTCGATTTGAGTGCATTCAGATTAAATGAACCAAGGTTGGTGTCATTCAATCCCACCAACTTTGAAACTATTGCTGACTTTGGGAGAAATGGCTTAGCGAGCCTCTTAATCATTGCCTGCCGGGATGAGCCAGCCTTGCCTGCTTCAGTGTTTGCAGCTCTGCCTGCGGCTCTGCTTGTTCCTGCAACATCCTTTGCGCTAGCCATCTCGTACTGTATAAAAATCTCTGAGTTTAGAGACAACTCTCAGCAACTGCACTTCTGACTGGTGAAGAAAAAACGCAGCAAGCTAATAACTTTCAGCAATGTAGCTAATTTCTCTAGCACAAATTGTTCGAACCTTGACTTCACTTTGTCAACTTCAGCAGTTAGAGGAATAAAGAGTTGCCAGCAATATGAAATTTCAACCTCTTCAACTTCTCAACGTTTAAACTTCGCAGCAACTCCACTTTCGGCTCTTTGAGAATTAAATTCTCCAGCAACTCCGGAAAATAACTTCAACCTTCAACTTCGAAGTCGCAGCAACACACTTTCAGCTTTTCGAAAGAAAGAGTCTCGGCAAATGAAAATTTCTCCAGCACTTCGCACTTTCAGCAACTCAACACTCCGAAATAAAATAAACTCTCACAGAATTTCTCTCCTCAACCCCTTGGAAAATATTTCAATCTCTCCAGAACTTCTTCAGCAACTTCAACTTCGAAATAATGTGAGGAGAAATGAGAGAAGAGATTGTTTAAATAACTCTTCTCGGAGAATCCTGCTAAGTAGTGCTGGGGCTATTTTTAGCACCTTCATCAATTTCCCACTATCTTCGTTCTGAATCTTCTAATTCAAGCGCAGTAGTGGGCTAGTCGTCAGCCGGTTATTATGGCAGTCGCCATTAATAATGATTCCTTCTTCTTCAAATTTCGAATTTTCCTCTTAGTCTGCCAGTTACCTCTTGGCGATTTAAACAACTCGCGAGAAAACAATCACTTGACTTGATTTAAAATTCCATTTTAAAATCTCGCAGTGTTTAAATAAATTCAACTCGAAAAAAAAATTCGTGGGAGTAGCAAATTTATTTCCAACTTTTTAAAATGTCTGTCATTTAAATCCTCGATTTCATAAAATTTGCCTTAGACATTTTAAATTCTCTCATTAAAACGTTCAACTCCGGGCGATTAAAAACTTGTTCGCGTGCTCGAAATAATTCGTCCTTTGAGATTTAACTTCTGTCAGGAAAATAATCTAGGCAAAACGAATTTCTTCTGAAAATATTAAAATTTCCCTTAGGAAATTAATTTTCAAACTCTGCTAACTCATGGGTGCATTTTAAACGGGTTCATTTGATTTTCACTTGACCCATGGAAAATATTCATCGATATCAAATCTTCCCCTTGAAAAAAAATTCGTCAACTTTCAACTGCCTTTGGAGAATTTTAAAACTCATCAAATCATCCTTCCATGCCAAGGGCGTATTTTTCCCTAGTGAAATGTTATCTCACTTAGAAAAATTTTCTAACATTTTTTTTTCTCTACCATAGGCGTATATTTTTGATGAAATATTTATTTCATTTAAAAAAATTCCTCACTTTACACCTCTGGCGCACTTGACCCCTTGGCATTTATTTATTTTTTTTTTGACTTAGAAATTTCCTCCTGTCATCTCACATCTTGGGCGTATTTCTCTCAGTGATGTTTTATTTTGCTGGCTTTTACCCTTGCCACGCCTTAGAAACATTTTCAATCAAGGGCACATTTAGCATGAGCCACTTTCATTTTCCACACTTAGAAAAATTTTAAAAAAATCTCCACTTCAACTTGGGCGCATATTCATGTGTCTACTTCTACTCTTCGTGCCTTAGCATCTTATTGCCTCCTGGGCGTATTTTACTCATGCAAGCTTTGATCTCTCACTTAGAAAATTCTCAAACACTTAGAATATCCTTTCAAGGTGAGGGCGCATTTGCTAGGTTCCAATTTTATTTCGTTGCCTTAGGAAATTTTCTCCAGCAACCTTGGGTGCATATGGGGTCTTGAGCTTTCATTTCCATGCCTTAGACGTTTCTCCAAGTCCTAGCCACTTTATCTTGCCTTGGGCGCATATGGGTGGGCGCATTTCAACATGTGAGCTTTCATTTTTTTTGCCTTAGGCGTTTTTCAAGCCTCTGCCTTGAGGTGGGCGCATTTTACTAGGTGAGCTTTTGTTTTTGCCTTAGAAACTTTTTCAAGGCATCTCTCCTTGAGGTGGGCGCATTTCAACATGTGAGCTTTCATTTTTGCCTTAGGCGTTTTTCAAGCCTCTACCTGTTCCTGCTCTTGCATTCTATTTTTAGCAAGTTGTGCTATTTTTAGCAAATCCCTTGATTTTCAACCTCTAAGGCTCCGTTTTGCCTGAAAATTTCATCAGATGATATTCTCTGCCTTGTGAACCTGTTTTGTCAGTCCTCTGCCCTGACCTGCTATTTATAGCCACCTGCTATTTATAGTAAGTTTGACTTTCTGACTTTAGTAGCTCCGTTTTGCCTGAAAGTTGCAACGCTTGATCTTGATAGCTTGAGGGTTACTCGGATGCCAACCTCGGGTGCAGACCTGCTATTTATAGCCGTGCCCTGACTTACTAAAAATAGTAAGTTCTCCGACTTTGCTCAAATTTTGCCAGCAGGTACCTTGAAGTGTGCTGACATGGGTGGGGTACTTTGTTTCGGCTATTTTTGGATTTTACCCCCTATAAAAGTGGAAACCCTAATTTGATTTGCATGTATCCCGAACGGTCTCCGTTTGACTTCGTTCCTTCTGCATGTCGTTCTGCTTGCTGGACTGGAGTGTTGGGCGGCTGCCGGAGTGTACCTGCTAAAAATAGAAACTGTCTGAAAAGTGACTCATCCACTGCCGGATGGTTTTGCATGTCATATTGCCTGCGGGATCTCAAAAAACCCAGAAAAACCCAGAAAACTGGTCTGCATGCATGTACTGGCTAAAAATAGTAAGTCCTCAAAACTCGATCTTCTCTGCTTGCAAGCCACACCGTTGCGAAGCTCTCGAAAAACCCATGAAGAAAAACCCGACATGCGTTGAAAAACACTGCATGCGAACCCTAAAAATAGCCTCCGAAGGCTGAACTCTGAAAGTGGTTGTCTCGGTTTGCATGTTACATCACTGCGAAGGTTTTGGAAAACCCAGAAGGATTCTCCAGACATGCATCTGAAAAGCTCATGTGGAAACCCTGATTTGGCTCTTAAAGCCCAAAATGCCAAAAATAGTAAGTCGTCTGATCTGGCTCAAAATTTACGTGTAGACAGCTTGAAGTTACCCGGATGCAGTGGAACTGACAGAATTCCAAAATCTCAATAAAATAGTCCCAAATTGAATACTTACTAAAAATAGTAAGTTGCCAGAATACAGTGAAAATTTAGGGGGACTCTGCTGGAAGTCTTCTGACTGCTGCGCTAAGCTTGGATTTCAATTTTATAACTCAGTTTGACCTTAAATAAGCCTGAAGGATGAAAACCCTAATTACACAGACTTAATCGATATTTCAACCTGGGTCAAACAACGGGACATCCCCGGAAGGACCAGAGACCAGAGAGAGAGAGCGAACCAAAGCCAAAAGACCAGAATGGAGCAAAATTTAGGGGGTCCCCATCTTGATGGGGTGATGTGTGAAAAAGGTCACAACAGATAGGTGTCGTCACCTCCTTGGATATTTTGTTATCGATCATTATCGTATGATGTTTAATGTTTTGTCTTGCAGCCTACACTTTGGACAGATGTCGTCACCTCCTCGGGAATCCTGTTAGACAGGCCATCGTTCCTTGTTGTTTCCAGTGAGTTGTTTCCAAGCCTACACCTCGGATAGGGGTTCCTCCTCCTTGGCAAGTCTCAGATCCAGTTTACCGTAATGAGTGTTTACTTGTATCGAGACCTATCTTGCTATATATCCAAGAGTTCAGAGCCTCGGCCATATTCCATTGAGACGGAGGATTCAAGTGATCCAACCCATCCATTTCGCTCCTACGCCCTCATGCTCTGTTTATCTTGAGGAGGTAGGATAGTTTAGAATCTTAGTTAGTCGTAGTTAAGATCTGCGGAAACCAGAGAAAAGCTTAGCTACGGCGCATTGTGTTTATGCACCCTTGTGTCCTGACGCTGAGTAAAAAAGATAGGAACCTTAGTACATCCCTTTTTTACATTAGAAAATCAGCAAAGAAAGATCTTCCTCTCAATAATTCGAAGAGCATGTACTAACACACTTGCAATAGCTGTCTGTTTCCAATAAGCACTCCGGAGGTGCTAATTGAAACACCAACACAGCTGATCATCGTGGACAGCGTCAGAGTGCTAGATGATGATACCATTGACAAATTCCTGAAGGAGATGGTAAATGGAGAGGACTTAGAGTAGACGTCCAGTTAGATCCTGCAGTTGTTTACGAGGATGAGTCACGAGCAGCAGTTAACTCAGAGTCAGGTCTTGAGTTTTTCTTGTTGACATCAGGCACGCCTATCTCATTCTTGGAGATATCTTCGTAGGAGGATGGTCTCTTAGTTAGTGTTAGTTAACTGATGGTAGTTATCAGTTAGCTTTTCTTTCAATAAGGACGTGCATGTTGCACATGTCCAGTTAGCATTGTTTGTATCGGTTAACTGATGGTAGCTTTCCAATTAACTCTATAGTTTCCTTTATTAGGGTTTAGCAATAAGATTTTGCATGCATTGCAAGACTGTAGTTGACTCAAGGTGATTTTAGGGTTGCCTACACCTTTGATGTCTATAAATAAGAGCTTTTAGCTCATTTGTAAATAACTTTTGCACGAGAGAGTAATATATGCTGTGCCCACCTTGCCTGTAATATTGCCTTTTTGTATTTGTTCATGAGTGTTTGTCTTGATAATGAATTGTTATGCCACTTGGGTTTCATGCAATTATTATGGTGAATGCTCGACTTGGTTAAATGGGGTTGCTGGTTTGATCATTGTTGTATGCGTGTCTTGTCTATGCAATACACTGTCCCAGTTGCTTACCTTGTGTTTTGTGTTCAATAAGTGTATTCAGATTGAGGAAATCATTGTGCCACCTTGCCTTCAAGTTTAGAATTTGTACCTAAAGCCTACCGTGTGATGTGTGTGATAATAAGTCTATTTAGCCAAGCAAATTGTTGTGCCACCTTGCCTTCATGTTGTGAATTTGTACTCGGCTTATCGTATACAACCATTCCTGGTCCTTTTCCTCATGCTCTATTTACTTGAGGAAATTGGATAGATTAAAGTATTTAGTTTTAGTTGTAGTTAAGACCTGCAAAACCAGAGAAAAACCTTAGCTGCAACGTCCTTGGTTTCCTTAACCTTGTGCCTCTCCCAGTTGAGTCGAAAAAGATAGGTTTAGATTACTTTACTTTTAAAACGCATACCAGTAAAAAAGGGAGCTTCCCCTCCTAATTTGAAGAGCACTCATCATGTAGTGTGCATAGCTGTCTGTTTTGTACTTACACTCCAGAGGTGTTAGTTATTACGCCAATACATAGGTGCATGAATACCATCAAATTACAAGACGACTCTTGTTCTTGTATCACCTCTAGGTCCTACATTGACTTTATTGTTGTATCCTCATTGATTTTCTTGTGTGTTGTGCAAGATTTCTTTGAGTTATTGATCAGACTTGGTGTTTAAATTTTAGTCCCTTTTCCTGGTGTGTTTTCCCCCAAATTAATTAACGGGGGAATGCAAGGGGGCAACGCTCCCAAAGCAAAATTAGCCTTATATTTTAATAAAGAATTTGCTGCATATTTGAATTGTAATTTGGTTAAAAACAGTTGGAAAAACTGCTTGGAAATGAAGAGTTTTATTTGCTATGTGGAATTGAAGAGTCACAATTTTGTGAACTGCCAGCAGCAAGGGCGTGTGTGAGGAATGAACAACCACGTGAAAGTTCAGTACGGTTGCTGCAAGTTGCATGGTTTGGTGTGAGGTTCATTGCAGGTTCAATGTGTGGCACACATAGCAGAGTGTGTGGTAAATTAAGTTGTGGAAATCAAGTGAATTCCTTGCTGCACATTGCAACTATTGCTACAAGTTAATTGTTTTTGTAATTTCGCTGGAAATTGAATTAATAAAAGGAATGTTGTTTGTGGATGTAGCCTAGCATAAGAGTGAGCCATGTTAATTTGTTGTCTCGCCTCTATTCTATGAATTTTTTTAATCTCTATTTCATTCCTATGTTTTTGTTCATGTAACTGTAATCTGCATTTAATTGGTGATTAAATCTCTCTATTTTCTACCTGCAAATTCATAACAGTTTCTAGGATAACTGTTTTTTGAGATTTTGGGGATGGTGGGGGGACAACTAATAAAAATATTACATATATTGCTAGAGCATAATGTTTATTTGGGGATTGTATTTAATGTAAGTAATCCTAAATAACATTTATAAGACTAACTTATAAGGTTTATCCATATAATATATAATAAGGGGTAATTTATAAAGTTTATTTTTATAAATAAATAATTTATTAATTAAATGTATAAACAAAAAGTTATATGGTGAATGGTAGTGACTTATTTACCAACCCTTTAGATTGCTTTAGAAATAGGCGATCATGTAATGTCCCTATCGTAGGAATAAGTGATTTGCGGATATCCTTAGCCTATTTTTAATTCCTGTAGGCTAATTGCGAATTCCTGTAGGCTAATTGGGATATGATAAGGGAATAATTAATTAATTAATTAAATTAAGTTGTCTAAATAGAATCATTTATTTGAACAACTTATATGTTAGTTTTATGATAAAAAAATGCAATAAGCAGAAAACACAACTCAAAGACAATGAACACAAAGTTTACCCTAGGAAAACCCTCCTTCACGAGGGGGAAAAACCCAACAATTAATCTCTTCTTATATATCAGAATAAAAGTAGCAGAAATCTGCTTACAGAATCAGGCCTTACACAAGGCTGGGTATATACAATGAATGGAGACACTTCTCCTTGATGCTAAGTACAAATAAATATGCTTCCCCTTGAAGTCTGATCTGCTGCAAATGGAATGGCAAACTTCTGTTGGAGGTGAGAATGAAATGATTGAATTGATGATCAAACTAATGATCTTCACCTTACATATATACCAATCTAGGCGACCTCTTCTCTAGGTGGTACCCTAGCAAGAATTAAAAACATGTTATTTGACAAGCAAGGCTGACCTGCCTTGAGTATTATTTATTTAAATTTAAGATTAATTATGGAGAAAATATCTCCTGCCGCTACAAACATTAACACTCCCTCTTAGCTAGGGAGGTATTTTTCCAAATATCCTTGTCATGGAGTGTCTCGACATGACGTCCACAATGGCTACACCCAATTGTGGAAAACCACATCTCAGTCTCAAAGATGTACAAGAGTTCATCACGGAGTCTCTCAATGTGATGTTGTCATGGAGTCTCTCAATATGACATCCACCATGGCTACTCCCATGTGTGGAAAGAAACACAAGTACAAGTGCCCATCACAGAGTCTCTCATTGTGATGTCATCATGGAGTCTCTCAACATGACGTCCACCATGGCTACTCCCATGTGTGGAAAAACACAAGTACAAAGGGTTCATCACAGAGTCTCTCAACGTGATGTCGTCATGGAGTCTCTCAACATGACGTCTCATCTCAGTCTTAGAGATGAACAAGGGCTCACACCTCATATTTCTCCGTCTCAGAGAAATATACACTACAAGGACTTTCACCTCATTTCTCCATCTTAGATAAATATACACTACAATGGCTTTCACCTCATATTTCTCTGTCTTAGAGAAATATACATTACAACAAATCTTCATGATGATGTGACTCCCTTTGAAGCTCCAAGTACTTGCATCAACCTCCTGACCTCCTCGTTCAAGATTGCCTGCAATGCTTTAGAGGAATGGTTTCCAACGCACACCTCCGACACTACTGACTTGCAAGAGTTCAAGACTGTCCTTCTTGACCTCATCCCAGATCACTTTATTCTGAATAGGTTTGCGGAGCTACCAATGTCAATTCTAGATTGACTATCTTGCACAATTATGTTCTCTACAGTTGAAGAGGTCTTCCAAGGACTTTAGCACCTGGCCTTGCAACACTGCAACATTCACTTCTTCTCAGTGAGTCACATAACTCCCTCTTGATCCCTGCCTTAGAGATTGCAAAGAAATCCTCTGGAAATGAACTCCCCTCCATTGACTGATCTCAAAACCTTAATCCTTTTCCTGGACATGCTCTCATCTCAAGCCTTGAATCCTCGAAATTTAACTCCCTTTGAATGTCATTTCCTCCTCTTCGAAGTAAGTGATCACAATGACAATCTGTATAGGTTCTTCGTTGTTTAGTGTCTTCATCTTTCTCAATCTTCTTTGTTTATGCAAACTCTCCATCCAAGGCTTGGCCCAACCTTGTTCCATCGAGAGATGTCTCCAGCGAAGTTAAGTGCCACCAACTCAGTCTCATGGCAGCAAGTTGTGTCTTCATGTTTGTTCATTTCTCTAGCCGACATGGCTTCCTCACTGGATGCCTCCAGCTCTTCCTCCTTTGAATTCCTTATGCAACCTCTAATAATTAATCCATCATCCTTTTGCTCCTCGAACCATCCTGCATTTTAAAAAGATTAATAATAGTTCAAAAATCAAACTACAAATGAAGCATGTAGCAGATATCATTAGATAGATTAAATTAAAAAATAATAGAACTATCTTTGTTGATTCTGATATATCTTTCTTTCGTCTTTACTCAATTTTTGTTCTTGGAAATGCTAATCACAACACAACAAAAGACAATCTGCTCAACTCAGATTTCTCAGACACATTATGCAGCCAACATATTCAATGTAGAACCAGCATCTCAATGAATCAAGGCACCATCACAGTCCATGCACATAGAGAATGGTATCGATGTGACCAACCAATCACAACTGAAATTGCAGTTCTCCTTTCATTTCAAAGTCGCACTAAAAAATCTTCACAACTAGCATGAAACAACTCTCAATGAATGAATGGTATCTCCAAAGGATCTTATGCCAATGATCACCACTCAAAAGAAACCACGACCACTGCTAATCACATGATCCAAATAATCGATGTCAGATTTGCACAACTCAGCAAACTAAATTTCAGCCTAGAAAAAAATGATTTCAAAGGTACAAATAAAAAAATACTTATCTCTTTCTACCTTCAAGGGAAGAATTTACTTCAGACATAGATGCATCGCATTTAAAAAGGGCATATAAGTTATTATTAGGCATTCAACCAACTGGCAGCTCTATTTGATCAATCGCACAAATGCCAAAAACAAATACACCCTCCAAGCTTCTTGATTTGTAGTCATATTCTTCTTCCGCAACTTTTGGAAATGTTACACCTCGATTGTATAGCTATTATTTTCATAGGGCAATTGTTTGTAATGAGTGAATTTTGGAGAATGCATAAAACATGTTGTTTCCTGTTAGCAATATGAGTGTGCTTCCATTTAATGAATGTCTCATTTTATGCTACTTCTATCGATGTTATCCTTGATGAATGTTGCATGCATAGTTATTGAGTTGTGAATATTCTAACTTAAGATCTTTTGTATACTGTTAATGTTGTGAACAAGTAACTGCCGAGATTGTATGTCTATGGGTTTAGGTACATGAACCATTCCTCCAGGCGGAGGGGAAATATCACTTGGGAGAGGGGCTTGGTCGGTTAACTGGTAATGTGAACCATCTGAGCATACACACACATCACTAAGAGTTTGGAGGAACCAAGTCAGATAAGTTGGTCTTGATAAGTCATCCATAGGCTTTAGGAGTCTGGTTTACTTCTTTGATCATTGTGAGGATAACGTGATTGAACATAAGTGAATAGGTTAAGTGGGTGTGTATATACATGTATATAGTATGTACACTGAGATATATACGAGTATATATGTGTATATATATACACACACTACCTATTATCTGTGGATAAATAATATTACTATAATATTTGCCTTGGAATTTATATATACACATATACATAGATATATATATTGAAAGTATGTTGACCGGCTCGCAGTATATGTATTCGACAAATAAATATGTATATGTATATATATTTATATTTGTTAAATATAAATATATTTATATATATGTAATTATATACTAAAGATTATATATAATATTATTATAGTTATATTAAAATATATATGTATATTAAATACTTGGGTATTTAAATATTTATATGTTTAATATATTTAAAAGAACTATAATAATATTTATATAATAAAATATATAATTATTTCCTAACTTTTGAAATATATATAAATGTATTTAGTTTAAATATTTTAAAACTCTAAAGTGTAAATTTAAAAGATTTAAATCTAGTAAATATTATAAAGTGGACTATGGAGAAATAATATGATCTCTTGACTATTGAGAAAATAATAAAGTAAATCGAGCCCTTTTGTTTTTAAAACATAAGATAAAGTAAGAATCGAAATATTCAGGAGTAAACCTTTGTAAAATAGAAAAATATTTTTGAGAAAGCTTATTCCCGTGAAATGGCGTGAAGATGAAACGCATGAATTTCTTGAAGAAGAATTCAAAAGCTGGAGAGGAGGCGACGCCAACTGAAGGGAATGAGGTGTTGCAAGTTGAAACTTGAACGGTTCGCAATAATGGTGATTCATTCTCTTTTGTGTGCCAAAACTGGACGTTTTCCTGTAAGTGGCATTTTCTCCTTTTTGAGTTGAAAGAGTCTTGAAATGCTGGCTCAAATAGGGTCGATTCATTCTTATTTTTGATGATTCAGGGTTTAGAAACCTGCCAAGTATCATTTTGAATGTTTCTGGGCACTTTGTTGTCAATCCTCATGCCTCCATTAGTGGAATTTGTTGCATTTCGGGCCTATATATAGATGCCTTGCCATTCATTGTAAAAAACACATTGTGCAATCTGAGTTTAGTTTTTTTATTGAGCTCCCATATCCATTTCATTGTATTGCTTATATTTTCTGTGTTGCTGAGTTTGAAAATACAGCGAATTTTTACCAGCATTTACCAGTTACAGTGATTATATCATTTTGAGCTCAGAGTGAGGTATTTGTGAATTATAGTTGAGTGAGAATTCAGTGGTGGAAGCACATTTGCGAGGAGAGATATAGGAGTTCACTATAGAGTGAAATACTATCACAAAGAAGCCATTATTAGTTGGAATTCTGGAAGCTTATTTGAAGGAGAGTCTAGAAGAGCAATTCTGGAAGGAGAAGCTTTAAAATCAGGCATGAATCCTCCTTAGTTTATAACTTTTATTGAAGTGTTGTTTCCTTTTTGGTCTTGTGATTGCTGCTTTCAATTAGCTCTAGCAGGAAAGAACTATTTTGATGAATATTTAAAGCAATGCATTGAAGGAGAAAATGTGTAAGGGATTCAATGATTAAGGGATTATGAAAAAGGGATTATATGAGTAAAGAGCTCAAGGGATTAGTTTACTTATCTTACATTAAAGGGAAATAATGGAAAAAGATAAAAAGGGAAGAATTTATATGCATTTTGAATGAATGATGCATTTTGTGTATGATCTCCGTATATGGAGAATATGTAGAAGTATTTATTATCTACTAAGATCGAAATGAAGACAAAACCAAGTATGGTCTTAAGCTTAAGTTATTAGGATAACTGAGGCAAGCTAAGCACTCCTAGGATAAAGATTTCCGGATTAGGAGTTATGTTACAAAACACTTGTAGATTGTTTCATTTCTAAGTAGATAGTTTGATGTAGGAAGTCCAGGGTGACTGAATATCCATTGAAGGACATAATCTACGTGTAGTGTAAGATAGCCTTAAGTCAAATCGGCCCTGAGTAGTGTATATGATAGATGACCTTCATTCGAAGAACTGAATGTGAATACTTTGGCCAAAGTAGTGAAATGTATGACATCCACTTAGATGTGAGATAGTTGAGACTACACTGTCAGTTCATCGTGATCCTTGTACTAGTATGAGATTGTGAAATAGCAAGGTTCTAGTTGTGAATAGGACACATCACTATGCTCAGTTGGGTTGTCGCAGCCAGATACTCTACGAATCTCTTTGTTCGAAGGGAGGGCCATCTATCGAACGATAGATGTGCGGGGGACCGCATTAATAGTCCGTGGTTGGCGGATTAGCACCCGAGTGATGTTTCTCCTCCATAGCAGGCGACGAATACACCAAGATTTGAAAGGAAAGGAACCTAGACAGTCTTACTACTATTTGTGCAAAAGCTTACGAGCTATGTATGTAATTGTTTTACTTTTGTACTCTAATTTATATTTGCAATGAAAATGGAATTCATGTGGAAATATATTGTAACTTGCATGTATTTATCAATGAAGAAAGAAGGAATTTTATTGTAATGTCTTTGTTACTTGTTACTTTTATATGTTTGAAGTGAAATGTTGGAAATTTTTTATTACGCAAGGGTTAAGTCGTTACAAGAAATTATAATATTTTTGAAGCTAACTTAGGAAATAATATGCCCTCCCTAGTATTAGCTTGGTAGTCATGAGATAGCCTGGAAATAATGAGTAGGTGACTCCAGAAGAAGCCTGGTCAATAGAACCTGTAGCCTTCCTCATTTTTTCAACATTCTTCAAAACTTATTAATATCCAGATGGATAAAGAGTTAGACTTCTCTTAATCATATGTCACACCAATGAACAGATGACTCCTTACAAAATCAAACAAAGACTGAGAGAAGTTTGAACTTGAATTCAGACTGCTCATATTACTCAAAATGCCTGACCTTACACATATACTCATAAACTCATGCACACATTGTTTTTAACAGACTGCCCCATTTAGAATAGAATTAGACAAGCTTCTAATTCAATACAACTCCACCTTAAAGTCAAAGTGGATAAAGCCAATGATGATTCACATGACACAGATGATATCCATTTCCTACCTATGCATATAATAGATGATAGCAAAAGATTATTGAGGATCACCACAATCTACACTTAGACTAACAAGGGAGAAAATGCATTGAAAGTTCTATGCTTCAAAGACCAGTCGAAGACTCAATGGAAAATACCACATTCAGTGCCATATGCAACACCTTTGGAAATATGATTCAAAAAATACCATCGAATCCTTCAACACGCTGCCTCCAATATTTACGGACTGGTTCAATGACTTGTTAAGTCTGTGTGGTGACGTCTTTCCAGGCAGTGACGCCAATGCTTCAAGCTTGCCTCTTCTCATACATTGATTCGAACAATATGATGACTAGATTGATGCTAGCTGGAAATACAATTTTGTCTTTACCTCTGATTCGTCTTAATCTAGTAGCTCCCGCGTCCTAATATATTCGTTTTCTTTGCCTTTCATGAATTTGCGATTCACATCTGATATCCGCCTGAATAGGAAATACTGCCGTAATTCTCCAAATCACGTTTTCTCTCTTTTTGTGCCTTTGACTTGATTTCAACTCTTAGCGGCTAGCTTCCAAGACGTCTTTCCTTGTGTGTATCGATTGATGAATTGGAAGGACTCTGTCTTATTTGCAAACATATCAATAAGTTATTTTCCTTAAAATCGATCTTCTCCAGTCAGCTAAAACCACAAACCAATTCGACTCTTCAAATTTGTCTTCATCGAATAATTGTCTTTAGCGGCAGTGATCCCAGCAAATTTAGAATCGAACTTTGTCTTTTTGTGTATATGATATCGACTTCTTTATTTGCTGTGCCAGGAGTCCTAAGAAAACACGATTCCTCCAAATATAAATCAATTTATAGACTGCTTCCTTGTCTTTTATGATGATTTGTCTTTATTCTGAAGCCCGATAATGGAATTCGCCCTTCTTTGAAAAGTACGACTCTTCTAGAGATATCGACTACCTCACAATATAACTCAAATTCATATCTGCTTGTCTTCAGGCGCTAATTTGTCTTTATGACAAGAATTCCATTGTCCGATAACAAATGTCGACCCGAGTCTGGACTCACATCCTTCTCAATCTGCTCTGCCTAATCTGATCAGGTCTTTTCTAAACCCGCTTTGATACTATGTTAGTTTTATGATCAGAAATGCAATAAGCAGGAAACACAACTCAGAGACAATGAACACAAAGTTTACCTTGGGAAAACCCTCCTTCACGAGGGAGAAAAACCCAACAATTAATCTCTTCTTATATATCAAAATAAAAGTAGCAGAAATCTGCTTACAAAATCAGGCCTTACACAAGGCTAGGTATATACAATGAATGGAGACACTTCTCCTTGATGCTAAGTACAAATAAATATGCTTCCCCCTGAAGTCTGATCTGCTGCAAATGGAATGGAAAACTTCTGCTAGAGGTGAGAATGAAGTGATTGAATTGATGATCAAATTAATGAACTTCACCTTAAATATACACCAATCTAGGTGACCTCTTCTCTAGGTCAGCCCCTAGAAAGAATTAAAAACATGTTATTTGACAAGCAAGGCTGACCTGCCTTGAGTATTATTTATTTAAATTTAAGATTAATTTTGGAGAAAATATCTCCTGCCGCTACAAACATTAACATTATTTTTAACTAATTATTTTTTTTAAGTTGGACAGTTTAATAAAAAAATGACTTACTTTTGGGGCCCAAAATGTAAAGTTAAATTAAAAAGTTGCTTTTGGAGGGAAATGAAAAGTTGCAGGAAATAATATTTTATTATTTACAAAAAGTGTATATAAGGGGAATATGAGGAGAGAAAATTCATTCTATGCATTTACGAAACCCTAGCTTATTGGAGAGATTGAACTTGGTTCATTCTTCAGCGAAAGGAAGAAAACCCTTTTGGCAATCAGTTTCATGGATGAAAATCCACCTAGTTGATCAAGTGAATTCATCCAAGATTCACCATTGTTTTTTATTGATTGGATGGATTAAAAGATTTGTTTAATTTGATTTTTGAGGAAAAATATTGAAGATTTTTTATATTTTTGAATGCTTCTACAAAAGCCACTATAGTACCACTATAGTACCCACTATTGTACAAGCACCTCTATAGTACTGTTATAGTGCCTGCTACATTACTTGCTTCTGTTTAAAGGAGGAATCAACATCTTTCCAGCTGTATAATCACCCTTGGAAGGTGCTACTTTGTGAGTTTCATGATTTTTTAATGTGAATATTAGCATTTGACAAGTGTATGGTGTAGAATATTAGGTGTCTATCGCATGGTTTTTTAATGTATAGCATATCAGTTTCTGCCACACATTAAATACCAGTAGGGATTGTGTTGGCCAATTGTTTGTGAAATTGTCAATGAAAGATTCATGCATAGCAGAAGTCAACTACATCCCAAGAAGGTATGAGGATGGGTAATTTAAAATTCCCAAAACTGGAATGGGTAAAGAGACCCAAAGTTCATGATTTTGAAACAAAATACATGAAGGGAAAAAGAATGCAGTTGTTGATGCCTTATCTATGAATTCCACCTTTGGCACCATTTATGTCATTATTGGTGATTGGATGAATTCTATCATGGTGGGATATTCCAGGGAAACATCTACTACTAACATCTTAGAAATGAGAAGGATGATAAACATGTGAGAGAAAATGGTCTCATAGGGTGCGAAAATGTCATGTCCCTGATCGCAGCCTGCACAAAAATGATAAAATAATCGCTGCCAAAGGGGGTCGATGAAAGCATAGTTAATTTAATTAAATGCATTGTCATGCCCTGCTAAGTATTAGAGATCGTAGCATTCCTTGGATTGTAGCCCTTAAAATATAACATAGGCAATGGAGAAAAAGTGGTGGCACCCAGATATTCCAGTGATGCCTTTATACCCAGCGATCCCTTTATTACTTCCAGCGATTCCATAATTAATAGTGTTTTAAAGGAATTAAGGCATCGATTGGAAAAAGATTTTAGTAATTAATAATTAATGATATTTAAGGCAGCGGCTGAAAGGAAAATTAAATAGCATTAAGGGGAACAAAAAGACATAACCTTTGGAAAAGGAGATGTCTATTCCAAAGGATGCCTCCTTTCATTCAGACATGAGGGTATATAAAGGAAGTCAAATCATTTGCAAAAGGCATGGAAGGAGTGATGGGATATTATATGAATAATCTGCATTCAGAAAAACAGCAGTCATTTGATTTAATAAGTGATTGGTATGCAACATGATTGAGTATATTGTTTAATATATAATCTCTTATGTATCTTTAATAGTTGCTATGGGAATCGCTAATCTATTTAGACTCTTATAATTATTGATTTAATCTATTTGTTTCCCTACAAGCAATCATGCATGGATTAGTAATGAAGCACAGTTGGAAGAGGCAGCAGATCGGTTCCCACAATATAAGTAGGCCACCCCATGTTGGATGGATAGGAGTTCCTACCACTTGTGGGCCAA
This sequence comes from Sequoiadendron giganteum, assembly GCA_007115665.2. Lineage (NCBI taxonomy): Eukaryota > Viridiplantae > Streptophyta > Pinopsida > Cupressales > Cupressaceae > Sequoiadendron > Sequoiadendron giganteum. The sequence goes on along the minus strand of CM021107.1, from coordinate 370,384,685 downwards.
GGGGTGTTATACCATGCTCTTGGGCTTAATTGTGATGAACAGTCTCCGGGCAACCTATCGTGCTTTCCTCTCCAATCCCTACTATGGTTGGTTATTGGAAATGAAACTATAGATTAGATCCAATTAGGTGATGTTATTTACCTTAATTGTTCATTTACCCTTAAGCTCAATAAATTTTATATGATTTAATTTTAGAATACTATTTATAAAACAAATTATATTGTTGGAATTGTTACTTTTGGGCATAATCAGGCATACCCCAATTAAGGGACATTACAGAAAACAAAATCTTTCTTTTATTCAAATCAAAGATGAAATAGAAGCTTTTAAAGGCACTGCATGATATGTCCATGGTAGGACACTCCAAATCCTACACAAATTGTAGGAAAAGGAGAGAGACTCACATGAAAGTGCTTTAAGGAGGGTCTTGTCATGCAGATCTGCAAGTAAACTACCATCTGAATGAAGGAAAACATGTCCTAAGCCTGCTGCCATTTTCTCTTATCTGAGTTATCTCCCATCAGGGTTTGGAAAGTGTATTCATTGATTCCATTTAGAGTCTTCCCAAGGTGCATGGTAAATATTATATTAATGCTATTGTGGATAAGATAAATAAGTATGCCTACTTCTTTACCTTTATTTTGAATTCAATGCACATCATGGGGTAGAATTATTTTTTCGAGTGATTAAGCTACATGAGTTACCTAGAAATTTTTCTTATGTTAGAGGCAGCAGATTATTTAGTTTCTTTTGGTAGGGAATATATCATTTAATAGGTGCAGATCTCACCCCAAACATAGGTTATCAACTGCAAACAGTTGGACAAAGAAAATTGGTAAATAAGTGGCTTGACGGACACTTGAGGGAATGTTTCAACACATAAATCATTATGGATTAAATGGCATCACTTGGGAGAATGTTGCTGCAATCCCAACCAACATCTATCACCTAGGATAAAAAAATCAAGACATGGAGCCATCACAAATCTGCTAGTTCATGGTGAGAACTTACTTGCAAGAGATGTTGCTTGGGAAAAAACCAAGATTTCTAGAATTGTTGAATTTGCATTGCTTGAGGGAAAGCAGTTTTGAATGGGATGGACTTGTCATGTCCCCATGTTGTAATAGTTTATGTTATGGACCAAACTGCCTAATCCCTATTTTATGTGTTTGCCTTGACCCAATTTTGTGTATTTGTTCTTCATCTCCATCACCCATGCATCTGCCTAAGGTCCTTGAAGTTTCTAGGTATGGGAGCATGTCCAATTACGTAAGTCTGCGTAAGTAATTGGAGTTTTGGAGTTTCCCTTCCTGGCATGCCCTTTCCTCTATTTTCGTTAGAGTATTAGACTTCCACATACTATCATATGTCATGTTCTTTCTCCACTTTCATTCCTTATCTCATTTAGACTTTGGAGTTTCCCATAGTATCATACTTCTTTGCTAACCCCACTCCTTCACAAGCCTTCGTCGAAGAGTTGGACTTTTGCTCACTAGTATGCTTACCTTCCAAACCTTGGCCCCCAACTTATGGTACAAGTTATGGAGTACCCCCAACACTCGAACTTCGACATTCATGCCTCTTTCCACTGTTCGCCTCACCCACTTCTTTGCACAACCGAACCGCCATTAATGCTTAGTTGGATGATGCTCCTTCTAGAATATTTTGCAAGCATAAAAAGGGTCATATAATAATGTGTACATGGATCCACGTGGACCTCTAGTGGTGCAAAGAAGGGAGATGACCTTGGCCACATTCCCACCATTATTCTAGTGGTCATTAAGGTTGTAAATTCTGTGTGACCTCTCACCATTATTGCAAAGAATAATTGCAGGTTGCAAGAAACATTCCCCATGCCTTTGGAGTACATTCTAGAACACATGGCATGATTTCAAGTGTAGCTCAAAGGAAAACACTGCCCATTGGGTATGGTCATTCTTTGTTGTATCTTGCTGTAAGATTTGGTACTCAATGCGGTCTTTGACTTTCTTCCGGTGGGTATTAAGAATTGGAGGTTTGAACATAATTATTATTATGAAAATATTTAGAAACCCTAACTAGAAATCATTCTTACCACCTTTTTTTCAAACTCTTGGATTCAAGAACAAAAACCCGCAGATCTATTAGAGGTCAAAGGATGAAAAACCTTGAAGATTTCACATGCCAAAGGACAAAAACCTTCTTGGCTAAAGGAGCAATCTCACCTAGAGGTTTTATTTGAGCTTTCACGATGGTGGATCTCAGCAATAGTGAGTTGCACAACATCGTAGTTGTCGTGGGTTTTAGTATTGTATTTCCAACTTATAGTTGCACTTTGCAATCATTATTTCCATCATTGGTGTATATTGTTGCATTTCTAGTTGTTGTTGTCATTGCCATAACAATGTTTATAATGTATTATTGTTCTGTCAATACAAGAAATACTTTGCAACCTATTTTGCATCCTCACAGGCCTGATGTCTAACTTGGATAATTCATGTTAATGCATTTATTTTGTTTTGTGGCTTGGGTTTGTGTTAGATTTGACTTGATTATATAAATCCAAAATTTTTGTGCTGGATTATTAGTATTTAAGTGTAAATCATGAGTAATCTAGGGTTTTGCAAGATCAGGTAGACAGTTAAATTTGTAGTCTATCTTCATTGGTGAACCCAACCTATAATATTAGGGTTTCAATGTTATTATGCAGATTTGGAGATAAAATTATGGGTTTGTACTATATTAGGGTAAATCAATTAAATGATAAATTTTATACAGTTCATAAGTTCTAGCTGTGAATACTAAATCTGTTAGATATTTACCTTGAATATTTGGTCATGGCATTATAAAGTATATTAGAGCGACATGTTTTAGATAACTGCAGAAGTTTTAAGAACTATTAGCAGCTATATCTAGCAAGGATATTATAATGGTATCTGAGCCTATCACTTAAATTATATATTTGTAGGGGATTTAAGGAATATTAGCATTAATTTTGTTGGGGACATTACAATGTGTAATGGGTATATTTTTCCTTCTCGAGGTTAGATTTGAAAGATGTACATATTGTCAATTTGATGCAAAAGATTTAGTGTTTCATATATTTATCTAGCACCTATTTCAAGATCTTGTACTAGTCTTCACTATTATTTATATTTCTCAAATATCTAAGGTGGCTGGTTACCTAGAAATTATAAATTGAGAAATTAGCACATGAGGTCAATTACTTCATAATCAAATAACATGCCAAGGTGAGGGTTGTATGATGTCCCTCCCCTTTGTTGTAAATGCTTTTCATATTTTGTGCTTTTGTATAAACACTCCTCTCAAGCAGCTTCTACCTCTAGAAAATTATTCCATTTGATGAGATACATTGTGATCACCAATGTTGCACAATTGCTTTACTCGCTGCTCCAAATGGAAGTGTTATGGACCAAAAATGAACTATTAGGTGGGTGGTGAGCAGTTGCTCTCAATTGGTGTGATTCAAATGTTTATCACATACTGGCCATTATGCACTTGCTTGTTTTTGCTCCTTATGGTTGAGAGTTGTATAGTATTACATGTAAACCATCAGGGATATTCATCTGGTGCAGTCATCGTTCACTCTTAGCGATCACCTATCCTATGATTTACTACTGACATGACAAAGATATAGTTTCTTTGCATATTCATCTATATATATGGTTCATGCTTAAGCAAGATGATTGAGTGTATTTTTGTGAATACGCTTGTGTGTGTCACTAAATGCCAAACTCAATATTTCATTCTTAAAATATAAACAAGCAGAATTGACATTGACACTCCCAAACTGGCACCTTCAACTTACAGCTTACAACTTACTTTATAATTATACATTAGTTTTAAGTAAAGTAATGGAACACCAATTTAAATAAGAATCCAATAAAGGGGTATGATGTTAATTGGATAAACACGGCAGAATAATGCACCCACTTCTAAAATTCAGTTGTTTTTAATTAGCATTACCAATTGGTAATTACTACTTAGGGTTAGAACCTTGTTAGTTGGAGTAGAGGTAGTTGTGTCAGTTTTCCAACCAACATCAAGATACAAAGACAAATAAAGCCACCAAAAAGCACAATTGCATGTCAGCCCGTTTATATAAAACACATTGAGAAAATCTCTAATTGTTATTATGGTTGCTTTCGAGGACTTTAAATTTTCATCGAGTCAAAACAAACTCTATTTCATTTCTGGGCCTACTATAAAAGGCAGTTCTTCTCTATGTACATAAATTGTTGACTGTGTTTCCCCATCAAAACTTATTGTTTTTTAGACACTAGAAAGTAATAACAAGTGAAAATAGATACAAGTATAGCAGTACTATGCACAGTTTCAGGCCATTCCAAGCTTCCTTGCGTCCTTTTAAAAACTAAACTAGGAAGTTACCTTATTAGGTTCTCCATATCTGCAACTCATTAGTGATACATATGATGAGTTTTTTTGACGTGTAATGATAAAGATAACCATTTTCATCACTTTTCACTTGTCTGCTTTAGTCTTGTTCATCTTTCCTTCCAAAACAATTCTTGTTAGTTAAATTCAACTTTTATGAAAATTATATGAAACATCTTCAGTGTATGCCTGATAGATTTTGGAGATGAATAGTGAAAGTAATCGTGGTTTTGATTTTCTGTACCACAACTGACATTTGGACATAGGCCTGTGGCAGACTGGGCAAAAGGGATTGGTGCAGGACAGTTTCTATATATAAGTAGTGCTGGAATATACAAGCCCACTGATGAGCCTCCACATGTTGAGGGGGTTAGTCTGCTATCTTTTAAAATCTCTTTTTCTTACCGTGTCATGTGTTTCTTAATGCAATGAAATACAAAATAAAAATTTTGCCTGCCCATTTGTATTTTTAATGTTAAAGTCAAGTGCTTGGGACATTTTGCATAGATTCTTATCCCTTCCCAGATTATAGAGCAATCCCTTAGATATGGTTTACTGATACTTCATTCAAACATGTCATGAAGATCCATTTTTTATTATGTAGATGAATTTTCTATGTTGAAAAGATGTCTTATTTTTGAGAGTGTATATTTTTAAGTGTGGATCGTACATGCACTAGCACCTTAATGACTAAACAAGTATCCTTTGTAAATTATTTGAAGAAATATCTTATGCACTACAGATATAAATTTTAAAAAATACCAATGATTTTCCTTAAAATCTTGCATTTTGAGTGAAGTACCTTGGTTTTATGACTGCTATGCCTTACCTGCCAATTCCAAATTAGTGGTTAAGGATATATTTACTTGAAAGGCATTTCCCTATTCAATGATGACATTCTTTTGCAATTATTGGCATGGCTCCTTTGCACTTGGATCTTGTAAGTGAAGGGTTTTCCATAATCCTTTTCACCCAAGCAGAGCTGGGATATAGAAAAAAACAAACAGATATCAAAGTGTTCATTTTATGTTTTGGAAAATCTATTAGAGTTCCAATTTGATGGGAGGTTGGTGACAATCCAATTCCGTGTTTACCACTATAATTTGCCTTCCATTGCCTAGCCTAGATCTGGATATGCCTACTTAAGCATAATAACACATAAATTCGGCACCCAAATAATCAATGCATTATGTATGCTTGAATTAAGCATATGGACCTGTTGTACCCATAATAAATTTTTGCTTCAATAAGGCATTTTGCTTAAAATAATCCAAATCATGCAAAATTGTTGTCAAAAGTATGTTTTAGGTCAAACCAAACGTAGGGTTTTTGTGGGTTTATGTCAAAGAAGATACTTGCAAATTTCTGAAAATTTGAAAATTAGGGTTTTAAACCCCTATTTTCAGGAAAACCCTAAAAAATAGGACCTTTCCGGAAATGATTGAAAATGATTTTGATAGGGATAATATGACTCCATGATCACACTGGTCAAGTCAAAATCACCAAAAATATTGTTTTACTCTGGTGGGTCTATTTTCATTTTTCAGGAAGAAAGTTAGGACCTCCGCAACCATTAATGGCAGAATGGCCAGTACCAGGTGGTGAAATTTTAGCTTCAAAAGTTTCAATGAAGAATTCATGGTGGAAATGCTGAAAAAGATGCTATCTGATGGAGGGGATTTTCAAAATTGAAAACTGCCAATTTTTTTTGACTTAACTCTAGAAAAGGCACGCCTTGCTACCAAGGAGGCTATGCAGTCAAACATGTGTTACACCCCGATTGTATAACTACTATTGCATAGGGCAATTGAGTGTAATGTTTGAATCTTTGTGATGAATTAAACATGTTTTTGTTATCAAAATGAATGAGTTCTATTTAAATGATTGTTTCATTTGATTGATACTTCTCTCGATGTTATCCTTGATGAATGTTGCATGCATAGTATTGAATTATGAATATTCTAACTTAAAATGTTTTGTATACTATTGATGTTGTGAACAAGTAACTGCCGAGATTGTATGTCTATGGATGCAGAGCAGGAACTATTCCTCCGGGCAGAGGGGAAATATCACTCAGGAGAGGGGCTTGGTCGAGTAACCGATAAAGTAAATCAATTGAGCATACACACACATACCTTAGATTGAGTAAACCAAGTCAGTTTTGTATGCGTATAGGGTAAGTCATCCATAGCTTGTATGTCTTACAAGTAGAGGTCTTGACTGCTTATGTGTATGAAGTTTATCCTTTTGCTTGATTGTGAGGTTATGATCATCACGGTAGTATCATGTTTGGGTGTGAATGTCGGAAGTAAGCATATAAACACATGTACAGTATATATATGTTTATAAGCGTATGTCATATAATGTGGAATATTAAATATTTGCCTGGAATTTATATATACATACACATAGATATATATTTTGAAAGTACGCTGACTGGCTCACAGAATATATATATAATCGACAATTATATATGTATATGTATATTTATATTTATTAAATATATTTATATATGCAATTATATATAATATTATTATAGTTATATTAAGATATATAAATATATTAAATACTCGGGTATTTTAATATTTTTTTGGTTTAATATTTAAAAGAACTATAATAATATTAATATATTAAAATATGTAAATATATCTAGATAAATATTTAAAAAACTCTTAGTGTTAAATTAAAAGATTTAATTCTTTTAATTAGAGTTAATATTATAAAATGAATTTATGGAGATATAAATATAATGTTTTAATTTATATTTTTAAATAAATATTACCTTGGAAAATAAATAAAATTGACTTGTATAGTCATTTGGCAATAAAATGCATTTACCATAAGTAATAAAGGTATTTTCGACTTCCATAGTCTATTAGGAAAATACGTTGGAAATATCATGAGAATTTAAATGGTAAATACTATAGTCTTTTTAAAAAAAGATTTAAATAAAATGCATTTTAAAACTTTGACTAAAAGAAAATCGCGGATTTCCTTCATGAGGAAAATCGCGAACTGTGTAATGGCCGAAATAAAGAAAATGGTGAAAAAAGAAGAACCCCGCGCAAGCTCCTCACGCCTTAGACTTGGTCGCAATTTTTTGAGACTCCATCCCATGAAAACGTGAAGAGTTACCCGCCATTGTTCATTAATCGCGCCATTTTTGGGAGACGCTTGTAGGTGTCAATCCGCCTTTCTTATCAAATGAAAGTTTGAACTTTTCTCTGAACTGCTGGAAGTTGATTCACCCCTTACAGCTATGAGTAAGTATGGAAATTCGCCACATTTCATTTTGAAACATTCAAAGATGTAGTCTTGTCATTTTACATGCCTGCAAGAGTGGAAATTGTTGCGCTGTGGACTCTATAAATAGCCGCCCAATTCATTCATCAAGTATCACTTGCCAATTCCAAATTTTCTTGGAGAGAGCTGCATTTTGCCTTTGCTGCATTCACACGAAATTCCTTTCTGTTTTTGCTAAAAGCGAATTCCCTTTTTAGAGCCATATTTTGACAATTTTGCAGAAGCATTTTGTGAGCAATCTTTTGACATTGCCATGGAAGCATTTATAAGATAATCATATTCTATCATTGCTGTAGAAGCAATTATTTGTTAGAGCCATACTCTATCATTACTATATTGCATTTGTTAGAGCCATATTCTGTCATTACTGAATAAGCATTTGCTGAGAGCCAACTTGCACTCATTTCCTCACCATTTCTGATAGAGTGGTATTTATATGCTGCGAGCATAAATACAGAGCCAGTAACAGAAACCAGATTTGAGAAGAGTGACACTGAAGAAGGAGGAGAAGTAGCTGCTGTCTAGAATCATCTACAGCAAGGAAACAAGCATATGGAATGTATTAGATTAAATTTTGTATGTTAATTAATCTGCTTGATTTAGAATTTGCTTGAAAAAGTGTAGTAAAATAGAAAAGCACTAGAAGAAATTATGTTGGAATAAGATAGCCAAATGTTATGAAATAACTTAGGGAAAGCTTGATTGTGAAAAGTGAAAGGAATGCTGGATTGTGAAAAGGATAGTTTGTTATTAAAGAAATACTTAAGTTCTTTGAGAAAGCTTGATTGTGAAAACTTGTTTTAAGTAAATAACTCGATTTCATTAGAATACTGCTTAAAATCTTGAAATGTATTTACTTGAATACTGCTTGAATTCCTTATATAAAGGAAAAAGGAACTAGTTATTAAATACTAGGTCGAGGGTGGAACTAGTACCAAGGTAGTCTAAAGCTTTAAAGTTAATAGGTTAACTAGGGAAAGCTATGTACTCCATGGATAAAGGATTCCATGTTAGGAGTTACCAGAGGGACCCTTGTTGACTGTATTCCAACTCCTGATTAAGTAGTTTGTTTTAAGGCAGGTTGTCTGAAACAGGATATACCTTCCTTATGTAGCTATTGAAATAGAATGTCTAAAGGTAGGTAATCTGAAACAGGATATACCTATCTTGTGTAAACCTCTTAGAAAAATGTTGTAGGTTAGTCTGGAATAAAAGATTATCCAAAAGTAAAGGACGATACCTTTGCGTAGTGTAAGATAGCCTTAAGTCAAATCGGCCTTGGATAGTGTATATGATAGATGACCTTCATTCGAAGTATTGAATGTGAATACTTTGGCCAAAGTAGTGGAAGGTACGACATCCACTTAGATGTGAGATAGTTGAGACTACACTGTCAGTTCATTGTGATCCATCATGCTAGTTCGGGATTGTGAAATAGCAAGTTCTAGATGTATAAGACACAACACTATGCTCAGTTGGGTTGTCGCAGCCGGTTACTTTACCAATCTCTTCATTCGAAGGGAGGGCCATCTATCGAATGATAGATGTGCAGGGGACCGCATTAATAGTCCGTGGTTGGCGGAAAAGCGCCTGAGTGATGTTTCTCCTCCACAACAGGCGAAATATACACCAAGATTTGAAAGGAAGGAAACATGGACCATCTTACTACTATTTGTGCAAAAGCTTACGAGCTATGTATGTAATTGTTTTACTTTTGTACTCTAATTTATATTTACAATGAAAATGGAATTCATGTGGAAATCCGAAATATATATTGTAACTTGCATGTATGTATTAATAAAGAAAGGAAGAATTTTATTGCAATGTCTTTGTTACTTGTTACATTTATATGTTTGAAGCGAAATGTTAGAAAAATTTTAATTACCAGTTTGGGGGTCGTTACAACATGGGAAAAAGCGCCCTTGCTGACTAGGGGTGCCCTTGAACTAGATGGTCCAGATGTCACTTTTGAAATGAACATGTCTTCAGATGATCTTCTCGGCATCAACCCAACTCTGTAATGAACCTGTTTGCCAGCCTACGAGACACATCAAATGACAACAATTGTTAATCATTCAAGCATGCAAAATGAAAGGAAAATCAATGCACATCAAGGCAAAAGCGCCCCTACTGGCCAAGGGTGCCCTTGAATTTGAGGCACTTGATGAGGCTTTTAACAACTGCTTTCTACAAGGTATCTCTTTAGCTCTCTCTCAGCTTCACGTCAATCCAACTGCACGTTCACAGGACTTGTCAAGCATTCATAGGCGGAAATCAAGCAGAAAACACCAAAGGTGGAGGCTGAATGAAGAATAATGTAGAAATTGGCTACTTGTTAAGGATAAGTGCCCTTGCTAGAAATAGGCACCCATCTTTTTGGGTAGTCAAATGCAATTTGCAAGCTCAATCACCTCCAGGATGACGTCCTCCGTTTTGATCAATCTCAACAACAACACCGTCAGCGAAGACAACAAACAAGTCAAACACTTGACGACAAAGACCAAGCTAGGACAGTTCGTGAAAGCTTGCAAGTTGAAAATCATAGGTCAAAAGGTCAAAAGTGCCCCTGCAGGCCAGGGGCGCCCAAGCTTTTAAGGCATCCAAATCAACTTTCAAGATTTGTGAAGTCAGTCATCCTTTCTGAGGTTGAGTTGGCATTCCATCCCACGTTCTAGCAAGATCATCAGATTCATCAGTCAGCGGTGATCTCAGATTAGGGCATGAAGGGTCAAAATGGAGAAATTGAAGAACACTCAAGAATTTGACTAAGTTGGAAGCTAAAGCGCTCCTGTTGGGAAAAATGCGCCCTTGAATTTGAGGCATCAGATTCAAGTTTTTGGCTTTGTAGCTCTCGAGCATACCTCTTCAAAGTTGACTCAACTTGGCAATGGATCCGTCAGCAACACGTCAAGATCAATTGAGCAACCGGAAACAAAGATCGAACGAAGGCACGTCACCATGGAAAAGGAGTAAAAATATCTTCAAACTCTTCAAAGGGACGCCTAAAATCAAAGAGTCTCTCAGTTGACTAAGGTTGTCCATTTAGACAACCTTTCATGTCTAAAATGGCCCCAAATTGATGGAAATCACTCTCAGGAACTCCAAATCAGGCAAAAAGACTCCTCCATCATGAGTTGGCGCCCAAGCTTGATGCATTCAACTCCAAATCATTATATATCAAGCCTAGGTGTCACAATTCATTATCTTTCTTTGTAGGTTGAAGACAAAAACAACAATTTCTTCTCCAAGACGTCTTTTCAAGATTTGATAGAGGGATTTTCACCGTTCATATTTTTGAAGATTAGTTGCACAAAAGGACAAGTTATCAGAGGTTGCCCCAAAAGGCATAATTTTTCCAGAAAGACAGTTGATAACTTCCAATCTTCTTCTTGTCTTTTTCCTCTTTTCTTGTCTTAGGGCTTCTTGCCTATCCCAGAAAACAACGGATAATCATAGATTTGACCAACTGGGTATGATCAATATAGTTTTTCAGCAAAACCCATTTCTTGTATTTTTCCCAAAACAACAAACTTGCTGACCCTATTTTTAGGGATTTTCGAAAAAGTCACAAATTTGAAAATCAAACGAACTAGGTTTGTTCAGCATTGAAGCACGAACAATACCCATGTGTCAGATTTTTTCGAGGAAAATACTTCTCGGCAGGCACTATTTTTGGGAGTTTTCAGAAAAGTACCTGAACAGTATCAAGTGCATAGTTGATCTTTAAGTTTTTCAGGATGTAGTTCTCCCAAGTGCAATACAAGACCAAAACAGTCTTGGTTCATGATTTCCTAGAAATGATAGACACTGACTTGCATCAGGTACACCTAGAGGTCGACTCAGAAAGGTTGGAAGGCATTGACCAGTGCACATTACAGAGCATCGAGCAATCCGGATTGTTTGAGGCTGCATCAATCCCCATCACATTACAAAGCGTGGAGTTTGTAATTGCTTGCATTAAGCATTACAACCCTACCACACGAGAGATTCGATCAGTGGATGATCAATTGATATGTAGCCTCAAGCCGAGAGATATTGAAAGGTGTTTTGCCATTCCACCATGTGCGACAAATGTGGCATATCTGTGACAAAATGTGAGAAGGAATTTGATACATCAAAGGACAAGTGTTAGATGAGAATGGCCGAAAAGTGGCTTAAAACAAAAAAGGCCAAATTGCCCAAGAATGTGGGACATGGAGAGTTCTGAGATGAGTATGCAGTGATGATCACTTTACTCAACCGTATCATTGGATAGGAGGAGGGAAACCAATTTTAGTCGTGGATGTACTATATCATCGCCAAAATTGTAAGCAACAGGGAGCACTATGACTGACCCACCCGCATTAGTGATACGCTCCACAAGCAAATGATCGGGTTCTTAGAGGCTCACAGGTTTCACATGTGCTCATATCTTGTATACCTAATTGCCTTCCAAGGCCAACTCAGAGCATTAAACATAGTTGGAACCTTAGGTGTGCAGAAAGTCCACAAGCATTTCCTGTGACTTGAGTTCACTCAAGTAGAAAGACATTTCAAACGGAAGAATGATCTCTTCATAATGTACACCATAAGATATCTCAACCATGAGATGCACATACGCATATCACCAGCAGCCAAGGAGGCAATGGTGGATTGGGCGGATTGGTTCATCCAGTTCCCCACTTTCACTTACATATGCGTATATGGATACAATGGTCATCCTGCCATGTTACCCCGCTATCCTTCAGAGAGGGTGGTCTTCATGGAATTCTTGTGGCAATTGTCTGAGGTTCATTCTCATCTGCGCCTTAAGTGCAAAATTGTTGCAGACTTTCCTTTTAAGATGAGACTATACAGGTGCAAGACAGGAGTGGATGCCAAGGACATAGACCTCGAAATGGTGAGGCTTAACCTTAAGTACCTCATCGAGAGATGATCGTATGATCCTAGAGGCCGCTATGCAGCACACCTTGAGCAACAATCTTCACACAAGTCCTCCATGGAAGACTATTGGGTCAACTATGAAGATGAGTATGATGTACAAAGACGAAATTACATTAGGTTTAGGCTTCCACAAATTGTTGACTTCATGTCAGAGGACGTGGAAGGCCTATCTGATGATGACGGGGAGTTGATTCTCCCTACATTCTTTGTAGATCAGGTGGACTCACAACCACTTGGAAAAATGGATTCGTATGCTAAGGAGAGTGCATCGATAGAGGAAAGGACAAGTAGGGTTATAAGAAACAACCAACTCTAATTGGACAGCAAGAAGACAAGGAAGGTAGTAATTCCCTGCACAAAGCCGCCACCGGTTCATTCTTCACTACATTCCACGTCAAGGAAGAAGCCCAGACAGAAGCAATGGAGTAACCCTCCTAGAGGAGCTCGGATGACAGGGCATACAAGGGGAAGAATAGAGATTGCTAATACAAATTAGCAAGAGGTACATGTGGAGACAACCACAAACATACCTGACACGGTCATGGAAACAACTGTAGTTGAACTAGTGATTGAGACCATCACAACTGAGATAGAGCCCATCATGGAAGCAGTCGCAGCCGATGCAATACCAAAGGTGGAAGCAAAACCTCCCACTTCGCCACCATCATAGCAGTCACCGATCCCCATTGACTTGGATTCGCTACCACATGACTCTACAACGCAATCTCATTCGTCAAGCATTCAGGGTCCTATCATCTATCCTTCCAACGGGGCTAGTAAAGATACCTCATGGATTGAGAATCTCCTGGGAAGGAAAAGAAATAGACCATCCTACCAGTTGGACTTCACAAAGTTTGACCATGTCCCTCAAGACATGCCAGTGAAGAAACTGAAGAAGCAGGTCCACGTAGGAAAGAATGTGGACAATGAAATTGTCATAGAGACAATTGCGCCACCTGAGGACAAGAATGCACATGAGGTAGAGGTTAATGACTTTACTTTGTCAAAGGTCAACCTCGGTAAGACCACTCATCAGGTGGAAGCAGACCTTCTTGGAGTTGCATCAGTAAGCGTCCAAGAAAGAATGGCAAAGGACGAAAGAGATAAAGCAGCTTTAAAGGCTGAAAACCAGCAACTAAGGTTGTACATATCTAGCTTGATACATGGCACACCAAACATCTCTACCTTGCCTCGAGAGATGCTTGACCTCCCCGCGGAGCAGAATCATCACCAACTGATCTTATATGGAAAACACTTGAGAAATCAAGTGGAAGAATTTTCCATCAGAGGAAGGTGTATACTTGCAAAACTGTATCGGTTAAGATGCAGAGCCCACGAACTCCGCGTAGAGATTCAACAATCTGAGTTAGAGATAGCAAAAAAAAGGCCTAGGGATGAGATCACAGTCTCAAATTTACAATTGGTATACCAATCAGTTACCACTGTAGAGAACAAGAGACATCTTTTCACTTGGAAAGAACAGTTGGCATACAAGGTGAAAGCCTATGATGCCAACTCTGTAGAATTTATTGTGGCAGGTGTTATCAACTTCATAAGAACGTTGGTAATATCTATCCCTTGCCTTTATCAACACGAGGGAGGTGCATACATTGAACTAGGCACAGTGTAAAAACAGTTCCAGGATCTCATCTGTGGCACTTTTTGCGGTGACCCTGTTGGTTGCGAGTTGAGAAAGATTGCAGCCATGTCCACCAAGCTGGATGACACAGCTGCAAAGTGTATAGAATATCAGCAACAACTTGCGAGTGGTGAAGAGATGTTGAAACGCCATGTCATCATCCTACGGAGCATTGACTGTCTAGAGGCAAAAGAAGTCAACGAATGGATAGAAGAACTTTGACTGAAGGTGGTGAGGTGTAAAACACCCACTTAGGACGTCCTACCATCCAAAATAGCATTAATGGCAACATGAGTTAACTTGATGCCTCATTCCAAGTTAACTCACTGTCCCACTGATCATGCATGTCAAATCCCACTAATTACGGATGTCTATTTCTAGATCTCCACTAATTGTGGATCTCTATTTTGGAGGCACTTTTGTAATTTGAGTTCACTTTTAGTTTAGTTTCAATTAACTGAAGTAGCTTTCCAGTTAACTGCTAAGTCACCTACATTTAGACATAGGAATAAATCTTGCAGATTGGCAAGAACTAATTGTTAACTCAAGGAGATTTTAGGGTTGCCTACTCCTTTGAGTTTCTATAAATAAAGCCTTTGCTCATTATTTTGTAACCTTTATCTACTACACAAAATTGCTGTGCCATTGTGCCAACAAGCTTGCAAGTCTATATTTGTTCACTCTTGGATGAGAGTTATTTGGATTGATCGCAATTGTGTATGATATCGTACCTTTGTTGTCCCAAATCTTTGTAATTCGTTGAGAAGGTTTGAATAAATAAATCAAAAGGCACATGCAATTTGATCAAAAGTTTCAAGTTCTATCAACGTCTTGTTCTTACAATCTATTGTTTCAATCTCCCCCTTGGACAGGTGCTATCACCTCCTTGGGTATTTTGATGTTAATGATTGTCGTTTGATGTTGTGTAATGATTTGTATTTCAGCCTACACTTTTGTAATGTCCTTGGCTGATTCTGGTGTAAATTTTCAACTTTCAATGCTTGGACATTTCATCAAACACTTTGCTTAACTGCTGGTAAATGTTTTTCTGTTTGTTCTCCTTGTTTTGTATGGTGAATTGGTGCATGAAAGGATCTTCCTGAACTTATATAAATATGCCACTAATAGTGAATGACGGAAATATACAGTTGCAAGCAATTATCTGATTTCTATTGACTGGATACTTATGAAATTTGCAGCTACAGCCACTCAGGCATTTAGACAAACAGTTGTCATGCAATTCTAAGATCATGTAAATACATTAGCTACAGCAATGAGACAATTTAGCAAACACTTCTAATGTAGCTCCAAACACCTCTATATTGTATTGCCATTGATAACATTCAAATGAATACAAACTGCCAAATGGTTCCAACTATTACAAGATGTCATGCCATTACAAATGACAGCAATTTTATTTTAATGTTCAATGTTACTATGCTGCTATATATGCAAATACAGATAAAATATGAACCTGGTCCTGAATCGTTGACTCCAAATTTGAGTTACAGCTATTTGAATTGCCTGTGAATGATGACGTCTCTTGCCAACATGCAGCAACTGAGTTTCTTGTAGTCCAGCGACCCTCTGGTATACGTCTCCAGCAACCTCTAGTTTAACAGTGTAAGCTTCAGAATTGCAAGATCAGCTACCTTGCTCCCAAATTGAACCTTCACAAAGTCATCAAGTCTCTCAACAAGCAGTGGCTAACTCCCACAAGCACATGCCATGTCTCATGCGTCCCTCATAAGACAAAAATGAGAGGCCCAATGTCATCTCAGAAATTGTACAGCGCCTATTATCTCCTCCTTCACAAGCGACAAACTGAGTATTGTCCTTATTCGAATTTAACTCAGCTTTCATGTTGTTGGCGTTTCAATTAGCACCTCTGGAGTGCTTATTGGAAACGGACAGCTATTGCAAGTGTGTTAGTACATGCTCTTCGGATTATAGAGAGGAAGATCTCTCTTTGCTGATTTTATACTGTAAAAAAGGGGTGTACTAAGATTTCCTATCTTTTTTACTCAGCGGCAGGACACAAGGGTGCATAAACCAATGCGCCGTAGCTAAGCTTTTTCTCTGGTTTCCGCAGATCTTAACTACGACTAACTAAGCTTCTAAACTATCCTACCTCCTCAAGAAAAACAGAGCATGAGGGCATAGGAGCGAAATGGTATGGTTGGATCACTTGAATCCTCCGTCTCAATGGAATATGGCCGAGGCTCTGAACCTTCGGATATATACCAAGATAGGGCTCGATACAAGCAAACACTCGTTACGGTAAACTGGATCTGAGACTTGCCAAGGAGGAGGAACCCCTATCCGAGGTATAGGCTTGGAAGCAGCTCACTGGAAACAACAAGGAACGATGGCCTTTCTAACAGGATTCCCGAGGAGGTGACGACACCTGTCCAAAGTCTAGGCTGCAAGAAAGATCATTAAACAACATCAAACGATAATGATTGATGACAAAATATCCAAGGAGGCGACGACACCTGTCCAAGGAGGAGATTGAAACAATGCACTATTTAAAAACAAGACTTTGAATAACTCAAATAATTAGATCAATCAAGCTTGCACCATCTGATTTATTTCTTTAAGATTCTTCAAAGAATTACAAAGGTCGGGACAGCAAAGGCACGAAATCATGCACAATTGCGATCAACCAACGAACTCTCATCCAAGAGTGAACAGATATAAACAAGCGAACTCTGGCAACAGTGGCGCAGCAATTTTGCTAGCAAATAAAGGTTAAACAAATAAAGAACCTAAGGCTCTTATTTATAGGAACTCAAAGGAGTAGGCAACCCTAAAATCTCCTTGAGTTAACAAACAGTTCTTGCCAATCAGCAAGATATTATTCTATGTCTAAATGTAGGTGAGCAAACAGTTAACTGGAAATCTACTTCAGTTAACTGAAACTAAACAAAAGTCAAACTGGAAGTCTACCTCAGTTGACTGACACCTAACTAAAAGTGAACTTATGTTACAAATGTGTCTCCAAATAGACATCCACCTTTTGAGGAAATCTGAGATCCACAAATCGTGGGAGTCAAATAGACATCCTAGATTAGTGGGATCTGACATGCATGATCTGTGGAGATCTGGAGTCAACTTGGAAAGGGGCATCAAGTTGACTTCAGTCATCATTAATGCTATTTGGAGGGTAGGACGTCCTCCCTTGGTGCTTTACACCTCTTCACCACTGGTCAACAAAGTCTCTATCCAGTCATTGACCTCTTCGGCCTCCGGGCAATTAATGCTCTTCAAGATGACTATGTGGCGTCTAAGCATTTCTTCACCCGTCGTAAGCTGCTGATGATAGGTTATGCATTGGGCAGCTGCTTCATCTAACTGGACAGACATGGCTGCAATTTTGGCTAATTTGCAGCCATTGGGATCTTCAAGGAATGAAGATCGGATGACATCCTGGAATCGTGTCTGCACGGTTTCAAGTTCCACATATTCTCCTCCTTCCCGCTGATATTCTAACTCCGGGAAGGATATTACCAACGTTCTTGCGAAGTTGATAATATTGGCGACGAAGCGTCTATAGTCAATCAGCTCCACAGAGTTGGCATCATAGGCTCTCACCTTGTATGCCACCTGTTCTTTCCACTCAAAGAGATGGTGTTTATTTTCTGTGGTCGTAACTGATTCATATGCTTGTTGCAAATCAGCAACTGTCGCCTCCTCTCTCGGCCTCTCTTGAGCTGCCTTTATATCTGATTTCTGGATTTCTGATCGAAGTCCATGTGCTCTGTCTCTCAGCTGATATGCTTCTATCAACACACACCGCCCTTTGACAACAAACTCATCCACTTGACATCTCAAGTGTTTACCGTATGTAATCAACTGATGATGGTTCCTTTCAGCTGGGAGATCCAACAGTCCTTGAGGCAAAGCCGAGGAGTTTGGAGTGTCATGTATCAAACTAGAAATGTACAACTTTAGCTGACGGATTTCAGCCTTCAAGGCTGCTTTGTCTTGTCCATCTTTTGTCATCCTTTCTTTGACACTCGCCGAGGCAATTCCAAGAAGGTCTGCCTCCACCTGTCGAGTGGTCTTTCCAAGGTTCACCTTTGAAAGCGTGAAATCCTCAACCCTCACATTATGTATATCTTTGTCTTCAGGTGGGGCAGCAGTCTCTATGATGACCTCGTTCTCTGCATTCTTTTCTACATGTGTCTGCTTCTTCAACTTCTTTACCGGCATGTCTTGTGGGACATGATGGAATTCAGAGAAGTCAAGCTGATATGAAGGCCTCTCCCTCTTTCTCCCAAGCGAGCTTTCCAGCCAGATAGAATCTCGGCTAGCATCGCTGGGAGGAGGAACATAGGTCCCCTGAATGCTAGAAGAACGAGACTGTGCCGTGGCAATGTCTCGTGGTGGCGAGTCCAAATCAATAGGACTTTGTGACCTCTGTGATGGTGGTGAAGCTGGTGGCTCTGTTTCTATCACTGGCACCGCTTCTGCTGCAACTTCTTCTACAATGGTTTCCATCTCTACAGCGATTATTTCAATCATTGGTTCTTGTGTAGTTGCAGCGGTCTCAACTGTCTCAGGCAAATTGGTGGCTGTCTCCACCTGTACCTCTTGCCGGCTTGTGCTGGCAATTCCTTTTCTCCCCCATGTGCTTCCTGACATCCGCATTCCTTCTGGAGGAAAGCTCATCTTCTTCTGTCTGGGTTTCCTCCTAGACGTGGAAGGTAGTGTAGACTGAACCGCTGGCGGCTCTGATCGGGGAAGTACTACCTTCCTTGTCCTTTTACTGTCCAGGTAGAGTTGACTGTGTCGAACTACTCTACCCGTTCTTTCCTCAATAGACGTACTCTCTTTCGCGTACCAGTCTACCTTGCCGAGTGGTTGTGAATCCACTAGACCCGTGAAGAAGGAAGAAAGAATAACTTCTCCTTCGTCTTCAGATAAGCCCTCGATGTCTTCTGACATGAATTCTGCAATCTGTGAGAGCTTGAATCTGCTATGGTTCCTTCTTCTCACTTCGAACTCATCTCGCAGTTGACCCAAAAATCTTCCATGAAAGGTTCATGTGATGATCTTTGCTCAAGGTGAGCTGCGAAGATGCCTCTGGGGTCATAGGATGGCCTCCTGTCGATGAGGTACTTGAGATTAAATCTCACTATTTCTTGGCTTATCAACCTTGCATCAGCTGCTGTTCTGCATCTGTAGAGTCCCATCTGAAGAGGAAAGTTCACTGCAGCCTTTTTCTTTACGCGAAGGTAAGAGTGAACATCGGCCAATTGCCTCAGGAATTCCATGAACACTACCCTATCTGAGGGGTAACGTGGCATCATGGCGGGGTGGCCATTATAGCCATACACGCGTATGTAGGTGAAAGTGGGGAATTGTATGAACCAATCCGCCCAGTCCACCATTGCTGCCTTAGCTGCTGGTGAAATACGCACGTGCATCTCATGGTCTAGCTCGTGCACGGTGTGCATAGTAAAAAGGTCATTTATTCTTTTGAAATGTCTTTCCGCTAGAGTGAACTCCAAGCGAGGAAAGTATTCTTGTACCTTTTGCACACCCAGGGTTCCCACAGTGTTTAATGTTCTGAAATCGCCTTGGAAGGCTATCAGGTAGACCAGGTATGAACACATGTGGAAACGGTGCTCTTCTAGAAATCCGGTGAATTGTTGGTGGAGTGTGTCACTGATCAGGGAGGCCCAGTCGTAACGTTCTTTTCTGCTGATTATCTTGCCAATAATGTAGAACATCCACGGCTGGAAGGATTTTCCCTCCTCTTGTCCAGTGACTCTGCTGAGTAGGGTGATTAGCACTCCGTACTCGTCTTTGAATTCTCCTCTACCAACTACTCTGGGCAAACTGTTTCTCTTTGTTTTCAGCCAATGTTCAGCCATTATAAGCGAACACTTGTCTTTTGAAGCCTCGAATGCCTTTTCGCATTCTGTCACTGATATGACCTTCTTGGTAGGGCATGGTGGGATTGCAAAACAAGTCTCTATGTCTACCGGCTTCAAGCTGCAAATCACCCTCCCGTCAACTGACAGGATCTCTCTTGTAGTCGGGTTGTAATGCTTAGTGCAAGCAATTACAAGCTCGATGCTTTGTAAGGTGATTGGAATAGATGCTGCTTGAAACAAACCGGATTCTTCGATGTTCTGCAATGTGATTTGATTCATGCCCTCCAAGTCTTCAGAACTGACCTCTGGATTTTTCTGCCATAAGTCTGTATCAGTCGTTTTCAGGTAATCATGGTATAAGACTGTTTTGGTCTTGTATTGTACCTGAGAGTACTGCATTCTGAAAACCTTGAATATTGACTGGGCACTTGACCCTGTTCTGACACTTTTCTGGAACTGCTAAAAATAGCCTCGCCGGGGGTAGTTTTTACGAAAAAATCTGAGACATGGGTTTTGTTAAGAATGATTTTCTAAACAGACCCAGATCGTCAGAAATTCGAAAAAACGAGTTTTTCTTTGACATGCAAGAGCCCTTCGGTGGCAGAGGCAGCAAGGGCACCAGAAAGTGATTTTTCTCGAAAAAATCTAACACATGGGTTTTGTTCGTGCTTCAGAGCCAAACAAACCCAGTTTGTCCGTTTTTCAATATTATGACTTTTTCCGGAAACCCTAAAAAATAGGGGCAGCAGGGCTACTTTTTCTGAAAAAATCTACCATGTGGGTTTTGTTGAAAAAGCTGTGCTGATCATACCCAGTTGGTCAGATCTGTGAAAATCTGTCGTTTCCTGTGACATGCAAAAGAAATATAGACAGAAGTAGAGGAAATAGACAGAAGATGGATTGGAAGTTATAAACTGCCACTTGTAATAATCTGTCTCTGGAAGCAATCTTGGGAGAAGAATGCTTTTACTGCCAATTATCTTCAAAAATATTGAAGATCCGTTCAAAACCCCTGCCAGATCTTGAAAACTTGTTCTTGGGAGCTACTTGATGTTTTATCCTTCAACCTGCAAAAAGAATAATGAGGAAAAGGGACGCCTAGCATGAATATAAGGCAATTAGGGTTAAGATCCACAAAGTATGGAAGATAACTCATCATTCAGTCCTGATTTGGAGTTCCAAAAGATGATTTCCACTGATTGTGGAGTGTTTTTCTCTTTTTTTGGCTCCAAATTTGCTAACTCAAGTCAACATTTCTGTTTGACTTTCCTTTAGGCGTCCAACCTTGAGTTTGATCTTTTTTGCCTATTTTGCAAGCTGAAGTGCTCCTGTTTGATCTTCGATTCAGGTTGCTCAGTTGATCTCGAGCAGTATCTGACAGTTCTGTTGTTGAGGCAGGATCAATGTGACTAGATATGCCTGGGAGAGGTTAGCTCAGAAAACTGAGTTTAGGTCTCCAGAAAGAAGGGCGCCTTTTCTTGAAAGGGGCGCTTTTGACAATGCCTTAGTCAATTTTCACTGACTCGTTCTTCGTTTTGACCTTTTCAGACCCTCTTTGCTTTGATCTGACGTTCCCGATGTTTGATGAATCAGATGATTCTGCTTGATGATGTGTCGGGTAGCTGGTTCAGTCTTGTTCACGATGCCTGACTTTGCAGTGGCAGCTGGCAAGTTTTGGGCCTCCAAACTAAAGGGCGCCCCTGGCCAGCAGGGGCGCTTTTAGCTTTTGCCTAGTTTTATCTTGGTTGTGGACTGCCAGCCTTTGACCTTCTTCATCAGTCGATTGATTTGTCGGAAGTTCTTGCTGATAGTCTCGCTGACGAGATAGGTCATAGCTGAGAAGGTCGTCTTGGGAGGTAGTGAAGATTCCGGCTGAATCTGGACACCTTTAGGAAAGGGCGCCTTTCCTTGAGAGGGGCGCTTTTAGCCATGCCTTAGCCATTTTCTGGCTTATCTTTCCAGTTTTTCAAATTTGGCTTTTTCTGCTTGATCTCGTCTCGTGATCGTCTGGTGTGTCTTGTGGACTTGCTGTTAGATTGATCACGTGGCCGGGAGGAAGCTGGAAAGATATCATGTATAAAGCTACAGCTCTTGGATTCATCTGATGTCTGCAACTGAGGGGCGCCCCTGGCCAGCAAGGGCGCTTTTACCTTGAAGCTTTCAGATTTGGCACTTCTGTCGTCAATGGATCCTCCATACTTCGCTGACGGTTGGTCAATGATTGCTGAATCAGATAATCTTGCTGATTGTTTCGTTGTCGAGCTAGTATGAAAGTGAAGAGGATGACTGTTTTGACACTGCCAGATGATTTGATTTGCCCTCTAAGGTTCAAGGGCGCCTTTCTTCAAGAGGGGCGCTTTTAACCACTGTAGACTATGTTTTGCCTTGGTAGACAAAACGTGCACCTTCCAGACTTAGCCAAATTTTGGCCTTTTCCGTTTTGAGAATCTCCTTCGTTGAACGTCATCATTTTTATCTTTTTCCGCCATGGTTTCTTCGTTGAAGCTTTTGAGGTTTAGCTTTCAGCACCTGGTACTGGCCAATCTGCCATTAATGGCTGCGGAGCTCCTAACTTTGTTCCTGAAAAATAGAAATAGACCCACCAGAGTAAAACATATTTTTTGATAATTCTGACTTGATCAGTGTGATCGTGAAGGCAATTAAGCCTATCAGAATTATTTTCAATCATTTCCGGGAAGGTCCTATTTTTTAGGGTTTCCATAAAAATAGGGGTGTAAAACCCTAATTTTCGTTTTTTCAAAATTTTAACCATAGGTTCCTTGACAGAAACCCACAAGGATTTCATATTTGGTTTGACCTAAAACATACTTTAGATGGCATTTTTACGTTGTTTAGCTCAATTTAAGCAGAATGCCAAAAATTTCATTTTGGGTATAACACATGTATAAAACATTTCCTCCAGCTAAAGTATCGAATGTCAACCGATTAGAATAGAGAGCACTTTGACAAGCAGGACCCGATAAAGACTTTACCTTTTTGTCTTGTCTTGAATCTTGATGAATCGCAAGTCTCCTACAGGTGGCAGAACAAATATGTGAATTCTGATGAAGTCGAATTCTTAAGAATTCTTGAATATTCAAACCTTTGTCTTAATCGATGGCTTAGGAAGCTGAGACGATTTGTCCTTATTCCAACTTTGTCTTATTTGCAGAGCGAATTCGATTTGCTTTTGTAGAAGCTGTGCCCAGATTTCTTTTAATGTTATTCACACTTAAGCTATCACTCAAGCAACATTCAAATAAGTAACCTCCGTTTGTCTTTTCTTAAATCCGTCCTATCTACCATTGATGGATTTTGTCTCCTTTGCAAACCCTTTTAATATTCTTTTTCTGAATATTTGATATTTCCAAAATAAAGTCGATTCTTTCAGACTGAAAATGAAACTCAAATATTTCTCCTTCAAAAATCGAATTCTAATCAACTGGAAGTGAACACAGAATCTGCAAATAGCTTATGCAAAATCGATTTCCTCTAGACTGACAGTATTCACCAAAATTCTACAAATATATTATTCCAATCGATCTCTCCAAATTTGGCCAAAGGCCATTAAATTTGCAAAACTGAAATGCCCTCAATAATTCTTGCAATCGAATCACAGCAATACATCAACTGTTGTGCCAAACGAAACAATATTTGCAACATTACCTCAGCTGTTGCAAACCATCAAACTTCTCAGTAAGATGCAATAATACTTCAGCTATTGCACCCAATCAACTAGTACTCAGAATTGCAATAATACGATAGCTATTGCAATTTGTCAAATCCTTCAATGAGCACAAGTAGAAACCCTGGATGGATTCCTCAACAACTGCAACTAGGGTTGATCTTTCACAACCGAACCTGGTACTCTAGAGTCTTCAAACCCTCGAACAAGCTAAGCATTCAGCTTCAACTTCTTACTAATCCGGTAATGGGATATGAAATCCAAATCAAGTATGTCCAAATGCTTAGTCAACAACTTCTTAAATAGATTTCTCAATGCCTTTTCAAGAAGCTTCTAGAAGAATATTATTTTATTCCTCAAGTGACTTTTACTATTTTATTTTTAAGTCACTTAAGTCACTTATTATTAAATTAATTAAATAATAAGTCATCCCTTTTGATATTATATTTTATTGGAATAACTTAATAAATAATTAATTTAATATACCTCCAATTCGGGGCCGTGACATTGTTTCAATCTCCCCTTGGACAGGTGTCGTCACCTCCTTGGGTATTTTTATGTTAATGATTGTCGTTTGATGTTGTGTAATGATTTGTATTTCAACCTACACTTTGGACAGGTATTGTCACCTCCTCAGGAATCCTGTTAGCCATTTCATCGTTATTTGTTGTTTCTAGTAAGTTGCTTCCTAGCCTACACCTCAAATAGGGGTTCCTCCTCCTTGGCAATCCTGAGATTCAACTTACCGTAAAGAGTGATTGCTTGCGTAATACCTTATCCTAGCATAGATTTGAGAGTTCAGAGCCTCAAACGCATTCTGAAGAGATGGTTGATCCAAGTGATCCAACCAGTCCATTCCCGCTCCTATGCCCTCATGCTCTGTTTATCTTGAGGAGATAGGATAGATTAAAAGTTAGCCTAGTTGTAGTTAGGATCTACAGAAACCAGAGAAAAACTTAGCTTCAACGCATTGTGTTTATGCACCCTTGTGTCCTGCCCGTTGTGTAAAAAAGATAGGAACATTAGTTTATTTTACATTTTTATGCAAACATTAGCAACAAGAGGGAGCTTCCCCTCCTAATTTAAAGAACAGTCATCATGCACTGTGCATAGTTGTCTGTTTCCAATAAGCACTCCAAAGGTGCTAATTGAAACGCCAACATGACCTTTTCAAATGTTACAGAGGAATGGGCTTTGGTAGGTGAGGAACCTTGGAGAATGATTGTCAGAAACAATATTTTCTTGTACTCCTAAAGGGAAACCTGGTTGGAGTGGGCTTCATTCTTTGAATATTCTTTTTGGCTCTTTCAAAGTTAACCTGGAGTCTCCCCCACTTTGGCTCAATTTAGAAGACTTGGGAATTGGCTAGAGATTTCACTAGAGGCCATGATGCTTGCTTAGTTGTTTCAGGCCTTTTCAGGCCTTTAGATCTATTAAGTGGAATCTTAGATTCAAGGTCGAACCTTTTAGCACTTATTAAAGGGTGTTCTGATAGATTTTGATTTTCTAAAGGACTTAGAGTTTTGATCAATTTTTTGAGTTGGGGGAATTACATTCTCAGGAGTATCTCAGGGAGAGGTGTTGTCTGTGTGCAGTGCATAAGAGAACTTATTTTTTGATTCAGAAGGTTGTGGGGTCTTCTACCACTGTGGATAATAAGGAGTTTGGGGTAGACTCTTGTCAAGATGTGGAGTGGATAGGAGGTTGCTTCTTCAAAATATGTCTTATTTGAAAGGAGAAATAAATTGAGCAATGAAAAGTACTAACTAATGAGCATTTTTTGAAGGAAAGAGATTACCAAGAAATAGAGAAGTCAACCAAGCACTGCCAAATGCAAAGGAGGCACAAGAATTTGATAAGGTGAAAAAACAAGAAAAAAACCCTAATGTTATGAATGGAGGCAAAATGCTTAAGAATGATACAAAGAGAGAGAGCACTTAAGCCTTAAGCTTGCTTTCTTGAATGAAGAATGAGAGGAGAGGCACCTCAATAAATAGAGGTGAGAAGTGGAGTTAGAATTAGAATGTAACTCTTAATTCAATGAATGCCACCATTCATCTATGTGTGTGCAATGTGTCAAGAACCTCTTAAGGAAGTGGCTACAAATATTCCTTAATAAAGGAATTAAAAATAAAATGAGTCATCCTCACACATGTGTGAGAAGACAAAAAGACAAAAGACTTGTAGGGATTCCTTTGGAATATTCCTACTAGTTAATAAATAATTACAATTAAAGAATAACCTTTACCAAGTAAAGATTAATCTTCTAACACTATTCCTTGCTTTCTTTTTCTAATAATCTTTTCTACAAGCTCATTTCACTATGGGGACTGACTGATTCTTTTGACAATTGGTCTAATAGATTAATGTTGTTTTGGCCTTCTCTTGAACCTAAAAACCCCTTTTTAGGTGACTTCTTATTCATCAAAGACTTGCTATTGGGTCCAGTTGTGAAGCCTCTCATGCTAGACCTTGTTTGGTCAATGGTGCTATAAAGTCTATCATTCATCTTTTTAATGAATATCCTTTAGCGTGGTTGGTCTGGAATATTTTCTTGCCTACTTGGACTAGTTCTAAGAAGGATGCTATTAGTTAGTGGGACATTTTATTTGGTTGTATTCCCTGTAATGTGAAATTAGGTAAATTTCTTTCTAAATTGTGGCTGATATTTTCATTTAACATTTTGGTGTATTTTCTTTTCTAAAATATGTAGATTTTAAGTGATCAGATTAGAAGGCAAAAAAAAATTCAAATTCAACACAAGAACACAGCCAATACCTTGGGAAAACCCTCCAACTCGAGGGAGAAAATCCCAACCAATATATCTCCTATATATTGATTCAATATGAGAAGAAATCTGCTTACAATTCAGGCACAATACAATGCCTAATAAATACAATGAATAGCACCTCTCCTAGATGCAAATAACAAGGTTATACTTGAATTGATCTGCTGCTACAATAGATGAAGATCTGCTGTTCAGATCAGAACTTTTCCTCCTTTTTCAAATGCTTGAATTAATTGATCAACAATGAGAAAAGGAGTCCCAATAAATAGATGTTCAATAGCCATTGCACCTCTTCACCAAGAGAGGTCGGCCTCTTTAGGAAAAACGTCTTTTGGAGAAAGGCGTGATTTCCTAGAAAGGTCATCCCTCATAAATAAAATGTCTTCTATTTATTTTATTTTATATTTTTATCTTCTACACATAATTAAGGCGCCTCCTTAATTAAATCAATTATACATATAAATTTAAATAGCTGTTTAAGCTACATTTAAATTTATTCATTATTGTGGATCTAAAGATTTCTCACGTGGCTGCAAATAAACATTAATACTCCCTCTCAATGAAGGAGGAATGCTTCCACTGTACAAAAATGTATGACCTCACAGTGATGTTAATCAATCATGGCTAGATCCATGAAAAGGGCATATCACCTCATCGTGAAGTCAGATATCACCTCATCGTGATATCAACCATCATGGCTACCTCCATAGATGGTAAGTACAAGTGCTTATCACTCAATGTGATATTGTCACCTCACTGTGACTTTCACCATGGCTCCTCCAAAGGGTAAAACACAAGTACAAATAAATCATCACGGACTCCCTCATGTGATGTTGTCATGGAATCACACACATGACATCCACCATGGCTCTCCCAGAGGGTGGAAACAAGGGATTTCACCTCGAACTTCTCTTGTAGAGAAGAACTCGTAACCAAGGGATCTCACCTCGAACTTCTCTTGCAGAGAAGAACTCAATACCAAGGGATTTCACCTCAAACTTCTCTCACAAAGAAGAACTCATTATAGAGGATCACTGATACTGAGACTCCTTCTCAGTTAACGCTGTATTCTCCATCATACCAAGCTTATCTCGAAAGTAAACAAACTTTATCCTGGAGAGAGGCTTGGTGAGAATGTCTGCCGTCTACTCATTAGTGCTGATATACCTCAACTGTATAGCTTTCCTCAATACCATATCTATGATATAATGGTATTTGATCTCAACATGCTCTGTTTTGTCATGAAACACAGGATTGACAGAAAGCTTCACACAGCTTTGGTTATCACAATGAATGATAGTAGGCTCCATTGTTTGTCCAAACAATCCTACAAGGAGCTTAAGAAGCCACACTGCTTCACGAGCTGCCACACTAGTTGCAATGTGCTCTGCCTCTATTGTACTCAATGCCACTGAAGATTGCTTCCTGTTGCACCAAGATATCATAGAAGATCCCAAACTGAAGCAACAACCAGAGGTACTCTTTTGATTTGTGACACACCCTGCCCAATCAAAATCAGTAAAACCATGCAGCTCCAAATCCACACCTGTAGAATATCTCAACCCATATCCAACTGTGCCACACAAGTATCTTAGGATATGTTTAGCTGCAACAAGATGTATCTGCCTTGGTTCACACATAAACTGACTAAGTGCACTCACTGCATAACAGATATCAGGTCTAGTGTTAACTAGATACATCAATGAACCAATCAGCTGCTTAGACATAGTAGAATCCACCAGTTTTGAACTAGCTGCAACCTCCTTCAACTTATGTAAGTTTGTCTCCATAGGTGTAGACATAGGTTTGCAATCAATCATACCAAACCTCTTCAGAATGTCAATAGTATACTTGCCTTGACTTAGAATCATCTCATCTAGTTTTTGCCAAACTTCTAAGCCAACGAAGTAATGCATGAGACCAAGATTCTTCATCTCAAATTCAGAAGCTAATTCCTTCTTACATTTGAGAATTAGGTGTTCTTCTTCAGTGGTAATTAAATCATCAACATACAGAACCAAAATCAATGCTTCACCATTTATTACCATGAAGTAGAGGTTAGAATCTACATCATTCTTTGAGAAACCCAGACTCAACAGGTAACGATCAATCCTTTTGTACCAAGCATGAAGAGCCTGCTTAAGACCATACAAGACCTTCTTCAGCTTGCAAACATGAGACTCCTTCCCATGTACCTCAAAGCCATGGGGTTGCTCAATGTAAACCTCTTCTTCTATGACACCATTAAGAAAGGCTGTATTTACATCCATTTGGTGAATCTTCCATCCTCTAGATGCTGCAATGGCAATAATGGTTCTAACAGAAGTATAACGAGCCACAGGAGCAAAGGTTTCTTCATATTCAACTCTCTCTTTTTGCAAGAATCCTCTAGCCACAAATTTTGCCTTGTACTTTTCAATGCTCCCATCAGCTGCATGCTTGATCTTGAAGAGCCATTTAGAAGACACCACATATTTGCCTTCAGTTCTAGGAACAATATCCCAAACATCATTCTTAAGTATAGATTGATACTCCTCAGTCATAGCATCTTTCCAAACTTGTTGACTAGAAGCTTCTTCAACACTTGAAGGCTCTGACTCAATGATATGACTCATCAAGGCTACATAACCGGAGAGCTTATGAGGTCTCTTACTTTCTCTGAAAGTTCCTCTCGGGGCTGCAAAAATTTCTGCCTCTTGCATTATTTTCCTAGCCCAAAGAGGTCTCTTCTTTCCAATCACAATATCTGTAGGCCCATCAGTAGGCTCCAAGGGTTCAGCTGGATCATCATCTTCCTTTGATTCTAGAACCTCCCTCTGATTCTCAGGAATATGGTCAACTTCCATATCCTGAGGAGGCTCTTCTTCATCAATCTCCATATGAGATCCCTTGGATCTACTAAATGCAACATCCTCCTCAAATGTAACATCTCTACTGATCTCAATAGTCTTCTGACTTGGAATATAGATTCTGTAAGCTTTAGAAGTCTCGCTATAGCCTACAAAATTCCCTTCTTGCTAGAAGGTTCTAATTTTGTCCTCTTTTCCTTAGGTATATGAATGTACACTAGACACCCAAAGATCCTCAAATGACTTACTTCAAGTTTCACCCCAGAGAATGCTTCTTCAGGAGTAATGTTCTCCAATATTCTGTGAGGACTCCTATTCTATACATAGACTGCAGTCCTGGATGCTTCAGCCCAAAGAGTAATTTGCAGGTCTTGGTCATGAAGCATGGCTTTG
This sequence comes from Sequoiadendron giganteum, assembly GCA_007115665.2. Classification (NCBI taxonomy): domain Eukaryota; kingdom Viridiplantae; phylum Streptophyta; class Pinopsida; order Cupressales; family Cupressaceae; genus Sequoiadendron; species Sequoiadendron giganteum. The sequence goes on along the minus strand of CM021107.1, from coordinate 370,354,825 downwards.
ACTGCTTCCACAATAGTTTTGTTCTTTATTTCCGCAACACCGTTCTGTTGGGGATTATAAGGAACACTAAGCTCCCTCTTAATCCCTGCTTCAATGCAAAAGTTACGGAAAATAACAAAAGTGTATTCTCCTCCGTTATCGGATCTCAACACCTTGATCCTCTTCCCGGACAGATTCTCCACCCGAGCTTTGAATTCTCTGAATCTTTCTAACACTTCCTTAGATTCTTTAGATCTCAAGAAATAGATCCAAGTCTTTCTAGAGTAGTCATGAATAAAAATAATATAATACAAGAAACCACTCAAGGATGCAACAGACATTGGACCACATAAATCAGAATGAATAAGATCTAAGACACATTTGGATCTACTTTCACTATTATGGAATGGACCTTTAGTATTCTTACCCAAGGCGTAGCCTTTGCAAGTTCCTTCATGCTTCTGGTTGAACTTAGGCCTCGTGACCATCTTCTCCATAATAGGTAGTGCTCAAAAGTGAAGATGAGCCAATCTTCGATGCCAAAGATCACCCAAACTTGCAGAGTCATGTACTAGAGCCTGAATGGGGCGCGTGCAAAACCTGTAGAGACACCCATGTCTAACTCCAACCATCCGGGCAGTCTTGAAGTTAGAGTTCTTCGCCCATATGAGAACTTTTCCTTCAGAAAAGGCAACTTGATAACCCTTGTCTTCCAAGGCTAATATGGAAACAAGGTTCCGCTTGATGCCTGGAACGAATATTACATCATCCAATTGTAATGAATCGTCGGAATCCAAATGTAGAGATGAAGTCCCAACTCCTTTAATTGAGTAACTAGCATCATCTCCAATAATAACTTGATCATTGGAATCTTTCATCACCAAATCAAATAGATGTTCCCTGAATCCAGTGATGTGGCGAGAGGCGCCACTATCTATCAACCAAGCGTTGGTGTCGGTAGATACATTACTTGACAAGGCTGAATAGAACAGGTATTCACTTGTATCCTTTTGCATGGAGGCTTCATCGACATTAGCAAAGGCAGCCTGCTGCTTAGGCCTGGAAGGACATTCCTTTGCAAAATGACCATACTTGTCACATCGGAAGCATTGGACCTTGGAGAGGTCCCTCTTCTTCTTAAATGCGGGGCCACCATCAGTTTCTCTATCTCTGTTTCTTTTGAAATACCCTTTCTTCCCACTTTTCTTCTTTGATGATTGAGTGGCAAGAACATGAAGATCTTCATTGACGAAACTTTTCCCAATACCTCTTGCAGCCAACCTAGACTCTTCTTGAATACAGTTTGCCCTCAATCGATCAAACTTGGGAAGCTTCGATCTTGCACTAATTCCCTGAATATAAGACTCCCAGGATGAAGGGAGACCATCGAGAGCCAACATGGTTAGATCCTTGTTATCGACCACATGCCCAATAGACGAAAGCTGATCTCTCAATTCGGTTATTCTCATGAAGTAGGCAATGATAGTTTCTCCCATTGCCATCTTCAAGTGATGAAGTTGTTGCTTCAGTGCAATAGCCCGGCTGGTGTTGTTGATCTCATACATCTCCTCTAGGGTTTTGAACATCTCTTTCGCAGTCCTTAACTTGGAGACAATAGGAACAATATGATCCTTCACCGAATCAACCAACATCTTCTCTGCCCTAGTAATCTTTCTTCTTCCATAGGGCCTTTTCTTCCTCTTCCGTAGGCTCGAGGGCAGAGCTCTCCACAAACTCTGCCAATTCGCTTTCCTCCAAAGTGAACATGATCCTGAATCTCCACGAAGTGAAGTTTGATGCTCCCTCAAGCCTATCCTCAATCTTAAGACCATTCACCATCTTGACAAGTGAATGAAGATGAGAAAATTCAACAAGGGTAAGGCTGATAAATACAATTCTGATCGGGATCCTCTTCAAACCCGCTCTGATACCATGTAGATTTTAAGTGATCAGATTAGAAGGCAAAAACAAATTCAAACTCAACACAAGAACAGATCCAATACACTGGGAAAACCCTCCAACTCGAGGGAGAAAAACCCAGCCAATATATCTCCTATATATTGATTCAATATGAGCAGAAATCTGCTTACAATTCAGGCACAATACAATGCTTAATAAATACAATGAACAACACCTCTCCTAGATGCAAATAATAAGGTTATACTTGAATCGATCTGCTGCTACAATAGATGAAGATCTGTTGTTCAGATCATAACTCTTCCTCCTTTTTCGAATGCTTGAATTAATTGATCAACAATGAGAAAAGGAGTCCCAATAAATAGATGTTCAATAGCCATCGCACCTCTTCACCAAGAGAGGTCGGCCTCTTTAGGAAAAACGTCTTTTGGAGAAAGGCGCAATTTCCTAGAAAGGTCGGCCCTCATAAATAAAATGTCTTTTATTTATTTTATTTTATATTTTATCTTTTACCCATAATTAAGGCACCTCCTTAATTAAATCGATTATACATATAAATTTAAATAGCTGTTTAAGCTACATTTAAATTTAAATAGTTGTTTAAGCTACATTTAAATTTATTCATTATTGTGGATCTGAAGATTTCTCACGTGGCTGCAAATAGACATTAACAAAATAGAGATGTTTTCCAAGGTGGCCAGAGGGATCTTCTAGTTTCTATATGGAAATCAGAATCTTGTTGATTTCCTTGTAGGCGAGTCTCTAGTCCAACAAAAGCTCCAAAGAAGTTAAAAGTTTTGCAACAAATGGTACACTGTGATCTCCCCATCACAAAGATATGTATATTTGATATATTTATATTTTAATGGATATACTTATTCAAATAGTGTAATCATTATAGAACTTTAAATTATATATATAAACGTGACTAACTTGGGTACCGTTGGTGACAGATTTGAAGAAAAGATCTTGGAAGGAACTAAGATGTTTTTGCTTGAGGACAAGCAAATTTGGGAGGGGAGGACTGTCATGTCCCCAAAATTAGAACACCTAGAGATACAGATAAGTGCAAACAAATAACACAATACATAAGAAAATTATAAAAGAAAATATCATCATTGTAATTATAAATATATAAATATTAACAATTTAAATGATAATAAAATAAATACTAAAGATACAAGAATATAAAACACCATTATAATAAATATTATAATTATAATTATTATATACAAAATTATAAATATAGATATTGACAAAATTAAATAAGAAAATGAATATTGAACTAATAATTTATATGATAAATTAATTGAAATAAAATAAAATAAAGCAAATAGACCATATATTAATCATATAATATATTAATATAAAATATACATAAGATAATACCCATAATAAAAGGCAAGAATTTAGGAAAAGCTGCGATTGTATTTCTTTAGCGATTAGTCTAAACAGAAAAGTCATGCCCCTTGATGCAGCCTTCCATGTAGATATGGGAGGATATAAATGAGAGTAATCATTCATAAAAAGGGGGGAAAGAAAATGGGGAAAAAAGAGGACAAAAAATAGAAGTACCTCTATATTCAAGAAAAAGGAATTAAAAATCTGAATAGTGCAACAGATTGAAAAGGGATAAATCCATTGGATTAAATATTGTGGGCAAAATATATTTTCAGACAGTAAGTTTAATTATAATTATTAATCTATATATATGTATGTATCTTATATGACTATAATGATGCTTGCAGCATTTATTGAATCTTATAATTAATTGTGATGTTTTAGTATAATTCCGGATAATATATTCTTTGTGATTGATTTACTGTAGTGTACCGCCACTCTGCTGATCTGGTTTCCACTGAGTTTATAAGTCTGATTTTGTTTAAGTTTAATTTCTTCCTTCTTGTTTTCGAGTTTGTTTGCCAATAATGCCAAAATGGTACTAAAGAGCATATACATAAAGGAAACTCAAATAAACTAAGTAACTGAAAATAACTCAAGCAATTACTCAATTTAAGAGCCAAATATGCTTTCTTCATTACATAATAGATCACATAAGATAGATGGCTTACATCAGATTTTAAAAGATACATCTTATGCCTTAATTTTTACTTACAGCCATACAAGCACTGTGAATAGTGACTTGCTACAGTACCCGCCCCTAAAGAAATGCACACAACTCGTGAATAACGAACTTCTCCCACCAAAAATCGGCATGGGAGGTCTTCTAGGACAAGGGCGCCCCCTTTAGGAAAGATAGCAGCCACCAAGGAGAGGCGTCTTTTTCTCTTTTGTTGGTTGAAACCCTCAAATAAAAGCGGCTGGCTGTAGCTTACAAAAAGCAGCTCCAAAACTTCTCAAAAACGAACAGCTCTTGCGTAAATGCCAATAGAGTCTATGGCTGTTAAGAACACTCAAAAACCAGCTCCAAATAACTTGCAAACAGCAACGTAGATCTCCAAAGAGTAGCAAAATAACAGATCAGCAACTTTAAGGTGGTGTTTCACACCCTCAAGCAGCTCCAAACGAACAACCAAGCCCCACCAGGCTCACCCATTGCAAGAAATAAGGAAGCCCTAGCCTCCTCCTTCCTCCAAGCTTCACTCCCAAGTTTTCTTCAAGCCAAAATGATCATCTAATGAAGCAATTTGAATTTCTCTCTTGCCTTTTATAAATTTACAAAGGAAACACTATTCACTTAAAGTGAACACTATTCACTTAAGTTAAAACATTTTTCACTTTAGTAATGAATAGTAACTTAAAAATAGAAAGTGACCCCTTCATATTAAAACACATGGTCCCTAGGCCGAGGATGGTGAAATAAAAGGTGAGTATCATTAATTTAAGCACAAGTATCATGCCAAACGTAACAATTCACCCCGCCACCATACTCCAGAGATCAACACTGAGATTTGACGACCAAGTGCTCGTCCAAAAAACCCTCTATCCAAAACTATTAGCCTACGAGGGTCAGGAAAATAGGCTAATCCCCCAACTCTGATGCTTGTGAAAAAGGGGACATTACAGTCCACCTTCCCTGAAATTGCTTGTCCCCAAACAATCTCTACTGTAAAGAAGCCTCACTCCTTGGAAGGTCGAAAAGAAGAACTATGAAATGTCCCATGCATCAATGACTAACTCCGGAATCACCAACATAAACGCAGTTGCGCCAAATATCCCTGGATCCCAACACCGGAACGAAAGTCTGCCATGTCTGATAACCTCTGACTTCCTCCGCGCAAATCTGATCACAACTTCACCATGCTGACAATTGGCGAAGCAACCTGTTGGAACCCATCCAATTGCAGTGCCAATCTTGTCACCATCTAGATCTCTGTACAACCTGAACTCACATCCATTTGTCATGAAGAGACAAAAATATCTGGAAACATCTACAACACATCTCTCTACAGTCTCTCCAAAATACCCATGGAAGTGACAACCATTCAAACCATCATATCTGCTGACACCGTAATCACCCTGTGACCATGTATCCGTATGAAATCCCTGTGGCATTAAAGTAGCAAACCCTGTTAGATACATATCAGCACGATGGATAATTGGTTGTTGTCCCTGCAAGTAATCCCTTGGAAACAATTGAGTCAAGTACTTGCAGCCTCTAGTCCCATCTTCGGAAGATGGTAACTCTAGACACAGTAAGGAGTCACTCCCTTTAACTGCACCAAGGAAAACACCCTGCGCACAAGGATTGTGCATCGAATACGAGTCATGTATAGGTGGATCAAGATCCAAACTGCAAGCATCCCTCACCTGGTACACACTATTAAACTCCTCTGTGAGCCCTGTTTGGAATCCCGATGCACTAGGACTATCCCAAACACTGCGATTATTGCTCAACCCCGAACTAGTATCAAGAGTATGATTGACTTCCAGCTCGAAGAGTGGATTATCATAGATCGAATCGCCATCAAACTCAGATAAGGGATTATCCACAAACTGCGCAATCACCCCGTGCGGATCTGAATCATCCAATGCTGAGTCCTTGGAACAATACATTGAATTATACTCTAGAATTGGCTCATCAAGCTGCCAATCATAATCAACTGTATGGAATGAAATGACAAATTTGCTTCCAGGGAGGGAAACAAATCGACATAAGAACCAATCTCCCAACTAGATGTTGCTCTGCATATCTCCTGTGAAGTGGACGAAGTAGTGTCATGAGTTGACACATAACTTTTTGGTGAGTCAACTGCCATGTCACAAGAGCTATCAATGATTTGTTTTGCATCACCTGTCATGGGACTAAAACCCAGGAGAACCTGGTGCAACACAGGCTCTCTACAACTCTCAACCAATGCACTCATCCCATTTGTATCAACTGCACTTGAAACCGTGATGGATGTAGTAACCACATCCTCAATCTACTCACAACCACAATTTGTGGACATATGTTCATCACCCACTGCTGCCATGGAAACCTGAACTATATCGGAAGATGGTGAAGAATGTGCCAAACTCGATACCATGGTAAGCTTCGCGTCCAATGACTGTGACTCTTGAAGGGCCAATTGAGTGCTCTTCAAAGAATCCATAGTCGTCTCTAGCTCATAAGTGAGCTCATCAACCTCCTCTTCTTTTCCCTTCAATGCCTTATGACATATGCAACCCCACTCGAGAAGGAAATCTCTATCCACAAGTAGCTGTAGGTAATTTTGTTTCATAATTCCAACTGCCTCTCGAAGTGTATGGAACTCTGCGAGGGAAGGACTACTAACACTGTACTCATCTGACATAGGAGTACTCCAACCATAGGTTGCCAACATCTGTCGAGCAACATCAAAATGCTCCAAAGCTATAACAATCGTATCATCACTAACCTTCAACTATCTCGCTAGATGATGATACCCCTGTGACTCATCATTTCCACCCAATTCCACACTATAGTAAGAGGCTGAATCCTCATCGCTCACCTTATGATCAACAACATCATGTGTGCTATCATCCGTGCACACATCAGCAACTAAGGTACTGCTATGTACCTCAAAGGACGGCTCAACTGATAAGGTAGAAGTTGCTGATATGAAAGTATCTTTACACACTTCCACCTCCAATTTAACTGCATCACCATCCAACTCACGATCCTAGGATTCTATGTCAACGCATGAATCATCAAACTTGTTCTCTAAGGCCTGATCTGGAAAGTTAGACTCACCGTGACACGAATCCACGCCAAATACTACACTATTAGTACCCAATTCCTGAGTACTTTCATGTAACAACTCAATAATAGCATCTTGCACATGTGTAGCCACTGTTGTCTCATGCCATTGCAAAGTCTTATCACTGTCGTCAGGAAAATCAGAATTGTTAGCAGTGTCGATAACAACTTCTGAAATGTTGTGAACATTATTCTGTGGCTCCACTATACTATTATCATGATGTAAAATTTCCTTATCGCCCACCACTTCAATTTCAATCCCATGTCCATCTGTAGATTGTAGGTAGTTCTCTGTTGACTTATCATCTTTTAACCCAAACACCTCATAGAGACCTTTGGATACAACACCAAGTCTCTCAATCTTGCTTCGTGTGAAGGTTCGTCTTGAAATGTTATCTTCGTATTGCTGCACGCTACGAGCTAATCTTCGTTGTGAAGGCGTGAGTTTCCACTGGGTGTTATTCAAGACACTCTCAATGCTGATCCTAACTCCATCATACCAGGAGTGGTAAAGCAATACACTGGGACCCCTCCAAATGACAGTGCTAACTCTATCTCTACCTGGATCCCAAAATAAACAGAACTCACATCCATCCATCATGAGGAGGTAAGAATATCTGAAAGCATCTGCTACGCAACAACTCTCCATAACCTCCTCTAAACTCTCATGGATGTGATATCCACTGGTGCCATCATGCCTGCTGCCATTATAATCCCTCTGTAACCATGTATCCACAAGTAGTCTCCGAGACAAAGAAGCAACAAACCCTGTTGGATACTCATCAGCATGATGGAAAACTAAATACTGATCCTGCAAGCACTCACCCGCCTACCTAGTGTTACACCCAAAATGAAATTTTTGGCATTCTGCTTAAATTGAGCTAAACAATGTAAAATTGCCATTGAAAGTATCTTTTAGGTCAAACCAAACATGAGGTCTTTGTGGGTTTCTGTCAAGGAACCTATGGTTAAAATTTTGAAAAAATGAAAATTAGGGTTTTACTAGCACCTTCCCGGAAATGATTGAAAATAATTCTGATAGGGTTAGTTGCCTTCACAATCACATTGATCAAGTCAGAATTATCAAAAGACATGTTTTACTCTAGTGGGTCTATTCCCGTTTTTCAGGGACAAAGTTAGGAGCTCCGCAGCCATTAATGACAGATTGGCTAGTACTAGGTGCTGAAAGCTAAACCTCAAAAGCTCCAACGAAGAAGCCATGGCGGAAAAGGTCAAAAAGATGTTATAGCGAGGGAGTCCAAAATTTGGCTAACTCTAGAAGGTGCACGTTTTGCTACCAAGGCAAAACACAGCCTAAAGGTGAAAAAGGCGCCCCTCTTGAAGAAAGGCGCCCTTGGATCTTAGAGGGAAAATGTAATCATTTGGCATCTTCAACTCAGTTATCCTCTTCATTCTCATGCTGACTCGACAACAAAACAATCAGCAAAATCATCTGATTCAGGGATCATTGACCAACCGTCAGCAAAGTATAGAGGATCCATCAGCAACGAAGATGCCAAATCAGAGAGCTTCATGGTAAAAGCGCCCCTGCTAGCCAGGGGCCCCCCTCAGTTACAGGCACCAGATGAATCCATCTACTATAACTCTATACATGCTATCTTTCCAGCTTCCTCCCAGCTATGTGATCAATCCGACAACAGGTTCATGAGACATGCCAAATGATTACACATTGAGATCAAGCAGAAAAGCCAGAATTGAAGAACTGGAAAGACAAGTCAAAAAATGGCTAAGGCATTGCCAAAAGCACCCCTCTTGAGGAAAGGCGCCCTTTCTTGAAGGCATCCAGATTCAGTTTGAATCTTCACTGCCTCCCAAGATGACCTTCTCAACTGTGACCTATCTCGTCAGTGGAACTATTAGCAAGAACTTCTGACAAATCAATCATTTGATGGAGAAGGTCAAAGTCAGGCAATTCACAACATGAAGAAATACAGTCAAAAGCCAAAAGTGCCCCTGCTGGCCAGGGGCGCCCTTAAGTTTGAAGGACCAAAACTTGCCATTTTCAACTGAGAAGTCAATCATCTTGAGCAAGATCGAGCTGGCTACTCGATGCGTTGTTAAGCAAAGTCATCTGATTCAGCTAAGCATCGAAAACGTCAGATCAAAGCAAAGAGGGTCTAAAAAGGTCAAAATGAAGAACAGTCAATGAAAATTGACTAAGGCATTGACAAAAGCGCCCCTCTCAAGGAAAGGCGCCCTTCTTTTTGGAGGCCTAAACTCAGTTTTCTAAGTTAATCTCTCCCAGGCATATCTCGTCAAGCTAATCCCACCTCAATAACAGAACTGCCAGCCACTGCTAGAGATCAATTGAGTAACCTGAATCAAAGATCAAACGGAGGCACTTCAGCTTGCAAAATGGACAAAAAAAGACCAACTTCAAGGATGGATGCCTAAAAGAAGTCAAAGCAAAAATGTTGACTTGAGTTAGCAAATTTGGAGCAAAAAAGAGGCCAAACACTCCACAATCAATGGAAATCACCTTTTGGAACTCCAACTCAGACCTAAATCATGAGTTGTCTTCCATACTTGGTGGATCTCAACCCTCATCACCATATATTATTGCTAGGCGTCCCATTCTTCATTATTCTTTTTCAGGTTGAAGGATAAAACAACAAATAGCTCCCAAGAACACGTTTTCAAGATTTGGCAGAGGTTTTGGACAGATCTTCAATATTTTTGAAGATCAGTGGCATTAAAAGTATTCTTCTCCGAAGATTGTTTCCAGAGGCAAATTATTGCAAAGTGGCAGTTTATAACTTCCAATTCATCTTCTGTCTACTTCCTCTATTTCTGTCTATATTTCTTTGCATGTCACAAGAAACGACAAATAATCACAGATCTAGCCAACTTGGTATGATCAACACAACTTTTTCAACAAAACACAAATGTTGGATTTTTCCAGAAAAACTAGCCCTACTACCCCTATTTTTTAGGGTTTTCGGAAAAAGTCATAATTTTGAATAAAAAACAAACTGGGTTTGTTTAGCTCTGAAGCACGAACAAAACTCATGTGTTGGGTTTTTCTGAGAAAAATCACTTTCTAGTGCCTCACTGCCTCTGCCACCGAAGGGCTCTTGCATGTCATAGAAAAACTCGTTTTTCTGAATTTCTGACGATCTGGGTTTGTTTAGAAAACCATTCTCAACAAAACCCATGTCTCGGAATTTTTCGTAAAAATTATCCCCAACGACGCTATTTTAAGCAATTCCAGAAAAAGTTGTCCGAGCAAGATCGTGTGCACAGTCAATCTTTAAGGTTTTCAAAATGCAGTACTCCCAGGTACAATACAAGACCAAGAAATGATTATCTGAAAACGATTGACACAGACTTATGGCAGAAAAATCCAAAGGTCAGCTCTAAGGACTTGGAGGGCATGAAGCAAATTACATTGCAAAACATTGAAGAATCCGGTTTATTCCAAGCTGCATCCATTTCAATCACCTTACAGAGCATTGAGCTTGTAACTGCTTGTACAAAGCATTACAACCCTACTACAAGAGAAATCATGTCGGTGGACAGAAAGGTGATTTGCAGCTTAAAGCCGAAGGACATAGAGACATGTTTTGCAATTCCAGCATGTCGTACCAGGAAGGTCGTTTCTGTGACCTAATGCGAAAAGGCATTTGAGGCTTCAAGGGATGAGTGTTCACTTATAATGGCTAAACATTGGTTAAAAACGAAGAGAACCAACTTGCCCAAATTGGTTGGGCGAGGAGAATTCAAAGATGAGTATGGAGTGTTAATCACTCTACTCAGCAGAGTCACTGGACAAGAAGAGGGAAAATCCTTCCAGCCATGGATGTTCTACATTATTGGCAAAATAATCAATAGGAAAGAACATTACGAGTGGGCCTCTCTGATCAGTGACATGCTCCACCAACAATTTACCAGGTTTCTAGAAGAGCACCGTTTCCACATGTGTTCCTACTTGGTATACCTAATAGCCTTCCAAGGCGATTTCAGAACACTAAACATTGTGGGAACCCTGGGTGTGCAAAAGGTCCAAGAATACTTTCCTTGCCTTGAGTTCACTCTAGCAGAAAGACACTTCAAAAAGATGAACGACCTTTTCACTATGCACACCGTGCGTGAGCTAGACCATGAGATGCACGTTCGTATTTCACCAGCAGCCAAGGCGGCAATGGTGGATTGGGCGGATTGGTTCATCCAATTCCCCACTTTCACTTACATACACGTGTATGGCTACAATGGCCACCCCGCCATCATGCCACGCTATCCCTCAGATAGGGTAGTGTTCATGGAATTCCTGAGGCAGTTGGCCGAAGTTCACTCTTACCTTCGCGTAAAGAAGAAGTTTGCTGCAAACTTTCCTTTTCAAATGGGATTCTACAGATGCAGGATTGCAGCCGATGCTAGGTTGATAAGCCAGGAAATAGTGAGATTTAATCTCAAGTACCTCATTGACAGGATGTCCTCATATGATCCCAGAGGAATCTTCGCAGCACATGTCGAACAAAGATCATCACATGAACCTTTCATGGAGGATTTTTGGGTCAATTGCGAGGATGAGTTCGAAGTGAGAAGAAGGAACTACAACAGATTCAAGCTCTCGCAAATTGCAGAATTCATGTCAGAGGACATCAAGGGTTTATCTGATGATGAAGAAGAGGTCATTCTTTCTTCCTTCTTCACGGGTCAAGTAGATGCGCAACCACTTGACAAAGTAGAGTGGTACGCGAAAGATAGTACGTCTATCGAGGAAAGAACTGGTAGAGTAGTTCGACACAGTCAACTCTACCTTGACAGTAAAAGGACAAGGAAGGTAGTACTTCCCTGATCAGAGCCGCCAATGGTTCAGTTTACACTACCTTTCTCATCTAGGAAGAAACCCAGATAGAAGAAGATGAGCATTCTTCCAGAAGGAATGCGAATGTTAGGAAGCACATGGGGAAGAAGAGGAATTGCTAGCGCAAGCCAGCAAGAGGTATAGGTGGAGACAGCCACCAATTTACCCAAAATAGTTGAGAACGTTGCAGCTACACTAGAGTCAATGATTGAAATAATCGCTGCAGAGATGGAATCCGTTGCAGAAGAAGTTGCAGCAGAAGCGGTACCTATAATAGAAACGGAGCCACCGGCTTCACCACCATCACAGAGGTCACAAAGTCCCATTGATTTGGACTCGCCACCACGAGGCGTTGCCACGACATGGTCTCATTCTTCCAGTATTCAGGGGGCCTATGTTCCTCCTCCCAGCGATGCTAGCCGAGATTCTATCTGGCTGGAAAGCTCGCTTGGAAGGAAAAGGGAGAGACCTTATCGGCTTGACTTCTCTGAATTCCACCATGTCCCACAAGACATGCCGGCAAAGAAGTTGAAGAAGCAGACACATGTAGAGGGGAATGCAGAGAACGAGGTTGTCATAGAGACTGCTGCCCTACCTGAAGATAAAGACATACATAATATGAGGGTTGAGGATTTCATGCTTTCAAAGGTGAACCTTGGAAAGACCACTCGACAGGTGGAGGCAGACCTTCTCGGAATCACCTCAGCGAGCGTCAAAGAAAGGATGACAAAGGATGGAAAAGACAAAGCAGCCTTGAAGGCTGAAAACCGTCAGCTTAGACTATACATTTCTAGTTTGATGCATGGCACTCCCAACTCCTCGCCCTTGCCTCAAGGACTATTGGATCTCCCAGCTGAAAGAAACCATCATCAGTTGATCACATACGACAAACACTTGAGATGTCAAGTGGATGAGTTTGTCGTCAGAGGACGGTGTGTATTAGCAGAAGCATATTAGCTAAGAGATAGAGCACATGGTCTTCGATCAAAAATCCAGCAGTCAGATGTAAAGGCAGCTCAAGAGAGGCCGAGAGAGGAAGCGACAGTTGCTGATCTACAACAAGCATACCAATCAGGTACAACCACTGAGAACAAACACCATCTCTTTGAGTGGAAAAAACAATTGGCATACAAGGTGAGAGCCTACGATGCCAATTCAGTGGAGTTGATTGACTATAGACGCTTTGTCGCCAATATTATCAACTTCGCAAGAACGTTGGTAATATCCTTCCCTGAGTTAGAATATCAGCGAGAAGAAGGAGAATATGTTGAGCTTGAAACGGTATAGACACGGTTCCAAGATGTCATCCGATCTTCATTCCTTGAAGATCCCAATGGTTGCAAATTAGCCAAAATTGCAGCCATGTCTATCCAGTTAGATGAAGCAGCTGCCCAATGCATAAACTATCAGCAACAGCTTGCAACGGGTGAAGAAATGCTTAGACGCCACAGTCACCTTGAAAAGCATTAATTGCCCGGGGGCCGAAGAGGTCAATGACTGGATAGAGACTTTGTTGAGCAGTGGTGAAGAGGTGTAAAGCATCAAGGAAGGACGTCCTACCCTCCAAATAGCATTAAATATGACTAAAGTCAACTTGATGCCCCTTTCCAAGTTGACTCCAGATCTCCATAGATCATGCATGTTAGATCCCACTAATCTAGGATGTCTAATTGACTCCCACGATTTGTCGATCTCAAATCTCTTTTAAAGGTGGATGTCTATTTGGAGACACATTTGTAATTTAAGTTCACTTTTAGTTAGGTGTCAGTCAACTGAGGTAGACTTCCAGTTTTACTTTTGTTTAGTTGCAGTTAACTAAAGTAGATTTCCAGTTAACTGCTTGCTCACCTACTTTTAGACATAAGAATAAATCTTGCTGATTGGCAAGAACTGTTTGTTAACTGAAGGAGATTTTAGGGTTGCCTACTCCTTTGAGTTCCTATAAATAAGAGCCTTGGGCTCATTATTTGTTTAACCTTTATTTGCTAAGCAAAATTGTTGCGCCATTGTTGCTAGAGTTAGCTTGTTTATATGCGTTCACTCTTGGATGAGAGTTCATTGGTTGATCGTAATTGTGCATGATTTCGTGCCTTTGCTGTCCCGACCTTTGTAATTCTTTGGAGAAACTTGAAGAAATAAATCAGATGGCGCATGCTTGCTTGATCTAAATACTTGAGTCTATTCAAAATCGTTCTAAATAGTGCATTGTTTCAATCTCCTCCTTGGACAGGTGTTGTCGCCTCGGATATTTTGTCATCACTCATTATCTTTTGATGTTTTTTAATGATTTGTCTTGCAGCCTACACTTTGGACAAGTGTCGTCACCTCCTCGGGAATCCTGTTAGCAGGCCATCATTCCTTGTTGTTTCCAGTGAGTTTTTTCCACGCCTACACCTCAGACAGGGGTTCCTCCTCCTTGGCAAGTCTCAGATCCAGTTTACCATAAGAGAGTGTTTACTTGTATCGAGCCCTATCTTGGTATATATCCGAGAGTTCAGAGCCTCGGCCATATTCCATTGAGACGGAGGATTCAAGTGATCTGACCAATCCATTTCGCTCCTATGCCCTCATGCTTTGTTTATCTTGAGGAGGTAGGATAGTCTAGAAGCTAGTTAGTCATAGTTAAGATCTGCGGAAACCAGAGAAAAAGCTTAGCTACGACGCATTGTGTTTATGCACCCTTGTGTCTTGCCGCTGAGTAAAACAGATAGGAACCTTAGTACGCCGTTTTTTACATTAGAAAATCAGCAAAGAGAGATCTTCCTCTCTATAATCCGAAGAGCATGTACTAACACACTTGCAATAGCTGTCCGTTTCCAATAAGCACTGTAGAGGTGCTAATTGAAATGCCAACAGCTAGAATGGTGGAATAAAGAGTGTGAGGAGTACAAGGTGAAACCTGTTGAGGCAGGTGGTTCATGTTTTGAACTCCTTGGATAGGAGAGAGGCTGCTAAAAGAAAGAATAAGAAGGTTTGAATATATATCTCTAATGTACTCTGTTTTTTTATATTGGGATATATAATCTTGGGATCTAGGCCGTGTTAGTTTCTCATGCTCCCAATGAGAAGTGTTTTCTTACAGTGACATTGGATCTTTGCTCCTCAGGAACTATATTTTGTTAAGTTTTATATTCGAGCTGCTTGACTGAGCTACATTTCTACACTTCTAAGTTTTACCCAATATATAATGAATGTTACACTTGAACCACTACCTAAATGAGAGTTCTTATCACTTATGGTATCTAAATATTGGGGCCACAAATTCACTTGTTCAAAATTTGCACAGGTAATTATAATTTTTGGTATATATTGGTTTACAAAATGCACAAATATTTAGAATAAAAGGTTTGTGTACCTTGGCATAACATTGTATCATAATCATAGGTGCTAGTCTTAGTGCTATTATTTAAGTAACGCTTTGGCTGTCTAAGATTAATGATGAGTTAATTTGTGTTAATAGTTAGTCATGGGTTAATTAAGATTTCCTTCCTCACTGAGTATATAGTGAGAGAAATCCCTAAAAGATATATTTCTTCAATCTTATTTTGTTAATACAAATACGAACAGCTGGCATTGTGTGAGTACTCGTGTTACAGCTGGACTTGTAGGTGCATTCCATCACAAGGAAACAAGTACTCTTTTTCTTTCACATTTTTTTTTTGTTATTAATTTTTTTGCATTCGTTTTTTTGCAATTCATTTAGGAATGTAGCTAGTGCTATCAGAGCTTCAGTCAATTCTTCTTGTTGCCATTTATAAAATTATATTAAAAGTATTCGTATTTAAAATTTACAACAAAAATGGCTTAATGTAAGTAAAAATACGAGATCCAATAATCTATTTGATAATCATAATGTAATAAATAAATGATAATAAGAATTTTCAATTATAAATTATATTTATATCAATGATAGGTTGAAATTTGAAACTTGGAAGCTACAAGATTTTGAAAGTTCAAAGTACAAATGAGTTGAGAATCACAACTACAGTCTACAACTGGCAAACATCAAATTGACAAAATGGGAATGCCAAAAAATATATGCACAACTTGTTTTTGCTTGAGCAACAAGTTCAAAAGTCAGTTATTATCCATTGAATGTCTCAAAAACTACCACTCCTCACTAGACTTATTGCAATGTGAGCCCACTCAACCTATATGAGAAATCAGCAATGTTCCACAAAGTCTTGGAATGTAGAGATGAGTTCAAGGATGACAAATTCTTTCCCAAAATTTGGGGATGTGGGGGAATGACAGATAAAATAATATATAATGTTTGAAAAATTAATTAAAAAAAAACAGAGTAAAATAAATTGCAATTTATCATTTATATAAAGAATTTAATATATAAATAAGTAAATTAACAGCGAATATACAATTTATAAATATATTTATAATAAATTAATGAATATATAAATATATTATATATTTTTTGATAATTGAGGAAGAGGGTCCCTCACCCTTTCTATTAACTTCACAAAAACAAGATACAAGTATATTTGGCACTCAATCAAGCAAAGTTGTGTTTGCTAAAAATTGGTTTTTTCACAATAGGACCCAACCACTACACTAACTAGGGATGATTGTATTTAAATAATAGCTACTAAAAACCTCAACTAGAACCACCTAAATTTTCTTAGATTGAGAATGAAGGACCATATTAAATTGCTTTCTTATTTTTGGAAGGAGATTTCTGATTCTTAATAGTGGTCCAACAACTAGAAGAAATGTCCAAATAGGGCTTAGAATTTGGGTGCTAATCTTGCAATTTTTTCTCCAAATAGGGAGAACCTACATCTTTATCCAATGTCCTCAAAGAAGTTACTCTAACCTACAAATCTTTTTCCTTACAAGGAAAAGGATAACCTTCATCTCTATTCAAAGACCTCAAAGGAGCTGCCCCATCCTTCGGTGAGGGATTAATTGCAGAGAGATGCTCTATTGTAATAGGTTTGAGGTCCTCTAGAGGAGTGGTAAGAGCTGACGATGTCCGAGAATGAGAAATTGTATGCACATGTCTATGTTTCAATTCAATGCCCTACCACCAAGTTGCCTATTTGGGAGAGCTACATGTTTTTGTAGGTGAGGACTTCAGGAGAGGACTTGCATTTGCTAAATGCTCAATGCCAAAACATGATGAACATCTTAAAGCTAAGCCTTAATAATCTAATTGTTGCTTCCACAACCTATCATCCATGTGAAGCCCTATCTCTTTTATCAATGTCTAAGACAAATCCATCTGCATTAGGATCTTGATAAAGGTTAGATGAGAATGTAGTTGAGTTTCCTTTGGGATCAAAATAAATTTCTCTAATGAATTATCAATCATAGTGAGGCAAGAATCACTCCAAAAGTGAAGGAGGTTGGGAAGTTTGACTAAGACTATGATAGAAAAGCCTTAGTCAAGGGATTGAAATATGGGTACTAGCCCTTTCCTTGAGTACAAGGGCCATCTTGGAACAACTTATCTCTATCCTTAATTGATTCGTACATAACAATAAAGAATCCTTTTGCACATGAACCAATAAAATCTCATTTGCCAAAGAGAGATTCCATGATTTAGAGATCCAATCATGAAGATCCACTAATCTTTGCAATAATTTATGAAAAACACAGAGTTGTGCTTAAACTTCCTCTCCAAAATCGAAAAGCCACAAAATCTAAATGGTTTGTGAGCTCCAAAGGAGGAATCAAATTTTTCTTACTTGGAGAGATTAGGGAGGAAGATTCTTGGTTGCATAGCAAATACACTTGAGAAGTAGACATCAAGGGAACCCTTGATGTAGAACTTGAGTTGAGGTTGAGTGGAGAGCCCAAAGGGGCTGTTTTTCTAAAGACAATGGAAGAAAAAACATGTTGCGGTGAGTGAAAAAAGGAAGATGAAGTGCTAGAGAAGATTGGATTAAATGAAGAGTGTCAATGGAGGATCTTCAGGGATTGAACCAAGCAATTGAGAGCCCTCATTTCTAGACCTTGAGTTGGAGATTTGTATAAGTGCTAGACTAAAACTAGAAAAATTGCGCAAGGCCAAAGGCTTGTGAAGGGAAAAATCCATCTCTCCAGAATAATGTTTTAACTTAGCACCCTACTACCAAGTTGTTTACTCTCCTATCTAATAAAATAAATACTTGAAATAATGAACATAATTAATAATGCATACCAAATAGAAGAGTAAAAGTATATATTTATTCACACATGAAGCTATTACAGAAGTAGACTAGAGATGGTTAACCAAGGATCAAAGTTGATCTAACTGGATCATACTACTTTCTTGATGATACAAAATCTATTTAAAGAACCCAACAATCACCAAGAGGAACGCAATCGTCAACTAACTCCTACAGACACCCAAAGCCAACAAATAATTAATACATAGTCAGATAAACCATATTATTGAAACATAATAATACACATCAAACATTGACTACATCATCCCCCCCCGTAAAGAAAAAGTCGTCTACCAAACAACAAGGAGAATAAGTAACGATCAAGTAACATTCAAGAAGATTTTCCAAACTAACGACGATATTGTAAATGAAGACCTATAAGGAAACTTGGAAGCATAGTTCGCAATCCTTGACTTGGAGAGTAATTGGCAAATGAAATGAGTTCAATGAGGGTTTGGGGGCAGTGCCCCCAACAAGGTTGAGGAAAAACGTCCATTTTGAGGTCTGAGGGTAGCAGATCCCGTGCCACCAAACCCAAATGAAGACTAACCACACAAACCTTCATGGCGTACATCATTTTCATGAGTCTTTAAGAGGCAAAAAACAATGCTCATAAGACCAAAAAATAGAGTTTTTGGAATGTTTAACCAATGTATGCTGCTCTGTGAATAATGCTTATGACAAACGAACCAAGGGACCCTATCTGATTGCACATTGAAATCTAAGAATGTTGCACCCAATCGATCACTAAGCCTAGATTAGACTGCAAGCACTTCAAGAGCATTTTGATCATGAAAATGTTTCCCAATTTGTAAGAATGTAATTTCTGCCAATTCAACAACCTATATGGAAAACTCCCTATTTCTACCAAAGTCATAGTCGGAGGAGGATCCAACTATAATGTCTTCAGTCAAAGTTTGAGAACAACTCCAATTTTTTGGAGGAAAAACCACATTCCAATAGCTTGTACGACCAATAATGGAGGTACAAACCATACAATGCAACAATTAGCAATTTGTACCAAGTACCATATGGGATAATAAGTGAAGTCGTACCAAGAGCCATATGATGGGTTTGTGAGGAGGGCAATACGACGATGGATGACGGCGAGTCGTATAGTGAACAGACGTGTAGGGGTCATAAAATGTATGACAATTTTGAACCATATGATGTAGGGATCGAGCATACAGTGGAGATCAAATACGAGGATTGTGCAAGTTGAAATATAGTTGATAGTTGTATAACATGTAGAACAAAGGGTGTTTGTACATCTTGTTGAACAATAGACGGTTGTATAACTTGTAGAGGGAATTTTACAAAAGAAAATGCTATGATAGTAAATTGTACGATGTTGGATGGTACAACATTGGTTTGTATGATAAATGTAGACCGTTTTGTGGGTTGGGAATTTGAGAATCGTATGGTTGGCAAGGAATTTATGGATCATACGACTTGCAGAGATGGGGGTCATATGATATGTAGAGAAGATGTGGATTGTTTAGTATGCCAAGAAATTATAAATTTTATACTAGCAAGCCGTAGGGTGAGGGCATAATTAAGTCATATACTAAGGGAAGACATAGACTGTTTGGTGGTAAAATAAGGTGGCTTAATAGTTATTTTTTTCAAACTTGGACTTTTATTATTTTCATTCTTCTCATGCGGGATCCACTTGGTCTTTTGCTTTCTGATTGCAAAAAAAAATTGTCGAGATTTTTCCCTTTGTCATAATTTTGCCATGAAGTTGATCTAACTTGGCAACAAGCATTTGTACACTCTAGATAAAATATTTTACTATTAGTACTCTAAGATGTATCTTCATTAATTTTGTGATCTTCGATGAAATTGAGTGCCTCTGCTGGAACTGAAAGTGTTATCTTTTGCAAACCTTGTATTGCATTCAACATACATAAACTGTCCAAATTTTTGTTGATCTTTGTAGCTTCAATAAAATTTCAACTCGATAGAAATGCCTCATAGTCTTCTATTTGCCAGTGAAATAGTGAAGTGAATTTGTTTCATCTTCCAATCATGAGTGTAATTCCAAAATCCCTTTGTCGTTTGGTTCCATCAAACTCTGATTTTGCTTCTCTGTCCATTCTTCTTCGGAGTTCAAATTCGATGAATTTGAGGAAGTTGATTCCTCATTGACTATTGGGTTCTTCAAATCGATTATATTTTCCGATCCTTATTCTCAATGGAGATTGTATTCTTTGTCTAGTTGTGATCGGCTTTGGCTGCTAGCAGCCAACCTTGATCCAATAGCATGTCATATGCTTTCTTTCATAAAGAAATGACCACAAAATTCAACAAAAATGCTTGGGTTCCAATAATTATTTTTATCCCATTAAAACTCCAAGTACCTAAATACCTTGTGATTTGTTCCCACCAGTTGAAAAGTTGGGGGTCAAATGGTCAATTTGACCAAACTTTTCCAAGTGTCATTCATAAGTATGTTCAAAAGTAGTTTTTGAGGCTAGGTCAGCTTCTGTGTACCAATCAATAGCTATACCTCTTAAGTTTGCTAGAAAGGATTGTAGCCATTAGGCTCTATCTTCCTATCCATTTGTTGTCTTGATCCTTTCATAGGTCCTACAATGTTTTGTGGGGTCCTCTAATCCATTGCATATGAATTTAGGCAACTTTTGCCTTTCGATACTGGGACTTGATGGGGGAGTCATCATCTTGTTCTGGTGCAATGTCAATTCTTATAACCGACTTATCAAAGATTTTGATTCAATTGCATCAGTGCTTCACTCACAATCTTGGCTGCATGAGAATCCTCAACTCTTGCGTTAGTTTTCGTATAGAGTTGTGTTCACTTTCTTTCTTATATGTCTTTGGCTGAGAAGTTTTATGTAATGTCCCCTTTTTGGTCCTAAGCTTTCTAGTGACTAATAGCATATTTTCGGAGTCTCATAGGCTACTTGAAGACTTTTTTAGGGTTTCCAAGATTCTTGGAGGTTTCTTTTCAGCTTTTCAGGATGTTGTTGCAGAAGTTTTCCAGAGGGTTTTCTAGGTCTTTCTGGGTTTGCTGAGATCCTTGGTGGGCAGTCATTGCTATTTTTAGCAATGTCTATTTTTAGTACTTACTATTTTTAGTAAGTCATAGCTGCATATCAGAATGTGCTTATTTTGAGTTTGGACACACTATTTTTAGTAAATGCTATTTCTGGCAGTGGTCTTGGCAGTAGTTCAGTGCAGGGTTACTATTTCTGGCAGTGGTGGCAGTTGTAGTGGTTGGCATCTTGATATTTTTTAGCAGTTGGCTTCTCCACCATCCTTGGTGTTCGAGAAAGGAAAGGTTTGCAACTTAAGTTAATTTTATAATGTTAAAGTCACTTTTTGACCCCCATGCCTAGGATGAGTAACTTGAGTTGTTTTAAAAAAGAGGGACTTGAGTTTGGATGCCAAGATGGAGACTTAAGTTATTTTTACAAGTAAATTTTATGCATAACTAAGGTGGATGCCAAAAAGTGAATGCTCCTATAATTATCCTTGATACTCACCCCACCGAACAAGTGATTGCTTCTGTTGAATAAGTGGTTGAGCCTTTATTTATGTTACTTGTTACTCCTGCTGAATAAGTGGTCGAGTTCTTTATTTGCTTCCTTGTTATGCCCGCTGAACAAGCGGAGGATTGTGTGATTGGCCGGCTTGCCGCCAAGTGCTATTTACTTTCTTGTACTTCCTGTTGAATAAGCAAATGATTGTTTTCACACATTTGGTTTTGATTGATCACCCCGCTGAAGAAGTGGTAGCATAGAAGATTTCAGTTTGTAAGCCTTCTCACCGTATGCTCTCACCTTGCCCACATCGGGATCTGGGTGATCAAAAAGTGGAAGGTATCTATTTTAGCTAGCTTGATTTCAGTAATGCAAGATCCCCTTTCATCATATGCTCTCACCTTGCCCACATCGGGATCTAGGTGATTAGAAAGTGGAGGGTTGCTTATTCAGTTGTTTATCTTTGCATTTTGGCTAACGCTAATGAGTGCAATTTGGAAAAAATTAAGGGTGGGTTATTACATTTTAGGTTTGCATCTTTCAACCACCTCTTCTTCGATCAACAATTGTTCAATGCCTCTGATGCTATTCTCAAGTACTAAGTCTTCAAATTCTATTTCCCATTCTTCTTCTTTTGCTAGTTTTTCTACTTGGTTGGAGAGATTGGTCCATGCTTCGTCAAGTAAGGGTAAATGTATTGCTATCTCTTGCCACTTCTTACTTGTATGGTTTCTTGTGGCGGAATTGTTTCTATTTTTCGATTGAGATTTCAACTTTGGCTTGCACTTTGACTTCAGTTTATGCGATGATTCAGACTACATTCTCAGGAAGGACTCCGACTTGGGAATTGTATGGTTGTAGTTTCTTTAAATGCTTCTCATTTTGGATGCCTCATAAACTAGGTCTAATGGGATTGTTAAGGGCTTCTTCTATATTTTTACTTTACTTTACACCTATTGGTTCCAGATCTCTAGATTTTGGGGATGAGATTATCTTAAGAGTGGGGTTTTGCCTTTGCTTTTGTTTTCCTCTTTATCCTTGTTCTTGGAGGTCAGCTATGAAGGTGAATTTGAAGCTTTGTGCTTTCTCAATTCTATATTGAGAGATTTTTTTTGCACTAGTATTCAAGTAAGGTATTATAAGCATCTTCAAGGAATTATTTCTTTCTCCAAATGTGTAAGTAGTCTTTGCACCATTGTGCAAGTAAAAATTTCTCTTCCAAACATAGCAACTCTTTGAAGAGGTTTCCTAGTATAAAACCATAATTGCAAATAAATAAATACTTCTTAACAAAAAATTGACACTTGTTAAAACTAGGCAAGATTTCTTGACTGCTAGAAATGATTGAATGTCTAAAAACATTAGTGGAAAAAAATCAAATTTTGATTAAAAGAAGAAATCGTTTTTCTCTTAGCAGGATATTGTGAAGGCAGATGCTGGTCATGTGGCTGTGGAGGACCATATCAAAAGCTTATATTTCAATAGTTTGGCCATATTCCGACCACAATACATGATTGGTTCTGGGAATAACAAAGATTGTGAAGAATGGTTTTTTGATCGTAAGTCAGCAACTTCCTTTACGTAGTTTTTGTTGCACTTCTAAGGCAGCATTATATTATGATGATAGATGGTAATAAAAACTTGTATAAACTTCTTTAGTTCCCACCATAATTTTTTACTTCGTTGTTGAACTTGAAAATGTATTTAATGTTGCACTTAACTTAAAATAGGTAAATTTTCCTTGCATTTCGACTGCTGTATTTGCAATTTACTTTATCCCATGTAGCATAGTAGTATTCCATTCACATGGCATTTATATGATAAACTGCAAATGTAAATGAAATTCAATTACAAGGATCTGTAAAAGGAAAAACTTGACAAATTAAAAAACACTAAAATACTCATAAAAATATGGAAAAACAAACTGCTATTGTTATTTTAAGTCAAATATAGTGCATGGAAAGAGAAACAAGTTCAAAGTTCAAACATCATACATAAATAAAGATTCAACGTTCCCAATTACTATCAAATTCTCAATCAAGAATGATGTACCTCTTACAACCTAAGTCTTAAGAGTACAAAACAAAATTTGAAAAGACATTTACCCTTTAGATCTCCTAAACTATAGATTGTGAAGCAGAAGTTGATGCTATTAATCTCTGTTCTCCTCACTACAACTATTCTTTTGATCATCAAAAGTCTCATTCAAGATGGTCAAATCATCTCCATCAAATGAAGGTTCCTTCTCAACTGTGATCCTTTTTTATTTAGGATCAATATCATCAAGATCAATCGGTTGATCTCCTTTAACAATATAGGAGATTAGCAACAAATAAGTTCTTAAACTATTAGTGTATGCTTAAAATTTGAATTGATTGAACTTGAAATACTTAAAATCATAAATAAGAAAGTTAGATTGCTGATAATCATTAAAAATCACTCAACTGCAATCCTTTTTGATTCAGGATCAATATCATCAAGATCAATTGGTTTATCATCTCTGACACTACACAAGATTAGCAACAAGCAAGCTCTTTAACTATTAGCGTATGCTAAAAATTTGGATTGATTGAACTTGAAATAGTTAAAATCATAAATAAGAAAGTTAGATTACTGATTATCATTAAACTTCATTAAAGTTTAGTGGTATTTAAAGTTTCTAACCTTGATTTTTCTTAAGGAAAAGATGAAGGTTGTGGTTGAGGAAGACCAGATCACTCATCTATTGTTGGCTCAAGCGATTACATTTCTTAGAGTCTATACGTTCAAATACACTTCAAGAACGTTTTCCAGTTGAAGAAGTGCATGGGTGGCTTATAATACACATTGCTATCTATTGAAGCAATTTGGTTTCTTAACCAAAGTAATCCCACCATTGCATTGGCATTAAATTAGTTGCAAAAGAAAAAAATATTAATAAATCCATAATTTATTTCAAATTTTCAATAAGCAAAAAATGTTATTTGTTTAATTGGAAATTATTAATGTAAAATTTAATACTTGGTTTTAATGATTTGAGTAAACTGCATCTATGTCAGTGAAGAAGCCCTTGGCTGTTTGGTGCTTTGGCAACTTTGCTATGGCTGCTTGTTGATCCTATACATTAGAAAATCTTATTTTCACTGCATTTGAATAGCTCTTCTGTCATCTCTGCATCATTCTTGAATGATGCACTGTAAAAGAATAATGGATTTAAGTAATATCTTGTAGCATAGAGGTAATAATGCATTTGGTGATCCCATCTAACATCAATAATCTTCCATATTGGCAAGTACTTGCACTCATTTTAAGTTTTGGACAGCATTGCCTCCTTTGCTCTATCCATAGTCTTATAAAATAATGCATGGGGGATTTTTCCCATCAACGAATCTCAACACTTTGACCAAGGCCTTTGAAATTTGTACAATATCATATGAACGAGTCAAAAACGACTCATAAAAAAACGACATGCTGTAATGTCACTTTTCCTCCTAAAGTTGTTTAAGTATTAGCAGCGGATTTAATAGATTAAATATTAGAGCTAAGATAATTTGCAAGATGTAATGTTACTAAAATGATGCGAATAACTAACATAAAATAACCTATGTAAACTATAATATGTAATAATTAGACAAAGATTCTGAAGTAAATAATTAACATAGTAAATATTCTTCTTTTATCTCCATTTTAACCAAAGGATAATATTATCCTTTATTTTTCTATCTCCTTTGAATGCTTTCATCACCTTATTTTCACTTTGGGGAAAAAGTTGCATAACATTTCTCCCCCTACAATTTAGCTGCGGCCCTTAGTAGCTTAAGTTGAATCTACATCATAACTCACCCAAAATAATCAATATATTAATAAATCTATCACTTTTAATTTCATCTATATTTTTATTTCATAATTTCAAGATCCTATCAATTATTTAAATTCAAAAGTAGATCAAATAGAAATATGTTGTACCCAAAATGAAATTTTTGGCATTCTGCTTAAATTGAGCTAAACAATGTAAAAATGCCATCGAAAGTATGTTTTAGGTCAAAACAAACATGAAGTCTTTGTGGGTTTGTCAAGGAACCTATGGTTAAAATTCTGAAAATATGAAAATTAGGGTTTTACACCCCTATTTTTAAGGAAACCCTTAAAAATAGGACCTTCCCGGAAATGATTGAAAATAATTCTGATAGGATTAATTGCCTTCACGATCACAGTGATTAAGTCAGAATTATCAAAATGCATGTTTTACTTTGGTGGGTCTATTTCTATTTTTCAGGAACAAAGTTAGGAGCTCCGCAGCCATTAATGGCAGATTGACCAGTACTAGGTGCTAAAAGCTAAACCTCAAAAGCTTCAACGAAGAAGCGATGGCAGAAAAGGTCAAAAAGATGCTGTTTCAACAAAGGAGATTCTCAAAACGGAAAAGGCCAAAATTTGGCTGACTTTGGAAAATGGACGTTTTGTCTACCAAGGCAAAACACAGTCTATAGTTGAAAAAGGCGCCCCTCTTGAAGAAAGGCGCCCTTAGGTCTCAGAGGGCAAATGTAATCATTTGGCATCCTCAACTCAATCATCCTCTTCACTTTCATACTGGCTCGACAACGAAACAATCAGCAAAATCATCTGATTCAGGGATCATTGACCAACCGTCAGCAAAGTATGGAGGATCCATCAACGACAAAGATGCCAAATCAAAGAGCTTCAAGGTAAAAGCGCCCCTGCTAGCCAGGGGCGCCCCTCAATTGTAGGCACCAGATGAATCCATAAGCAGCAGCTCTATACATGTTAGCTTTCCATCTTCCTCCCAGCTACATGATCAATCTGACAACAGGTTCACAAGACACGCCAAACGATCACGAGTTGAGATCAAGCAGAAAAAGCCAAAATTGAAGAATTGGAAAGACAAGCCAGAAATTGGCTAAGGCATGATCAAAAACGCCCCTCTTGAGGGCTTCTTGAAGGCATCCAGATTCAACCAAAATCTTCACTGCCTCCTAGGATGACCTTCTCAACTATGACCAATCTCGTCAGTAAGACTATCAGCAAGAACTTCTGACAAATCAGTCATCTGATAGAGGAGGTCAAAGGCAAGCAGTTCACAGCATAAGTAAAACCAGTCAAAAGCTTGAAGGACCTGAACTTGTCTTTTCCAATTGAGAAGTTAGTCATCCTGAGCAAGATCGAGTTGGCTACCCGATGCATCGTCAAGCAGAGTCATCTGACTCATCCATCAACAGGAACGTCTGATCAAAGCACAAAGGGTCTGAAAAGGCCAAAACGAAGAACAGTCAATGAAAATTGACTAAGGCACAGCCAAAAGCGCCCCTCTTGAAGAAAGGTGCCCCTCATTCTGGAGGCTCAAACTCAGTTTTCTGAGTTAATCTCTTCCAAGCATATCTCATCAGGCTGATCCCATCTCAACAATGAATCCGTCAGCAACTACTGAAGATCAACTGAGCAGCCAGGATCGAAGATCAAACAGAGGCACTTCAGCCTGCAAAAATGATCAAAACTCCAAAAGGGAAGCCTAAGAAAGTCAAAAGCAAATGTTGACTTGAGTTAACAAATTTTGGACCAAACACTCCACAATCAGTGGAAATCACCTTTTTGAACTCCAAATCAGGCTCAATCATGAGTTGGATGCCCAATTGATGCTTGCAACTCCAAATTGACATATCAAAGCATCTAGGCATCCATTATTCATTATTTCTTTGCAGGTTGAGGAGCTCAAGAATGGATATTTTTCTTCTTCAACATTTTTGAAGATCTGACAGAGGGGTTTTCACCGTTCTTCATATTTTTGAAGATCTGTTGCACAGAGGGACTATTTATTAGAGTTTGCATAAAAAGGCATAATTCTTCCAAAGTGGCAATTTATAACTTCCAATCCATCTTTTGTCTACTTCCTCTATTTTTGTCTATATTTCTTTGCATGTCACAGGAAACGACAGATAATCACAGATCTGGCCAACTGGGTATGATCAGCACAACTTTTTCAACAAAACCCACATGTTGGATTTTTCCAGAAAAAGTAGCCCTACTGCCCCTATTTTTTAGGGTTTCCGGAAAAAGTCATAATTTTGAAATTCAAACAAACTGGGTTTGTTCTGCTCTAAAGCACGAACAAAACCCATGTGTTGGATTTTTTCGAGAAAAATCACTTTCTGGTGCCTTGCTGCCTCTGCCACCGAAGGGCTCTTGCATGTCATAGAAAAACACGTTTTTTCGAATTTCTGACGATCTGGGTTGGTTTAGAGAATTATTCTCAACAAAACCCATGTCTCAGATTTATTCGTAAAAATTACCCCCGGCAAGGCTATTTTTAGCAGTTCCAGAAAAAAGTTGTCTGAGCAGCGTCGTGTGCACAATCAATCTTCAAGGTTTTCAGAACGCAGTTCTCCCAAGACGAATACAAGACCAAAATGGTCTTACTCCATGATTTTCTGAAAACGACTGGCACCAATCTGCGTCGGGCACACCCAGAGGTCAATCTAAACAGATTGACAAGCATAGACACAAGTCCACAGGTTCCATAATGGTTTCACCTCGTATATCTGATTGCCTTCCAAGGCCAGTTTAGAGGATTGTAATCGTTGGAATTTTACACATGCAGCAAGTTCATGTGCATTTCTCACGGTTGGAGTGATTGTGGTCAAACTTCGTGGTTTCATCATACGACATTCTTCCATTGAGAAAGATCAAGGAAAACGTCAAAGCTACAAAAGAACGCGGAAGGTAGTCATTCCCAACACAGAGCCGCCATCGGTTAATACTACACTACCTTCCACGTCAAAGTGGAAACATAGACAAAAAGAAAAGGAGTAACCCTCCTAAGGGAAGTAGAATAAAGGAGATGCATACACCAAGTTGCTGACAAGTGATAAGCTGACGATTGACAGGCATGTAACGATCTTCGTATGAAGAATTCAACGAGTGAACAAAAGCGCTGTTGACCAATAGTGATGAGGTGTCAAACACCTCAAGAAGGACGTCCTACCCTCCAAACTAGCAATAAATATGACTGAAGTCAACTTGATGCCCCTTTCCAAGTTGACTCCAGATCTCCATAGATCATGCATGTCAAATCCCACTAATCTAGGATGTCTAATTAACTCCCACGATTTGTGGGTCTCAGATCTCCTCAAAAGGTGGATGTCTATTTGGAGACATATTTGTAACATAAGTTCACTTTTAGTTAGGTATCAGTCAACTAAGGTAGACTTCCAGTTTGACTTTTGTTTAGTTTCAGTTAACTGAAGTAGATTTCCAGTTAACTGTTTGCTCACCTACATTTAGACGTAGAAATAAATCTTGTTGATTGGCAAGAACTGTTTGATAACTCAAGGAGATTTTAGGGTTGCCTACTCCTTTGAGTTTCTATAAATAAGAGCCTTAGGTTCTTTATTTGTTTTTTAACCTTTATTTGCTAGCAAAATTGCTGCGCCACTGTTGCCAAAGTTCGCTTGTTTATATTTGTTCACTCTTGGATGAGAGTTTGTTGGATGATCGCAATTGTGCATGATTTCGTGCCTTTGCTGTCCCGACCTTTGTAATTCTTTGAAGAACCTTAAAGAAATAAATCAGATGGTGCAAGCTTGATTGATCTAATTATTTGAGTTATTCAAAGTCTTGTTTTTAAATAGTGCATTGTTTCAATCTCCTCCTTGGACAGGTGTCGTCGCCTCCTTGGATATTTTGTCATCGATCATTATCGTTTGATGTTGTTTAATGATCTCTCTTGCAGCCTAGACTTTGGACAGGTGTCGTCACCTCCTCGGGAATCCTGTTAGAAAGGCCATCGTTCCTTGTTGTTTCCAGTGAGCTGCTTCCAAGCCTATACCTCGGATAGGGGTTCCTCCTCCTTGGCAAGTCTCAGATCCAGTTTACCGTAACGAGTGTTTGCTTGTATCGAGCCCTATCTTGGTATATATCCGAAGGTTCAGAGCCTCGGCCATATTCCATTGAGACGGAGGATTCAAGTGATCCAACCATACCATTTCGCTCCTACGCCCTCATGCTCTGTTTATCTTGAGGAGGTAGGATAGTCTAGAAGTTAGTTAGTCGTAGTTAAGATCTGCGGAAACCAGAGAAAAAGCTTAGCTACGGCGCATTGGTTTATGCACCCTTGTGTCCTGCCGCTGAGTAAAAAAGATAGGAAATCTTAGTACACCCCTTTTTTACAGTATAAAATCAGCAAAGAGAGATCTTCCTCTCTATAATCCGAAGAGCATGTACTAACACACTTGCAATAGCTGTCCGTTTCCAATAAGCACTCCAGAGGTGCTAATTGAAACGCCAACAAAATACTTTGCTAATAAATAAAAGTTATATGAAGCAATCATAATTTTACAAGGAGCTAATGCAAGTTTATATAATAAATATTTTATCTTGTAACTTAAAAAAAATTCCTCACATAAACTCTTATCGTAATTTAAAAAAAAATCTTTTTCAATAAAAAATTATAAAATACTATCATATTATTACATAGAAGATAATTAGTTAATGATATGCATAACATGTGTTATGAAGGTTCCTATTGCTAATACTCAAAAACATTCCAAGATGAAAGATGATAATCACGCATTCCAAAATACATGAGTATCCTCTTTTTCTAAATAATCAAATGGAAACAAGTACACAATTACCCTTAAATAAAGTATATATAATTTCACATAATCATTTAAACAAAATTTTCAGCCAAGTTTGAATCTAATAAGAATGTAATATAAAATATTTAATTACTATCAATTGTGTAACGACCAGACCCTTCGGTAAAACAATTTTTTTCCAAATTTACATCGAGTAAATAAACGTGCTAACAGGTCATTGCAATATAATTTTTCTTTCCTTTATTGATAATATACGAACATGATATCATATTACAGTTACAATAAAGATTCCATTTCATTACAATAACTTCATAAATACAAATAACAGGAAAACATACCTTAAATATCATAGCTCCAGTGAGCTTTAGAACAAATAGTAGTAAGAAGGTCCAGGAATCCATCCTTTCAAATCTTGGTGCACCAGTAGCCTTCAAAAGAGGAGAAGCATCACTCGGGCGCTTTTCCGCCAACCATGGACTTATAATGCAATCCCCTGCACATCTATCATTCGATAGATGGCCCTCCCTTCAACGAAGAGATTGGTAGGGTAATCGATATTGTAAACCAACTGAGCATAGTGCTATGTCCTACACAACTAAAACCTTGCTATTTCACAATCTCATACTAGTACAAGGATCACGATGAACTGACAGTGTAGTCTCAAGCATCACATAGTCTAAGTGGATGTTGTACATTTCACTACTTTGATCAAAGAAATCTCATTCAGTACTTCGAATGAAGGTCATCTATCATATACACTACTCAAGGCCGATTTGACTTAGGGCTATCTTACATTACGCGTAGGTCTTTGTCCTCCATTGGGTAATCCCTACCCCAGACATCCTACAACAAACTAAACTACTAGAAATGAAATAGCATAACAAGTAATCACAAATTCTCCTCCTTGACTGGACATCTTCATCCTAGGAGTACCTCAAGTTGTCTAAGTTAACCTATTAACTTAAGTTGTGGTTCATTACTTGACTTAATGCCTTCATTTCCGTCTTAGTATTTAGTAACTAATTACAACCATATTCTCCTTATATAGAGATCATACAAGTAATGCAGTAACACAAAATGCATTATCTAACCTTTCAAGACAAATAAATACTCTTCTTGACAAACATGCATCATTTATAACATATTTACTAAATGCAAGCTATTGGACAGTCTATTGCAAACATCATACAACAACAAATAGCCTTATTTATCTAAACAAAGATATTGAACATGACTTCATAAAAGATCAAAGATGAAATGTATAGAGAATAGTTAACCATGCCTGGTTTAAGCTTTCCTCTGATGATGATGATGTGGTCTGTACTTGTAGCACTTCCAGACTACAGAATTCCTTTGTCCTTACTATATTTCTCTCATAGAAAATGCTCTCTCAAAGATTACTACACAGTTGGTCAGCTTCTTGACTAAGGCTTAGAATTACGGTGATTCAAACTTCTAGAAAAGCAATGACTTCTCACTAAGATTGACTTCCCAATGATGGCTTCTCACTCTAAATGAACTCCCTATGAATTCTCACTCAATAATGAACTCACAATGATTTCACTCTCAGTTGTATTGGGATTATTCATTGTCTGTGGAAAATTGTTGGTAAAATCTCTATATCTTCTATTCAAAAAAACAGAGTATGTAAACAGAATTAAGAAGTGGAAATGAAAGCTCAAAGAAATGCTAAACTCGGATTCCACCAGTGGTACAATATAGAATGGCAAGGCGTCTATATATAGAGCTTGAAATGAAACGTTTTCCACTTATGAAGGCATGATAAATGACAGCTCAATGCCCATAAACATTCAAAGAGAAACATGGTGGGTTTCTAACCCCTTACTCATCAAAAATAGAAGTGATTCGACTTCATTTTGAGCCAGAAAAACAAGAATAAATCAACTCAGTAAGAGAAATCGCCACCTACAGGAAACTCACCATTAATGGCGCCAACAAGAAAATGATTCATCTTTTCAGGAAAAGGTCATGGATAAACTCAAAACACCTAATCTCCTCACAAGCTGAGTCGCCCCTGTTTCTCAGTTGGGTTGATTTCTTCTCCCAGGCAAAGCACAATTCACAGGTGTGTGTTCTTCCAGTGCCATTTTCACGAAAAAACTCTTTTTCAATAGTTTGAAACAAATATTTTGCTTTTCAAATGTTTCGATTTTCCTTTGGTAAGAAAAATGATTTAATTTCCATCAAATGAGAATAGCCCGATTTTCTTATTTTTAGCTGAAAGATATTCATTGATTTCCCATAGTTTTAACTTTAATATTTACTTGAAGTGAAATATAATCTTTTTAAATTTTCACTTTAGAGATTTAAAATATTTTTAACTATATATTTATATATATTATCTTACTATAATATATATATATACATATATTCATCCATTATATAATATATATAAATATATATTTACATATATATATTATGTATCTATGTATCATTTAATATCCATATGCCATCGATATATACATATATACATACATATACATGTAAATTACCAGGCAACAATATCACAATATTATTTATATCCACAAATAATAGGTAGTGTGTGTATGTATATACATGTGTTTTACCGTACATACCTCTATGTTTACGTATGTGTATGTATATACATGTCGACACATACGTATGAGCATATCCATTTGTCTATCATACGTTTGTATCGATATGTTTATATATAGATATGTGTACATAATGTATACATGTGTATACATACCCACTTATCCTATACACACATTATTCACATTTTCCACATAATGATAACAATATAGTAAGTCTGATAGACAAATAAATATCACTCACAAAGCACAAAGAAGTAAACCAAACTCCTAAAGCCTATGGATGACTTATCAAGACTAACTTATAGTAAGTCTGATAGACAAATAAGCATCACTCACAAAGCACAAAGAAGTAAACCAAACTCCTAAAGCCTATGGATGACTTATCAAGACTAACTTATCTGACTTGGTTCACTCAATCTAGGATGTGTATGCTCATATAGTTCACATTACTGGTTAATCGACCAAGCTCCTCTCCCAAGTGATACTTCCCCTCCCCCTAGAGATTGAACGTTTTCCTACAACCACTAGCACATACCTTAGCAGTCCTTTGTTCACAACAATAAGCATCATATATATAAACATCTTTAAAGTTAGAATAACTATACTTCAATAACCATCTATTCATATATGCAGTATTTTACCATGAATAACATCATCAAATGAAACAACGTCAAATGAGATAACATACAAATTGATAACAAGGTACAAGCATCTCCAGATTTCACATTACATTCATATTTACCCTATATATTACTAGTAAATAGTAACCTCACAATTTGGGATGTAACAAATTGAATTTTTATAACACCTAATTTTTTATTTTTTTAAACACATATCACCTTGTCATAGACTCATAGGTAAGTGAAATTAACATCCAAGGATTAAAAAGTATATAAAGTTATTGGGTTGATCAATTCCAATAACAAAGTACAATAAAACAAACATAGTAATCTTATTGGACAACTTAACAATAATGGAACAATAGTAAACAATTATCACTCAAATATTTTTTGGAACACTTCTAAATTTCTGCATAATATGTTTACACTAATATAGAATTCTTATTTAAGGAAATTTTGGAGGTTTATAGAATTCTTATTTAAGGAAATTTTGGAGGTTTACTCTCTCCCTGTAAATTTTTTGTCATGTCCCCATGTTAGATCCTATTAGAAAACTATTGAATTTCACATCTTATTAAAATATAATTTTATTCCAACCAACTCATTTTAAATACTATATACATCCACCATTATCACTTCCTCCAATCTTTGCTAAGCCTTAGGCATTCATGGTGAATGACTTATGAACTATTTGCTTACCAACTTCCTAAAGCTAAAATAAGTAAGCGTGTCTCTAAGTAACAAAATAATATTGGTTCTTTTATTAGGCTATTATACTTCCAACATCATCTATATATGTAATGTCCCTCAACCGGACTTGCCCTAAAATCCGTTTATCTGCCATAGAATTTGCTTGTTGATTAGGTTTAGGGTTTCTTCTTTCCAAAAGAATGTCCTTTTAATACGATAACCCTAGATTGGAAGCTGTATTCATCACATTAACAGCATACTTGTTAACATTAATATATAGATATCCAAAATCATACATAATCATAAATACAGATTGATAAACATAAGAAGTCACTCAGCCCATCAGGAGAGGAGAATTCCTAAGGGCCTACGGTCTACCACCTTCCAATGCCCAACTTGTATCTCAGGCCTGTGGGGCAGAATGCCTAGGTGGAACCCTCACCCCTCCATGACCCAACCCTTGCAATGGGCCTGTGGGGCAGACTACCCAACCCTTGTTATGGGCCTGTGGGGCAACTGCCCAGCCCATGGGCCTGTGGGGCAGACTACCCAACCCTTGCTTTGGGCCTGTGGGGCGGAATTTGGGTGAGGTTTTTAGACGAACCACTTAAGTTATGACTCAACTCTCCTGGCGGGATTACAAACACAATTTAGACAATCAATATGCAGTCATTAGTATTTCATTTGTATTTACACATTTTAATAAGAGTATTTAATATGATCAAACAGTTCCTTGAGTCCTAATATGAAGGTATATCAAAATACAAAACTAAATTGAGAAATATTCATGTCTACATGTTCATTATGTTCTTTTGCAATTCAAGACATCCTGCAAGTCCAATATTTGCAAAAATCAAATATAAATGTAGATTAATCATCATTAAAGCCATATCTATAGAAGATAAACCATTTGGCCTCTGATTGGTGAAAGACTACACAGTCTACCTAAGTTCAATGCCAATTTCCAGTATAATGAGTCTATTTCCAAATTCGATATCAAGAAGGCATGGTTCTGACACATCAGAGGGGACTGTGCGCATTCCAATGAATAAAGCATATCAATTATATTTAATAATACATAGAACGGTTGGGCATACAAGGTTCATGCAACATTGTTATGTGAGATTGAAGACAACTAAATATTAAAGCTAAGTGAGTAGTCTCACCTGATTGGCTATGTCTTCCCATGACTCTTTATTCCTTAATCGTCTTCCTTCAACCTTATACTGGATTGATCATAGGATGAGGACAAAATATGCATAATCTATTTATGTTTATATTAAAGAGCCATCATTATTTATAAGTCTTACTAATTGTTGCAAGTATCATTATTGTATATTCACCAATGATTCCCTTATCTACTTACCCATATATATATATAATTATTCTTTTACTTATATCCATTAGTATTCCTATATAAATATATAATTATTCTTTCTTTATTCATATATATTCTTTATACATTGATAATGATATTATTCATTATAAGATTTATCTATATCTATGCATATATACTTATATGCCTATTAAATAATATATATATATTAAATGACTCTATATTCCAATGCAAAGCAATCATTGTTGCTGCTGTTTTGTTTCTCTATGTTTTTCCCTCTTCCTTAGTTTCCTTCCTTCTATTTATACCATTCAAGGTAAGTGACTCATGGGGGGAATGTATTGTTTGGTGAAAGAGGTGACTTTTCATAAAATATATCCCTTTGTTAGATTTAATTGCTACCCTTAAAGACTTATTATCACAATAATATCTATTTTTGAAAATAATATATTATTACTATAATTATGACATTTCAGATTATATACTTATTTTATTATTTTATTTTGATGTTTTATTGAACATATTTTAATATTAAAGTATAATAATAAAACCAATTTCCTAATAGCTTATTATTATTTTATTCTAATGTATTACAATCTTTGATGTGTAATGATTGTAATATTTATTTATTATTATTATTTTTGATATTAAGTTATTTAATACTAGAATGTAATAACAATAATTTGCCTATATATTATTATTATATTTGTTATTTATATATGTTTATATTGATATGGTACACATTTATTTTATATTTAATCTTAATATTTCTATTTATTTTATTTATTAATTTATTAGTATTTTAACACTTGGTCTTTATGGTATTTGCTATTTTGGGGACATGACAATATATTTCCTCTTTCTTCTAAGGTTAATAGTAATACCATGTAAATGTTGTTTTCTATCTATTCAAATCTTTGACACAAATAAAATGAAAACATAGAAACAAGAGAGGATTTTATAATTTCAAAGTCTAGTAATTTTTCAAGCAAGCTCGATAATTCCCAATAAGATGCCTATGGAATTATAGTTTAAAGAATGTGATTTATTGGTCACTAAGTGGTTTGTGAACCATCAATATTAAAATATCTTTCTATTAGGATCCAACGTCTATTAAAGTTTATTATGTATTTGTGATTAGGCCTCATATTGCTGTGAGGAAAACAAGCAGACTCCATGTATGAACCCAATATATTTATCTGAAGTTTTTCTTATTGTATATGGATAACTGATTCAAATTGTATGGTAATTATTTGGCCTCTAAGAAAGAAAAATAAGTTACAAGTCAAAGAAGTAGAAGTAGTAGACTAGAGAAGTAGGATAAGTAATAGTAAAATTACATGCTATAAGAACAAAAAAATAAATTATAAACCTTCTTTATTGAGAAAAAATTAAATTGATCACTCAGAATCTTCCTATCACAAAAAACAATGTTTACGCTCAAAGATATAGAAGAAAATAACACATACTAGATGGAATAAATTTAATGAACAAGTTTAATTTCGTTGACTATTATCAAAAGATGAATTTGGTATACTTATGAAGAGGTATGGACATTTGGATGGTAGTGCCACTAGCATTTTATGTTTTTGATACATATATTTTAACTTTTGAATGAGATGGATTTGATTCAATTAAATTCTTTTATGATGTTATTTGTTTCTTTTGATCATACTCATATTGTTAGAGGCAAATTTATATATAGTAATATTAATCTTAATGTGCTAAGTATTAAAATAGGTAACATTGATAAATACCATTTTATACAATTGTATTTAAATTATAGATATTTACAATATTCAAAACTTAGATAATAAAACTAAGAAATCCGCTGCCATATAGTAATTGACTCTAATATATTAAATATATCCTGCTTTATATTTGAAGAAAAGTAGTGTTACATTTTGGTATCAGAGCTGAGGCCATTCTAATCATGCTTATAGGTACACAATTGATGAGATCCTTTGTTTGTTTATTTCTTTAAATACATCTAAATTGATACTATCTATAGCAACACTAATTTGATTGGATTAATTGAGGGAGTGCATGAGAGAAATCAAGATTGTTTATTATACATCATTGCTCATGAATCTAGTTTTGGGTACCAACAATTGATAATAGTGTTGTTTGTGAGAGAGCAATGAAATATTTAGAGCAACTTTTTATCAACTTAAATATAGATTATCCATTATTACAAAATAGAATGTGTGTAAAGTATCACACATATCAAAGATATATCTTTTTCAGATAAATCGTGTTCAAACATAAGAAAAATTGTGGAATATATAAGTATTCAATTGAGAAGGCATGATGTTTGGGATGGTTATGAGATCCTTGATATATTGTAAGAACAAAATTGAAGATCATCGAACAAATACCATCTTTCACATTACTAATCATGCACATATACATGTACATTAATTTTTAGTTTGAGAACCCTATTCACCTTTGGGCGCATGCAAATTTATGTTATTTTCTGGCAATTTCTACTAATAGGCACATACCTTTTCACTAGAAAATGCGCCGTTGCCATTGTATGTTTTGAAATATGAATTCTTATTTACATAGTGCACATTTTCCTCTTCATTGTGATTGACTTGCAATATCGACCTTTTCCATTCTAAACATATTCCCATTCTAGCATGAGATTAGACATTTTCAACTTCACAAAATTGTTTCCTTTTTTTTAGTAAGGCTTGCAAGTTTATGCCTCGTGATCTTCATAAGTCTTAGTCATTCAACCTCTTTTATCATTTTACACCACCAGTATCTTTTTCTTTGCATTCTTAAGAGGGACTTATAATGTTTCCACTACCAATCATTGACCATAGATCCAATTTTAGCATGAGTATGGCCTCAGATTGAATTTGAATCTCGCTATTACTTAATGCGCTACAATGTTATTTTTCTCATGGCAGTTCCCTCTCCATTAGAGTTATGGGATTTGATGCATTTGCATGGTGCATAAGCACACATTGTGTTTTTACATAGGTTCTCTGAAGTGTGCCATAGCGAAAGCCAATGCCATTGAAATCTTTCTAAGTTGAAAATGACCTTTCCAAGTGTTATGATTCAAATAAGTATTGAACTTATTCAAAGATATTTAAACTATGAATGAGATGGATTTGATTCAATTAAATTATTTTATGATGTTATTTTTTTCTTTTGATCATGCTCATATTGTTAGAAGTAAATTTATATATATTGACGAAAGCATTCAAATGAGATAGAAAAATAAAGGATGATATTATCCTTTAGTTAAAATGGAGATAAAAGGAGTATTTATGAAAACTCTTTTAAAAGAGAGGAATAATTATATTTATGAAATAATAATTAGTGGCAACCTTTGTGAAAGGGTGTGATGGTTTGAAAACCAACCCTTAAGGCTTATATAAGTCATTTATGTGAGACTTGGGAAGGACATGGAGATCACTCAAGGTGGTTTGGTGAGCTATGGGCATTAGAGGAGGGGGCACACGTGTCCAACTCGGGGTACAAAGTACACTTGGGATTGTCCTAGCTAGGGCATGGTGTGCACTTGTGTTGAGCATTGTTTTGTTGAACCAACACTTGTGTAGAATGCAATAGTGTGTTGTGTTTCAAAAAGAATTGTTTCCTCCTAGATTGTTCCATAGCGAGAGCCAATACCACTAACATCTTCCTAGGGTGAGAGTGGCTTTTCCAAGTGTTGTTATTCAGATAAGTATTGAAAGCCATTGATATTAAAATATATTGGAACATTATGATTTTGATGTTAATCTGATTGAATTATATGGATTTGTTATTTAATTTACTATGTTAATTATTTACTTTAGAATCCTTGTCTAATTATTACATATTAGGTTAATTCTCCACTAGTTGTTTGTAGGTTGACCCATTAACTATCTTAGAGTTAGTTTTGGCTGAAAGCTTCAGCCCTTTCTCCATAGGTGTGGATGAGATTATGCAATTTCTCATTCTGAATTTATCAAACTCTTGGCATATTTGGATTTTAAAACAAAAATGCTGCCACCTATTTTCCAAACTTCTAAAACTAGGTAGTAATGTAAGAGGCCTAGATCAGTCATATCAAAGCTTTCGTCATATTATATTTGATCTCTTCAATTGCATATGCCTCACTACCTATAATAATGATATCATCCACATATACAACTAGTAGAATGAGATTATTACCTATGCTTTTAAATACAAATTGGAATTTGAAGGACTGTTGGAATCTTTGTTCAACCAAATACCTATCAATTTTGATGTACCATGCCCCAAGTGCTTGTTTCAAGCCATATAGAGCTTTCTTCAATCATTTCTTCTTGCTTGCTTGTATCCTGAAGACTTTGTGGTTGAGACATGTGCACTTCTTCCTCCAAATTTCCATTGGAAAGGTACTCTTCATGTCCATTTGATGGATTGTCTAGCCAAATTGAGATGCCATGCTTAGGACTAATTGGATGGTGCTTAACTTCTTTTTACAAGAAAAGGGCTCATCGAAGTCAATGCCCTCTCTCTCTGAGAACCTTTTTTGCAACCAACTGAGCTTTGTACTTGTCTAATGTACCTTTTGTCTTGTATTTTACCTTGTGTGCCCATTTGTAACCAATGGGCTTCTTCTCTGGTGGAAGATTTGAAAGATCCCAAGTCTTATTTTACATAAGACTCTCATGTTCTGTTGCCATGGCCTTTTCCCATTTAGGTTTTCCTTTTGCCTCCTCGTTTATACCTGTGGCTCATATACTCCCTAAATATTGGCCATTAGAGCAAAGTTAACCATGTTCTTGTTCTTGCCTCTCAATGATTTTCCTTCAATCATTTCACTTACTTGAACATTGCCAATGGTTCTTTCCCACCACTTTGGCCTCTTCTTAGGATTCTCTTCATCCAAATTAGTGTCATCACCATGACTGGGCTAATTGTACCCGTGTTATCTGAATTCTGATTTAGGCAATCATCAATAGAATTTAAGACTATTATTGGCCTGGGAGACTATATGTTTTGAATCCTCCCCTTCTTTAGGTAGATCTACTCAAAGCTATACACATGAATCCTTAGCTACAATAGGTTATTCTTTGGTAATCTTGAATTGTGGAGAAGTTTGGAAAGGCTCAACTTCTTCATCAATCATGACATCTCGGCTAAAGGTCAAGCAATCCAAGGACACTTACCAATTAATCTCCAATTACAACATTATTACATGTTTCAATACATGAATTACGATTTAAACCAATGTTACCCCGAGTTTTCAGGACGGGGATGACAGGGGATGGCGGGATGGGTCCCCAAGTCCCCAATTTTTCAAGCCAATTTTGGGGACGACTAGG
Source organism: Sequoiadendron giganteum (assembly GCA_007115665.2). NCBI lineage: Eukaryota > Viridiplantae > Streptophyta > Pinopsida > Cupressales > Cupressaceae > Sequoiadendron > Sequoiadendron giganteum. The sequence goes on along the minus strand of CM021107.1, from coordinate 370,314,127 downwards.
GAATGACTATATAAAATATAGGGAAAATTTTAAATATATAGGAAAATTTTAAATATTCATATGAAAACATGGATAAAGCATGCATATATAGTATATACATTATAGAACCTTAACATATAACATTTGTGTTTAGAATTCATTGTCAATACTCAATATGCATTCAAAATTCAGAATTCATTTTCAATATGCATGTGATTAAAAATAACATACAAGTTATAAAATTATAACAAAATGCCCAAAGGCTACACTGTTTCCATATAGTTTTACTTTCAATTATGATATGAAAATCAAAATACAAAAAATTGAAGTGCATTGCTGCCCCTAATCTACATCTCCCAACACTGCATCAAAATCAGAGTCCTCTGAGTCACTGCCACTGTGATGGTCCACCTCATACAACGAAATCCCAACCTATCCCTCTAGTGTCTCCTCCTCATCAACTTGGGCCACATCTTTAGGATCAATATCCCACCGTAAATTGAAGTCTATCGATACTTTGAAGTTTGACAATCCTGACGTTGAAGAGCACTATGAACAACCACTAGCTTCTCCGCTCGTCTAGAGGTAAGTCTATTCCTCTTGATGGAGTGGATAAAGCTATATGTAGACCAATTCCTCTATGTAGCAGAGGAACTAGCAACCTGTGCAAGGAGGTGAGTGGCAAGCATTTTTATGGCGTATCGCTCCCATGCCATGTCCACCATCCAATAGGGGTCAATTTGAGCTAATATAGCTCTATCCAACCTCGCCTTTGGTTTACTCAATGTTGGACCATGAAGATTTGCAAAGTCAAGGAATTGTGTGCAAAGTATTGAAGCCCACTCCTCTGAATACATTTTATCAATGTCCCATGTGAATCCATCTAAAACCTCTGGGTCATCACATGGAGACACCCTTCCATCCCTTGGTGCATACCATTTGGGATTTATAGCAAAAACAACCATATGAAGCAAGGTGTTCATTGTGTTCCACCTCCGCATCACAATGGGCCTAATATGTTGCTCATATAAACTCAAAGTAGGATCCTTAGCCAAAATTGTTTGCTTTATCTTCCCAAGCATACTGCCAAATGTCTCGTACATCTCTCCAAGACTAGGAGAGCTTGTATCAGCACATCTAATGACTTCTACAATAGGTGAGATGAAAGAGCAAATATATCTGCAAAATGTAAACAAAAAGCTCAAAAGAATTATTTGACATGTTGGAAACTTCGAAAGTTGGAACATTGGACAATCAAATTAAAATATTAAAACCAGAAATTTAATATGAAAATCAGCAATTTAATAATAAAATCAAGAGTCTAACCTCACATTGGACCACCAATCGTCATCAAGGATCTTTTGTTTGATGGATTTTCCTTGAGTAGAACTTGAATTAGACCATCTAGTCCACTTTGGATTCACCATCATCAATTGTAGAGGCTCATGCACCTCAAGCATCCTCTCCAACAAGATGAAGTGGCATACCTATATTCATTAAAAGGAAAAAGCAATATAAGGCTCAATGTATTTGGAAATTCAAATTTGGAATACAAATGTTTGAAGTTTTAAATTTTTTTCCAATGTTTCCATATATTGAAATTTGAAAGTGAAACAAAATGAAGTGCCATACCTTGTTTCAAAAGGTTTGAGGAACTCCTTCTTTGAAAATGTCTTGAAGAGAGCAAGTGAGCTGTGGTGGTTGCAAATGAACATTTGAATTTCTCTAGCTTCTGCCACCACTTGCTTCACCCAATCTAGCTTCCCTATGTCTTTCAATGCATTGTTCAATGCATGAACACAACATGGGGTCCACAAGATGTGCTTGTAAGCACCCTCCACCTTCAAACCGGCTGATTTGCACACACGTGTTGAATCGGTGATCACCTATACAACATTAGTATGCCCAACCTCCTCTATGGCATCTCTCAAAATGGTAAACTGGAAGTTTGCATCCTTATGCTTCCTTGAACAATCCACGACTTTGAGAAAATAAGAACCAGCAAGGCATGTGACTATGATATTGATGAGTGGTTGATGTCTAACATCAGTCCACCCATCCATCACAATAGAGCAACCTGCCCTCATCCAAGTTTACTTCATATCCTCCATTAGCACATTAACCTTGGAATACTCTTTGTCTAGGAGGGTAGTGCATAGCTTATGGTCTCCAAGGGGTATGAATGAGGGACCAATAGTGGCTACATCTCTGATCATTTGATTGAAGTAAGAGGAATGAGCCACATGAAATGGGATGGCATGAGCAAAAAAGAATTTGGCAATGGAAGACTCTGTAGCTTCTTGTGCTTGCACATTAAACATAGCTTCAATTGAACCTCGCTTGTCACTATCACTCATCTTCCTCTTTCCTCTTGTGGCAACTTCACTACTACCAACCGCGGATGGTATAGGCATAGATGATTGTGCACTTGCAAAAGAAGGTGCCAACATTGTCACACCTTGAACCCTTATTTCCGTCTCCATATGCAATCTATGGCACTCTAGCCTCTCATGTTCTTTTAGTTGTGGACACATTTTAACTCTATGGTCCGCAACATCCAAAAAATGAGACCGTACCCTTGTGTAGCTGCCTCTAAAATCTTTCTCACATACATGACAATTTCACACCCTACTCCCCCCTGATTTTTTTGCTTTTGATCTACAAGTGTAACATATTGGAGAAGAGGTTTTTTCTTGTTTAAAGGGCCCTTTGCATATGTTTCTATGATTTTGAAGAGCACTTAAATGGGTTTGGTTGCTGTCCACTACCACCTTCAACAATTGCACTTGTATTTCTACCAACTAATTCCACTTTGTTCTCACTTCCACTGTCACTCTCACTGCTGCTCATGTTTTTTTGAGATTGAATGCGATTTTAAACTGAAAAAAATTAAATAAATTAAATAAAAATCAGACATTTCATGCTTCAAATTTTGAAAAAAAATTGGAAAAAAAAAATGGAAGGAAAAAATTTACCTTTTTGAAAGATTTGCAGCCCTACTACCCTAGATTGAATCTCTTTTACTTCTATCTCCTACTGCTGCTCCTCTTTTAATGACTTGCTTCAGACCCTATTGCTGCTCCTCTTTTTTCCTCTCACACAAATGTTGAAATGACTTAAAATGGTGAGCCTATTCCCCTTTAGGGTGAGTTGGGAGGTAGGGGCCCACAAAACCATAAATAAAATGTTTTTTTTTAAGTGTGTTTTTTTAAATCATTGCTCGCCGCCAGGGAGGGCTGGCCATCCTTGGGATGGTCGGGGGACATCCCAAAAGTCCCCTGCCATCCTCAGGATGGTCGGACATCCCTGACGGTAGGCAGGTCTGTCCCCTGTTTTCTGGGATGTTTCTTGGTATTTTTTGCAAATTGGGAATGCCTAGGCGATGTCCCCTAGCTGTCCCTGTGTCCCCAGGTAACACTGATTTAAACTCATGCTTTTTTTTAGAGAAAAAACTACAATATAAACTATAAACAGCTGTGGGACCTTCGTGTGCCCTAGCTGGTGTGATTTTCATTAAAACAGTGGTATTTTATGAGTAAAACATTTGCAATAAACTAAATTGGTCACAATTTTAAATATTAAAAAAAAATCTGACTTTTTAATTAAAAAAGTACACCGTGCAATTCGAAAAATCTGCTTATGCTTTTATGATTTTCTCAACAAAAATCCACAATTTTTCCCTTGAAAAAACTACATGATTTTACTTGTTAAAAAATCCACGATTTTCCATTTTTTTTTTCAATATTCAACAATAAATCTTTGCACAATTTTCCAAAACTGACACAATGTCGTACAATCTATTGTATGAATCCTTTTGGCTCTTTACTATATACTACATTGGCAATCCCTCATTCCATCCTTGTTGGTAGTAATCCCCAAGTCTCCATGTTCTCATAGTTTTCAAAGCTCTAACTAAGCTTTGATACCATATTTCGAAAAATAGAGCACAAAAATATTACCAAGATATTTATTAATTAAATAAGATGTGAGAGCTTACATGTATATGTTGATAATGTAGGACAACAAGCCACTTTATGAATGTGAGATTAAAAAGAATAAACTAATAAAGCATAAAGAATATTTTTAAGTCCATCCTAAAGTTGAAATGATTTTATTAAAGCTTATGATTAAAAACTAATTGATTTATACTAAATAATAATTACTTTAACATAGAGTTAAAATATATTAATCTACACGAGAAAGAGGATAAGTATGTGTTAATCTTCAAAGGTGAGATACATTCACACACTAATGCTCTCTTCACTTTGGCAGTGCTCCAGCAACACTATGTACCTGTAAAACAATCTCATTAAAATACTATCTCATGTTTCCAATTTATAGAGAAATGGGAGAGGAATGCCACAAATGGTTTCCCAAAACAATGTACCATCAAACCATAGTAAAATACAAAAGCTCCCATTAAAAAACTGAAGAGGTTCCTCTAAGCATAATAAATGTAACTTCCAATGAGCCATGAATAGCAAAAATAACCCCCATACTAATAATAGACGGTATCTTTGACTTGTAACACCTCCATGATGGCGTATATCTCAAGATAGGCATCCAAAACCATCACCCAACTCATATGGGGCGCACTAACAACATTCAAGATGCTCCACAACTCAATTTTCATTCCTAAGTTTAGAAACTTGGTAAAAATAGCTTTATAATCATCATTGCCAACACCACCTCCTTTACAATATAACAACTAATGCCAAGATTCTTAGGGAATCTAAATTACAAAATCAATTTCCAATTACACCCTCGGTGTCCAAGGACACTTTCCAAGAGTGTTGGAGGCACATGATACATGGGATTGCAAGGTAAATGGCACCTTAATTCTAACAAATAATGGTTTATGTTTGGAACCTACCTTGGGCTCATATTATGTGTCTTTTGTTAACTGTCAGCAATAAACAAAAAAATTGTCAATACTGTGTCTTGTTTCTATGCCGAGTCAGAGTCTGAGTCCAAAATCAACCTATTGAATCCACGGGTGGTAAGTTTGCATGCCATCTCATTGACAATTTTGAATCCTTATAATTTTCATTTTACATCGATTTGCATAAGCTATGGTGCCACTTTGGATTGAACTCCTATCATTTCTTGTATTTAGCTTCAATTCTATTTTGATTTATGCATCACAATTCTTGAGCTATCATCAAGCTAACTTGCAGCTTTGGGTTTTGGTGCATTCCTTGTCCTTCTCTTATCATTTTGCAATTAATTATTGGATTTAGGTGTTGTTTGAACAGACCTAGGATTACCTTAATTACATTTCTTGTTTATTTTTCATTTCATGGTTGACTTTAGCAGATATGGATCTTATTTGTTGTCTTTACTTTTCTGGAAGATTATTTGTGTGGATAGTGGAGTGATTTTCTTGATATTTGCACTAGTTTAGATTCTTAGAACTTTGCTTTTCTATATTTAGATTTGAATTTGAATGCATGATTTACTTTGAACACGAGCTGATTTTCCCATTCAGCTTTTTTAACTTCATCCAGTTGTCTACAATATCTCCTTTTCTTCTTTTTCTTCGTTATATTTATCCAATATTTTGCAGTTTGGATCCACCTTTAAAGCTAGGTAGATCCTGCATGTTATGCAACCTGGCCTTGTGGTCTCAAACCAGATTATATTTGAGTAGCAACTACATCAGATAGCCCTTTGGTCCACACCTTATCCTTATCTCTTAGTTCCCCAATTTAAAACCCTCATCATGTAGAGAAGGTAGTGGGGCAATTTTGGAAAAAAAGAGCCCATGAGCTGAGAAGACTTATTCAGCTAGAAGACCAAGCCGACCGATCGTGTTAGCCAAATCAAACAAATCAAACAAATCAATAGAATCGTTGAAAACATCTTTCTTTGAGTCTTTGGCTGTTGTACCATAACCTTGAGAAGTTAAGCGTGCAATGAAAAACATGCATACAACTTTCCTTCTATACAGATTGTCATCTTCAATCTTCGTCAATTAACAAATTCACTCTTATTCTCAGCAATCAAACCATGAACTGTAATACTTTGTTGTAGGAAAGAATAGAGAAATGTAGTTCATTGGAATGACTTAATTTCTTTCATCTCTTTTACTTTTATAACGCATACACTCTAAAAAAGATATCTGCTAACAAGAACTCACCATAAAAAGCTAACATGCATCATTGTAGCTAGGGTATCTCTAGATCATCTGCATCACCCTACTGAATTCATTGCAACGTTTGGCACTAGCCTGTAAGTTACTATCATATTGTCAACAGTAGGTTTCTTGCAGGGTTTCAGACTCTGGAGTTATTAAAATGCTGTATTACTCTAATTTGACCTTAACACTACCTTTTTGTGTTGGCAGAATCCATCTTATATGTAACGAAATTACATATAGCACCTAGCAACCCTTGAATTTATTATATTTCTGTTTTATTTACTCATGATATTGTAGTATTAGATCAATCACACTGATAAAGATTTACGAACCTATTAAATTCAAGCCAAAGGTTATGCATTGCTCAATTGTAGCGAAGATTAAAGTTTATGTGTTGAACAGTTATGTTCATTTAGTTCTTTAAATTTTTTTAGTTGTAGTCACTTGTTGAATAATATATGTTCTGAATAGCATTTCAAAATATATTTATTTGACACCAAAATGCATATAAACAATATACAAGCAAAAAACAAAAAACAAAACTGTTATTTATTATTTTTAATATTGAAAGATTTATGTTGGTGTCATAGGTATCGTCCGAGACAGGCCAGTTCCAATTCCAGGTTCTGGAATGCAACTGACGAATATAGCACATGTTAAAGACCTATCAAGTATGCTTGTCCTTGCAGTTCGGAAACCGTTTGCTGCCAATGGCAATATTTTTAATGCTGTTTGTGATCGAGCTATCACATTTGATGGGCTTGTCAAACTCTGTGCTAGAGTTGCTGGCAAAAATGCTGATATTGTTCACTATGATCCCAAGTCTCTTGACATTGACGCAAAAAAAGCATTCCCCTTTCGAAATATGGTAAATTTCTCTCTTCATATTTTCTCAATTGTATGAAAACATTGTTGCACTTATCATTAGAGACTAATAATCATTGGAAGAAATAAAGCAAATAAATTTTATTATTACAAAATTTTACTTTTTGAAAAATATCTCACTCCTTTTGCTGTAAATAGCATTTTTATGCAGAACCAAGAGCAGCAAAGGAGATACTCGGATGGCAAAGCACAACAAATCTTTTAGAAGACTTAAAAGAGCGCTTTGAGGAATATATTGCTATTGGAAGAGACAAGAAAGAAATGAAGTTCGATTTGGATGACAAGATTTTGGAGTCTTCAAGGGTTGCAATCACAGTGTGATAACTTGAAACAACATCAAATGCCAATTAATTTTTAGTGTAGTATTATTAGTGCTGCTCCATTATCTAAGGGTTGATGTTTGGGCAGATATAAACAATCAATGTAGTTCTTTGAATTGTAATTCTTGTCAGGATAATTATAGAAACTTTGAACTTATAAAAGAATCACAAACCATATATGACCTCCAAAAGTGGTATTCTATTGTCAATTTCAATATGAAAGAAAATGACGCTTAAACAATATCAAGTTGATTGTAAAAATCAAATAAATGGCCATCACACAACCACCTCAATTCACACAATACGTCTACAATAAATTTGGACTGCAGACTAACTTGATTAATCAATGCAGTTTTTGGTACGTTGTAATTATCACTTTTATAATTCTCAGCATGCCTTTTACTGATAATGTTTTCAAAAACTTGCAAAAACTAGGTCAAAAACATACACATTAATATTATATCTATTTCTATTTTGGTTGAGTGGAATGTACTGCCGAAGAAGCTTGAGAAGGATTCATGGTTCATCTCACTTCTTACTTCGCTGTAATTTTGTCCAGATCTTGAATCTGCACCATAAATCATTTTTTTCCCCTTAAATAGGCATCCCTTGGGTTTTGAGGAGGCCATGGCCTCCAGGTACTCCCCCTCCAAATCTGCTGTAACTTTAGATCTTACCCCCACCTTTTCTAGAGATGATTTGCTGATATTCTTTCACCAACATGCTCTGGAAACTCTCACAAATCCCTTTCTCCAGCGTGAATGAACAACATGAGCTATCTGAATTTGGAAAGCCCTCCTAAGGTTCATATCTCCTAGGATGAAATGAAATACAAACTTTTTCAACTTGGAGGAAAGATCACTAATTTGCAGATACATGGACGCTTACCATGGTCTCAAATTATTGAAATAACAGGTTCAACAATCCTAGAAGTGTAAAGGGGTTGACATTTTTGTGATGCCCAAAGGTTATTTCATGTCTATCTTCTCTTCCAAAGATGAAAAGGATGCAATAATCTAAAGGGGTCCATGGTACTACATCAAATATGGTTTATTCATGAAACCATGGGCACCAACATTCAACCCTACTAGTGAACTGCCAAGCACAATACCAATTTGGGGACATCACCTTTGCTTCCAATCAAGCATTCAGGGGAATACTCTCTCCAAAAGAAAGTAATAAGAAACTTAATAGTTGCCTTAGAATTCTCTCTCTAGAGTCCAACATCTTGCTCTATGCACGTTTTGTATTAACGTTGACCTTGAAAGGCCTCTCTAGTTGAATACTTATCGAACTTAGAAGAATCAAACATGCAGAACTCCCCTTTAAACGTCACATATGCATTCATTAGTTGCAACTACACTTAGGATTCCACTCCATAGACCTCATGTGTAATGCCTAAAGGAAAAAACCCCACCCTACACGTGGGAGATGACACTAGTCAACCATCCATACTCTAGGAATGAGAAAGCCTATTAGGATAATCAAGAGAGCTTCCTATGGAAGAATTGTTGGGAAAAAGTTGTCTCAACCTTTCTTTTACAATGCTTGTATTTATTTTTTATTCACTCACATATTTTGGGTGGTCTCACTTGGAGGGGCATTAATTGTCACTTGTAGTTTGTAATTTGACAATTTGTAATTATCACTTATTTTTTATGGGAATTGCTAAATGCAACTATGGCAACATATAAGGTGTGTAAGAGTTGCTAAATTAGAAAGATCATGAAAAGGGGAAGTCAAGTGTGGACTTGGAGAAGATTGAGGAAGATCTATAGTTCACATGTGCATGCTACCAAAAAGACGGATAATACCAAGTGGAGCACTCTAGTTGAAGAAGGAAGTTTATAATTTACATTTTAGTTAACTCTTCTAATTTGGGCATTGGGATTTGCATGGAGTTTCAAGTGTTGCTTCTAGCCCATACTTTTCTCTCATGGTTTTAGAAACCACTGGTGGTTTCTAGTTTGGGTTTTGTCTATATATATTGGTGCATAGTTTGGAGATGATTGTATGATTTTATAGAAGGTTTTGTTATTGAATTTTCTCTAGACTTGTATTGTTTTTCTCTCGTGAAGATTGGACCCTCTTGATGTATTGTAACTAGATTTGGTATTTTGAATACATTGTTTCAAGTTTGGAGGTTGGTTATTTTCCAGTAAGGATTTATTTGGGGTAAATATTGTGTCATTGTGGTGAATGCTTTAACACGTTTTATTTTTTATTTTTATGAAGTTGTTAGATCTTCCATACATGTCTCTCCTCATCAGTTAATGTAGAAATTATTTTTGCTATCAATTATCTCATTTGATATTAGAGCTTGATCACCTTTGTTTCCTAGGTGGTAGGAAAGAACATTTTTGAACTAATCGTGGTTTGGGTGGGAGTCGTATAGAGAGAATCTTTTGTTTTTAAGAAAATGGCTAGTATATGACAATTGGAGATGGATTAGTTAACGGTGCAAACTTTGAGCTAGGGAGTTGAAAATGGAGGACTTGTTGATAGATAGATATATATGGGGATCAGTATTTGAAAGTAAACCATTAGGCATGAAGGATGAAAATTGGGTCTGTTAGATCAAAAAACTAGAAGTCTCATTTGGCTTTGTTTGCCAAATTTAATGCTCTTGAATTTTGTGAAAGAATCCTCTACTAAAGCCCTCTAGGAAAGGTTAGGAAAGTTATACCAAGCGAAATCATTTGTGAACAAGCTTTTTCTATAAAACCTGTACTTTTTTAGGATGGGTGTTGGGGATTCAATTTTTGAGCACTTGAATACATTTAACACTATTGTAAGTTGATTACAATTTGCTAGTGTAAAAGATGGAGGAAAAGGATCGTTGTATGGTCTTGTAATGTTCTCGGATAGCTTCATGAGGCAATCTAGTGAATGTCATTTGAAACACTACTTCAAAGTTTATGCTTGATGAGGTGGCGGCTTCTCTTCTCTCAAAGGAGATGAGATGGAAAGCTTTTGAATCTGCCAAGGAAGCACTAGTTGCTTGTGGATAATCAAAGAAAAAGGACAAAAGCATTCTAAGTCTGTAGGGATCAAAGACACAAGTGACATAGACACTTGCAATAAGGGGAAATAAAATGTAGGTTCCCAAACATGTTCTCACCTCAAAAAACAAGTTACTAGTAGAGAAGACTATTGTCGCATGAGTGCCTAGGTCACATTGGTGAGAAGGGTCTTAGGACCTTGGAAAAACAAATCTTGTAGAAGGGTTAATTGATTGTTCTCTTAATCTTGACTTCTCGGAACATTGTTTTATTGAAAAATTGAATTGTGTTTTAACTTTGTTCAAGTTTGCATAAGTCTTGTGGGATTTTGGATTTTGTTCATAGTTATGTGTTTGATCTTGTAGATGCTCCTTCATTAGTAAAATGTATATATTATGTTTCTTTTATTGATGATTTCTCCAATAAGAGGACTTGGGTCTATTTTCTCAGGCATAAATCCAAGGTCTTTAGATTCAAAGAGTTTAAGGCTCTTGTGGAAAATTAATAAAGTAGAAAACTCAATGTGTTGAAAATAGATAATGGAAAAGAATATTGTTTGGTTGAGTTCACCATATTTTGTAAAGAGAATAGTATTGCATGACATAAGACAACTCCATGCATTCCTTAGGAAGATAGAGTTGCTAAGTGCATGGACATGTCACTAATGGAGAGGGCAAGGAGTATGTTTAGTGGGGTTGATTTGGAACAAATTTTTTGGTTAGAGGTGGTTAGCATTGTATGTTGCTTAATTAATAGATCCCCTTCATCGACACTTGTGGATAAAACCCCCTTTGATTTTTGGATGGGAAAATTGTCCTCACTTCAACATCTTCAAGTATTTGGTTGTGAGGCATATGCTTATGTCCCCAAGGAGAAGAGATTAACATGGGATTATAAGGCAATAAAGTGTATTTTCATTGGTGAAGGTGATGGTGTAAAAGGATACAATTTGTGTGATCACGTATCTTGAAAGGTATTAAATAATCATAATGTGATATTTAGATAGGTTGGGCCTTCTTTTATAGTTGAGCAACCAAATGGGAGTGTAAAGCCTATTGTGCAATTATAGCCAAATATTGAGATAGCTACACATGAGGCCAAACTAGAGGTTTAGGATGGATTTGATGAGGAGGTTGTCATAGAGAGCTTAGAGAGTTCAAAAGAAGAACAATCACCTTAACATTTGAGGAGATCCACTTAGCAAGGGACGAAACCAAAAAGGTAATAGTTCACCTAATTTTACATCTTGATTACTAACACTAATGAGGCTCAATTTATGACTAGGGAAATAAAGATGAATAATCATGCAATAACTTCTTTAAAGAAGTATGACACTTGGGACTTGGTTTAGTTGTTGAAGGTAGGAATCTTGTTGGTTGCAAATGGGTCTTCAAGAAGAAATTTAATTTTGATGGTAGTGTTGAAAAGTACAAGGCTAGATTGGTTGTGAAGAGATATTCCTAGGTCAAGTTGCAAAGTTGATATTTATTTAGTTATTATTATTCACAACTTTTGATCTTGAGATTGAGCAGATAAATGTGGAGATATATTTCCTACATAGTGACTTAGAGGAAGAAATGTACATGACACAACACAAGCACCACATGGTAAAAGATAAAATTGGTTTATAGATTGAATAAATCTAGATATATGATCTCAAATAGTCTCCTAGAATGTGGTATCAAAAGTTCAATTCATATGTTTTGAAGTTGGGATTTTCAAGGTCCAAATTAGATCATTGTATATTTTAAATATGACGTTAATCCGTGTTATCACTTTGTATGTAGATGATATGTTGATATTTGGTAGAAACGAAGGAATAGTTGGATATCTGAAGTCTTAGCTTTCATTATAGTATGGCATGAAGAACTTGGGTGCTACTAAATTCATATTAGGCATGTAGATTAGAAGAGGGAGATAACAAAAAGCTTTGGTTGGGATAGAGAAGTATGTTCCTATTTCAGTGGGGACTAAGCTATCAATTGAGCAATTTATGTCTTCACTTGTAGAGATGGAGGATATGTTTCATGTTTCTTATACTAGGTTAGTTGGTAGTCTAATGTATGCTATGTTCTCACTAGAGAAGACATTGCCCAAATGGGAATATTTATTCTTTACATAGCTAATCTTGGCAAAGCATTGGACAACAATGAAGAGTCTTTAGGTACTTGTGAGGAGCTACAAAGTATTCTATTTGATACTAGGGTGAGTGTCTACAACACTTGGAGATCTAGGGGTTTATTGATTTAGATTGGGCAAGAGATGTGGATAGGAAAATATCTACCAATGCTTATTTATTTTACTTATATTGGTGGTGCAATCAGCTAGATGAGTAAGCAATATACTATGGTCAACTCATTCACTACAAAGGAAAAGTATATGGTAGCTTTTCATGCCTATAAGGATGTAATTTGGCTTCAAATATTATGTTCGAACTAGGGAGATTTTTGGATTGTATGTGATAGATAGAGTGCCACCATCCTAGCAAGAAAACATGACTTTCATGCATAGACAAAGCATATGGATGTTTAGTATAATTTTGTTTGTGACATGGTGGAGGATGGAAGGGCGATGATTTTTAGGTTGACACTTTGGTGAATGTTGCAACTGTGTTGAAAAAACCTATAAGCAAAAATAAGTTCAAATGGTACAACAAATCTATGGGCCTCTAATTGATGCTAGAGCATTCGAGTTCGTGAGCAATCTTGTATCAACCAAAAATATTTTTAGGTTTTGTTTTCAATTTTAGTTTAGTTTTGTTGTGTTTATATGGTTTTTGGTTGTTTCTTGAATGAAACTTTCTCTATATCAACCAAAAATGATGTGTGTTTTGGTTAAATGTTTCATTCAATAAGCAAAGCAACTTCCACAAAAAAGATAATGATGATGTCAGCAAGGTAAAAAATGTGGATTATCTCAAGTGAACCTAATGAGTGAACAAGTTATAACGATCTTGTTGGATGGATTTTGGACTTCTACAAGATGAACTAATGATGATGTCAATGATGTATGGAGTGTGGGATTTTTCAAGTAAACTTGATGAGTGAACAAATTATAACAATTCTATTTGGATTGATGCTAGACTTTTGAAATATGACGTAATGATGATGCCAACAATGTATAGAGAGGGATTTTTCAAGTGAACCTAACTTAAGAACAAGTTATAACAATTCTATTTGGATGGACATGAGAACTCTGCAAATTGGATATTTATGGAATCCCATCAGTGAGTTGGACATGCGTAGTTTATTACTCGAATTGGATATTTGCAGAATCTCGTCAATGAACCAGACATGCAAAGTTTCTTGCTTGAACTATATTTTCTTATTTTTGCAATGATTTAGTTACTTGTAACTATCACTCTTGCAACAATTTAACTTCCTTTGGGCCCAAAGTATAAAAAAGAGTGGTTGTAATCTATAGGAGAATTTTGGATGTTCTAGAAGGTGATTTCTATTAAAATTGGTATTTGATTGTTCGCAGGATGTTGTAAAGACTTTATTTTAAACTTGAAATAAATTCCAAGTAATTTGTTGTGTGAAAAGTGTGTTTTTGGCTACTAAATTTTGGTTGTCTAGTAAGATCCCTATATGTAGATGACATCAAGTGGTATCAAAGTAGGTTGATTGTGGTTGTGTCGAGGGATGAGTTCTAAGAATTTTTTTGTAGGGAAGCAAAAAGAGAGAAGTCCACAACTACAAAGGACTCAAATGGAGGCATGGCACACAAAGGACAAGGAAGACCTAGGGCAGCACGAGTTGGTGAGATTGCAAAGACATTGAGAGGTATCACAACAAGACTGGATGCAATGGAAGTAGCATAGAGGAAAGGAGTATGTGTAGAAGATGTTAGTGAGGATTAAAATAAAGAACAAGAAATTGAGACAAAAGATGAAATGGATGAAGCTGAAGGAATTATTTTGAGATTAATGTCTAATATTGGTAGCAAATTAAGGTTGGATCCATCCAATTATAACAGTAGTTTAAATCCAAAAGAGATTATAGATCGGATCTCTAAAATGGAAAGATATTTTGATTCTAAAATAATAGAGGACCCAAAGAAAGTAAATTTTCTTGTACAAAGTTGAAGGGACATGCATCCCTATTGTGGGATAACTTACAAATAGAGAGATAGAGAAGAGATAAGGAAAAATTAAAGTCATGGGATAAAATGGTAACAAAATTGAAGGCCAAATTTTTGCTAGCAGACTATCAACTCAACCTATTTAGAAAATTGCAAAATTTGAAGCAAAAGGAAATGAATGTCAAGGAATATATAGAAAAATTCTACAAGTCAAGTGTTCAAGTTGGGCATGTTGAATATGATGAAGAGAAGGTTTCAAGATACATTAATGTCCTTTGAATGCCAATACAAGATGAAATTACTCTAGTTAGAATAAGAATGGTTGAAGAGGCATACCAATATTGTTTGAAGGTGGAAGAAAATTTGGTAAGAAAGCAACAAAATAAATCAATAGGCAGGGGAAGAAATTCCCATGGTATAGGAAAATCCAATGGTGGAAGAGGATATCAAAAAAAAACAAGGGGAAGCCTACCTCTCAGATAAAGTAATCACACCCAAGATACTTGAGGAAGAGGAGAATATTCAAGAGGAGAAGGAGATTACTCCAGAGGAAAGGGATATTTTGGAAGAGGAAGAGGACTCACTAGTACTACCAATGTCGAGAGACTGATCACAAGGCATTTGAATGTCCTCAAGTACAATAAAGTAGTGGAAAGGGTAAAAAAATAGGAATTCATGTGGCATAGGTAGAAGAAGAAAGTGTGGTCTCGCCCAAGCATGGAGAAGATCCTGAGGAGGTAGAGTCTTTTATTTTGACAAGGATATTGTTAAACCCTGAAAAGGAAAAACAAGAACATGTTCAAAGGAGAAATTTGTTTAGAAAAAAATGTAAGTCAAGTGAAAAGTGTTGTAAGGGAATTGTGGATAGTGGAAGCACTAGAAATCTAGTGTTAGAAGAGATGGTGGAAAATTTGAAGCTAAAAAGATGAAACATCCAAAGTCCCTACAAAGTTTCCCGGTTGCAAAGAGGACACTATTTACTAATAAATGAAGAATGTTTAGTTAATTTTTAAATTGGCAGTTATAAGGATGAAATTATTTGTGATGTGATGCCTATGGATGCATGACATGTCCTATTGGGAAGAACTTGACAATATTATAGAAGAGTTGTACATGATGGTAGGAAAAAAACCTAGAAGATAATGAAAGATGGAAAATAATATATTTTGAACCCATTGAAGGATAAAGAGGAAGAAGTAGATAGTGGTCCAAATATTTGTTTGATTTTTGAAAAAATAATTTTTGAAGGAGATAAATATGGGAAATATATGTTTTGTTATCATTCCTAAGCCTATAGAAGTTAGGAAAGTAGAGAAGAGTGAAGAACTTCCAATGAAAATTCAAGAAAAAATGGATGAATATGTAGGCATATTGATGAAGGAATTCCTAGATGGATTGCACCACCCATGGATTTGATATCTAATGCTAGTTCTCCAAATAAATCATTGTAAAGAATGATACCCATGGAAAATGAAGAGATAAATAGACAAGTGCAGGAGTTGTTGAACAAGGGTCTAATAAGGGAAAGTTTAACTCCTTGTGTTGTACCATCAACATTGACACCTAAGAAGGATGAAGAATGGATAATGTCTATAGACTCAGTATCCATAAACAAGATAACTATAAAGGATAGATTTCCATTACCACAAATGGATGACATGATGGATTGTTTGAGTGGAGCCACATATTTCACTAAGATAGATTTGAAGAGTGGATACCATCAAATAAGGATTAGAGAAGGAGATGAATGAAGAACAACTTTCAAGAAAAATGATGGTTTGTATGAGTGGTTGGTAATGTCATTTGGATTGACAAATGCACCCAATACTTTTATGAGGTTGAATGAAGTGTTGAAGCCATTCTTTGGTAAGTTTGTAATTGTATATTTGGATGATATTTTGATAAAGAGGGGAATATTTGTTACATGTTAGGGCAGTTTTATAAATATAGAAGGAAAATAATTTATTAGTGAATATGAAAAAGTGTAGTTTTATGAAGTTGGTGTATTTAACATTTGTTATTTTAAAATAATGATTAAAAATGGACCCAAAAAAGATCAATGCAATTATAGCAATTATACATTGGCCCTCACCAAGAAGTATGTTTGAGGCGAGAATTTTTCATGGATTAGCAAGATTTTATAGGAAGTTCATAAGATTTTAGTGGAATATGCTCACCTATCACAAAGACCATGAAAGGGTGATAGGAAGGAATTCAAATGGACAGTTGCAACAGAGATTTTTTGTTAATTATTGAAAGAAAAATTAACTAAACAATCAATTTAGGCATTGTCTAATTTTGATAAAGTGCTCCAAGTAGACTATGATGCAAGTGGAACATCAATTGGAGAAGTTCTGAGTCAAGAAGGAAGGTCCATTGCTTATTTTAGTGAGAAGTTGAATGAAGCGAAAATAAAATATTCAGTTTATGAACAAGAATTTTATGCAATTGTGCAAGCACTCAAGAATTGGAGACATTATCTACTACTTAGGGAGTTTCTATTGTAAATGGATCACCATGCATTGCACTATATAAATAGTAAATATAAATTAAGCCAAAATCATATAAAATGGGTAGAAATTTTATAGAGTTGTTCATTTTTTGAAACATAGAAGTGGTAAATAAAATCGAGTATTTGATGCACTTTAAGTAGGAGGTGTTTAGTGCTAAACGAGTTAAGAGTGTTTTTTTTTTTTGATTCAATGAGGGAGTTATATAAAGAGGATGTAGGTTTCAAGGAAGTATGTGCAACATGTAAAAGTCTAGTAGAGGAGGATAGAATTCCATGGTTGAAATATTTCATTCAAGAAGGATTGTTGTTTAAAGGAAGGATATTGTGCATACCTTAGGGATCAATGGAGAAGAATTTGATAAGAGAAAAGCATAGTGGAGGTCTTAGTGGACACTTTGGAGTAGCTAAGACAATGCCACAATTGAATGTAAGTTATTACTGGCCAAGAATGAATGCGGATGTAAAGAATATAGTACAAAATTACAAGGTTTTTCAACAAGCTAAAGTGACAAGATAAAATATAGGATTGTATCAACCATTTATTATACCAAAAAGACCTTGGGAGCTTGTTAGCATGGATTGTTTTTTGGACTACTGAGGACATAGAGAGGTAATGGCTTAGTTTTTGTTATAGTAGATGCATTTTCAAAGATGGCTCATTTTATTCTATTCAAGAAGTCTAATGATGACTCCCATATAGCTACATTATTTTTCAATGAAGTAGTTAGATTACATGGATTACTGACAAATATTGACTCTGATAGGGACACAAAAAATTTAAACCACTTTTGGTGTACTTTGTGGAGGAAATTGGATACATAGTTAGTGTCCAGTTCAACCTACCATCCCCAAACTAATGGGGATATAGAAGTTGTCAAGAGGAGTCTTGATAACTTGTTGAGATGTTTGGGTAGTGGACAAACCACATGAATGGGATATGATATTGTCCCAAGAATAATTTGCATATAATAACACAGTCAATAGGAGTGTTGGGAAGAGTCCATTTCAATATGTCTATGGTTATAACTTAAGAGGAGTAGATGAATTGAGATATATAATTAATTTGGGAAGAAAAATTTGTGTATTAGAAGATTTTATTGATTACCTACAAGAATTACATAAGGAGGTACACAAGAACTTAAAGAAGAGTTCCATGAAATATAAAGAACATGTTGATATGAATAGAAGAGAGAAAAAAATTTAGGTGGGTGATTTAGTCATGGAACATTTGAGAAAAGAAAGGTTCTCTCAAGGAACATTTAATAAATTAAAGTGGAAGAAGATATGACCACGCAAGGTGCTGAGGAATATTTTATCCAATACATATGAAACTAAACTTCCAGAAGGAATAGATATTCCCCAACTCTCAATGTGACTAACTTGTATAGGTATTACGTTGGATTTCACACCTATAGATCAGATTGAGTTGGATATATATCTACTCTCTATTAGTTCTACAAACGGTTAGGGTTTCTAGGGTTTTAGTTCTATCTCAGAATAAATCATGATTGAGGCTCTTTTATATTGGTTCTTTCCTTGTTTCTCTAGTGGTGCTATGTATTTTATAGTCTCTACAATTGTAAATTGGATTTAAGCCTATGATTAATGAATTATGTTATTTTTAACTCTCTTCACTTCTAATGTGTCATGTAAAACACTTACATTCATATTTGAAATAATTTATATTATTCTTGCATTATTTATATGTTGTGTTAAATTTGTTTGCAAAGCTGACTATGGATTAGTTCTCTCCCTATGAGTGTTTATCAAACCCTAACCTTTATAGAAATCTCTATCGACTGGCATAACAAAGGACTATGTAATTTATTTTAGGCATATTCATTATATCTTTGGGTTGTAGTAAGTAGGAAGAATCACTCTAATTTAGGTGCATCCCACCCCTTTGTTTTCTACATTTCTCTTTCTTCCCCTTTTTATTTTGCAAGCTATTAATTTTATGATTAGTTTAGGGTTATTTAGTGTTAGGTTGGACCAACACTAGTGCATTTAGATTAGAGAGTAAATTTTCCTTCTCTAGAGGGCTAATCTCAAGAGCAAGGGTCCCACACATGATGTTAATCCCATTGTGTCATTGGAATGTTGAACTTAGTTCAATAGGGTACAATTTCATGCGACAAGAATTTTTGGCATGTCGGATGGGACGAGTTGCATGAACTCTACATCATCCATTAAATAATTTTGGCGTGCTCTTCGATGCATCTTTCCTTTTAGGGGTAGTTTATTCAACAACATGATGACTATGTTGGTCAGACCTACTAGTTCAAGCATATTTGGTGAATTTGTTGGTATGTACTTAGTTCTCTAGTTGATAAAGCCTGATTTCTTTGTTTTGAATATTTTTTATTTTTTTCCTAGCTTCCTTTATTCTTCAACATGTCAATATATTATGTATAGAGTGTCTTGTCTCCTCCTTTTCATGAGAACGAAAACTTTAGACCTCCCTGTCAGCAATACCAATCTTGAAATATTGTTGGTTATATTTCATATAGCTTTACCACATCAGATTAGCAGCATCTACCTAATGCTTACCACCCTCACACCCCTACTCATCCTTCTTGGCAACATGTACATGCCTATCATCAGCTACATGAGGCATACCTTATACCCAAACATCACACTTATCCTCCTAGTCAACCTTAGAACATTAACAAATTGGAGGACATTAGCATCAAGGGCATAATGCTAAATTTCCAAGAATAGTTAAGGGCTATTGGTAGAGAGTGGTAAAGTAACCAACATGAGGAGGAGCTTTCCCATCAGGCTCATCTTCACCAGCAAAAAATGGAGGCACGGTGGAGGAATGAGCAAAAAATGGAAACACAAACTAAACAACATGAGAAGCATCTTGATATACAAATTTATACTAGAGAAGAACAAATCAAACAATTGGCAACTAAGGAAAAATAAATCATGCAAGAAACTAGACTAGTCTCATAGGTTCCTCGCTTCAAAATACCAATCTTAAAATTTTCTCGCCCCTTGCATGATCTTATACCTATGCAATCTCAACCTATTATCCCACAAGAACAACCCTCTCAAAATCCCATCCTTCCTTGGGAATCTTGTCACATTCCTCATATTCCACTTCCAAATTAGTTTTTTTGTCTTCACATGATCTCACTCTTCAACGGTGAACCTATTGTTTGGAAAGCTAGATAGTCTGATGGGTAGAGGATGGGGGTGTCCAAGGAAGAAGAGATATTTCATATTGTTCTTGAGTCCTCATGTGCTATGGAAATTGAAGGTTTAGACCTACTATAAGAAGATGAACATAATTAGCTGGATCAACAACACATTGAGCCAATGGGTGATAATAGAGGGGAGGATTTGGTGCTCATGTTTGATGAGATCCCTTATTTTATTGAAAATGATGAAAAGGGTGTGTCCATCCCTATATCATCAAAAATCTTGGAGCAACAAGAAAATACTAAAGACCTTGATGAGTTTTTGATCCATGAAGATAGGTATGAGGATGAGAAGTGATAAGAGACACACTTTAAATTCCAATCTGGCTTGAAGAAGAAACTATTGTTCAAATGTTTTAACAAAAGCGTGAGGAAAATTCCAAGGTTGAAAAAGAAGATGAGGACAATCTTGTTCTCAAAGATGCAATTTTTGATATACCTGAGGTTGTTCTTTAGCCTGAGGATGATATCATAAAATTACCTAAATTCCAAGGGGAGAACTTAATATTTCTTCAATCCATCAATAAGGCTTCCATAAAAAAAAGATGTCATGTTATGCAAAAGAGTAAGGAGGAGCTTGAAGAACTTTTCTGGGATGAATTAGAAGCATTTTGTTCATTTAATATTAATGTCAAACTAGAACCTCCTAAGAAAGAGAGCTACATGATAATTATGAACTAGAAGATAAAAATACCATGCCCTCAACTAAACCACAAGAAATTAAAAAAATTGATCAGTAGGATGGTGAAAAATTAAAGCCCAAGCATGAAATCAGCTCTAGTTGTTTGGGCATTTCCTTCTTAAGAGTCTACCCTATCAAGAATATAAAGTAGTTAGAGACCAAGGAGATCCCCCATGTTGTGCTTATTCCTAAGAATGAATTTGAACATCAGGAGGGGAAGAATCGGCTTACTCATCGACTCCATAAAACTGTAGCTACAATTCAGGTGGCTAAGTGAGTTTGTTTGCATCCTTGGAGAAGCATTTCAGTAGTTGATCAAGATGCTATCCCTCTTGTATCTCTTGCTAGCTATCCATAATCATGTGGGATATCCTAGGTTGATTAGAAAGGGAAGCTATTTTTATAAGCTAATCAATAGCTTCACTTAAGTACTTTTTTTATTGGCTAGTTTAGGTTAGATTAGGTTTATTTTGTTATTTTCCTCCAAGTGCTCTATGCACATTTTTATTTTGTTGTGTCTTATTATTTTTGTTCAAAAGTTTTCATTTTTTATTTGTTTGGCCCGTGTGACTCTATGCCCAATGGACGTTTATGCTTCTAGGTTCTCAAGTTTAGCAAGCAAACATCCTATAAAATTCACCAAAATCTAGTCACTCTATGCCTCCCCTTTAGAATCTTCATTGTTAATAATCAATCTGAGAAATTCAATGAAAAATGTGACAATATCTACAGATTTCTAAGGTTTTAGTGCCATAAGTCTTAGGATTTTTTTTAATTCCTTAAACCTTAAACCCTTCAGATCCTATCTATGCCCTAGCTTTTATTTTTGTGTTGATCGGTTCAACCCACTACAAACCACTTAAGTCATGACCTTAAGTCCTGAGCTTCATCTTTCTATCGCTCCCCTTATCCTAGCAATCGGTCGGGCCAATTAGTATCATGATTTTTAAAATCAAGTCTCTAGTTAAGTGCACTCACATGGTGGTCCCTACCTTTTCCCACTTGGCACCCATGTGGTTGTATTTCATTAGAGTGCATGTAGGGGAGAGGACCCAATATTTGTGCACCCTAACTTCGCGCTTCTAATTATCCTACGTGGAAATTTCAAATCACTCCCAATTTTTTACAATAGCTTACTTGGCAAGTCCCCTGCTTATAGCTTTTGTTTCGGGGCCACATCATCAAATATGATGCCACATCATGTTTTTTGTCAAGATGTAGTTGACCAATACTTGTGCATTCACATCATGGGTAGTTGAGCATTGATGTGGGATCACATGATTGGTTGCTTTTTAGATCAAAGGAATACATGTTTAATTATGGGTAGTCATATCACAACTATAGGTCCAATATTGATAAAAATATTGGGCATTATATAAACAACTACTATCACAACTATTGAAAAATGCTCAACTACTGGATCCTCTCCCCTATCTCTTCAAAATCCATGAGTTGATTCAAGTTTCACTCATGTATTTAGGAGACACATGGCACTGATTCAAGTAAGGGTTTGAATCATTTTTTAATACCCTCAAGGTCACATCACCGCTAGGTGTCCTCTTTTGATTGCAACACATGGATTTCTTCCTAGCACAAGTTCCAAAAAGAAAACTTCTCTGAAGCCACACTCATTCACTCTACTGCCACCTAGAAACCATGGTGACTAATGCTTCCATCATGTCTTCAAACCAGAGCAAGATCCATGTGGCCCATCTCCAACTTAGAGCCCCTTATACACATATTATAATTCATTGGAGCATGTTATTTCTTCAATTTAGCATGACTTCACCTTGACCAAGCTAGTGAAATTATGCAATAGTATGTGAGCCATCTGATCAAAACCTTCTAAAAATGGATCAACAACCCAAATTCAAACCTACAAATGGCTAGCGCCATACTCTGTATCTTTGTGCTAACATCACCTGGCTTACATAAACGATGAATTAAATGCTCAGTGATCCTCCCAATTGCAATTATGGAATGTGATGTCTCTAGAGTGATCTCAAATTATTTTTCCATGGATTCTAAAGTAGGAAATAGTTTCATACTGCCTTTATTGATCTAAAAATCCCATCCCTAGCCACACTCTACAGCGGATTCTATGAGGGTTTTCTTGCATTCCTCAAATTTATCAATGTTAAGACAACCTTTGATGTCAAGAATTTTTTCCCATTTCTATATATCATATTGATCTAGTCAAATGTTTTATCTCCACTGGTTTTGCAGATGGCAATGGTTTTTATGGTTTTGATTTTTATCTAAGAATAAATCTTGATTGAGGCTCTTTTTTAATTGTTCTTTCCTTACTTCTCTAGTAGTGTTATGTATTTTTCATTCTTTGAAATTGTAAATTGGATTTAAGCTTTGATTAATAAATTCTATCATTTTTACCTCTCTTCACTTTGATGTGTTGTGTAAAACACTCTTACCTTCATATGTGAATGATTTTTTTGTTATTCTTGCATGTTTATATGTTGTGTTAAATTCATTTGCAAATCAAATTGTGGATTATTTCTCTTCCCCTGAGTTTTTATCAAACTCTAACCTCCATAGAAACCTCTAAAGGTTGGTACAATAGAGGATTGTGTAAGTTCTTTTTGGAATTTTTAAATTATATCTCCATGTTGTAGTAACTAGGAAGAATCACTCTAATTTAGGTGCATCACCACCCCTTTGTTTTTTTCATTTCTCTTTCTTCCCCTTTTCCTTCTTTGGGATTTTATTCAAAGGATTAGTCTAGGGATATTCAATGTTGTGTTGGACCAACACTGGTACATTTAGGTTAGAGAGGAAGTCAACCTTCTCTAAAGGTTTGATCTTAATAGCAAGTGTCTCACATTTGAGATCAATCACATTGTGTCATCAGAATGTTGGACTTAGTTAAGTAAGGTGCAATTTAATGTGACAACAACAAACAATAAGCCAAATGAACCTAAGTTCTAAGAGATTGTACATTATTTCTTTGACAAGGAGAGCTACTTTAGGATGCATATTTCTAATTTTTTATTCTACTATTTTAGCATTGGAAGGAATGATCTTATGATGTAACATAAGAGATGGGTATAAGCTAGGCGTATTAGTATAAGACCAATAAAATATATTTTTATATTATTTTAATATGGTAGTGAGGGTGTCCCTCTCCTCAAGATCAAGAGTTGCTACAATTCTAGTGATTTATTTTGTATCCAAATTAACTCATCAAGGATGTAGATCCATCTTATAACTATACTTGCATAGAAGAAGTTTGAGTTCCTTGTCTATCAATGTACAATTTTTTTAATACCAATACATGCATCTTTATTTTCTTTATCTTTCATTTGACAACACCTCATAGAGGTTTTCAATAGATTTTTTATTTTTTTAGACTATGGAACTCTTTGTGCTCACTAAACTATGTTTTCACATCAAGAACAATATCAAATCCCTAATGGGATACCATCTCAATTTCTCATGAATTATGCAATAGCTCTTCATCATTCTATAAAATATATAGATATTGGATCTTCTTGGTCTTAATCAATAAGGTCTAGATATTTAAGCTCAAGGTCAATAGTAAGGATGGATATTTCATTGAAAATGTTAGTGGTAGCAAGGTCTTCGTAAGGGTTATGAATAGACTTTATTTTAATATTTTTACTGACAAAATAAACCTCCTTACTAATCATGGAAGTATCACTTGCATTATAAAATCCCTCCTCATATGGTATGTGTCCCAATCCCCGTGTTGCAGCATTATCATGTACCTATATAGGCTCAATTTTCCTTGTTCTTAGATCCCACTTGGTCATTTCCTTTGTACTTCATGTTTTTTATATTTTATTTTCTATGGTATACTCCTCACTTTCAAAATAGGATATAATTTTATCACGATCATCAAGCTAGCAAACATTTGAGTTGTTAATCTTTTCATCGAGGAAATCATGTTGTATGTGTTGGCACTCCATTTTGTTTGATGCACAAGACAACTAAGAGGGGGGTGAATCAATTGTACATTAAAAAATTCAATCCCTCATTAACTTTCAAACCCTTATCAAAACTTTAAACCCTCATTAAACATTAGAAGAATGTAAACATGTGAAACAACAATGAAAACACAACCATACACAAGAGAAAACCATATTTACATGGAAAAACCTAAGTAGGGAAAAACCATGGTGAGGATTAGTTCACATATATATGAATTACAACACTGAATACAATTAGGTCACTTCCAAGGGCTCACTATCCAAAATAGAAGGAAGGCTCACTAACGGGTGGCTCATTGCCAAGAAGAAAGAAGAATAGAAGAAACTATTATAGAGAGATCTACTATCCTAGAGCAATAGGAAAATCCACCACTGCAACTTTGCACCATCCTCAACGTTTGACTCACTATCTCCAACAACTTCAAGCACATTGAAAATGTAGACACCTTTTTCTGACTATATCCGGAGTCATAGGCATTAAGCTCACACTTAAATCACCACACTTGATCACATTCACGTCATTCAAACTTTCCATGCACATCTCCAACAACTCACATTGTATTTATACCCTGCAAACCTAAATAGTCTCAATTAGGCTGGCCTTAATGAAATGTATGCACCACAAACATTGAACACCAAAATAGATCGGTACCAAACACCTCCACAGTGGAAAGAAGTGAATACATACCACATCAAAGGTTAAATAGGACCCAAATCTACATCACCATGCTACACAACACATCCACAATCCATGAGGTACCTCCAAAAGTAGCGCTAGCATGCCAGGTTGGCCAAACCTGAACTAACACTAACAAGTGACCACATGCATGCCTTTCCAAGTCTGAAAACAACATGTGAATCACACAACAAAACTTCACAGTATCCACAGAACATCCCAAAACATTCCAGCATCATCAGAATATTCTGTAATTCTGCCACAACCACCTGAAATAAAGATTACTTTCATCATGTGCATCAAGATGCACTACCACTGAACTTCAACACAAGAATTGAAATTGCGGAGAAACTCAACACTATAAACTCCAAGGGAAAGTAGATACAAAAAATATAAGCACGTTCCCAAATCTACAAGACAAAAAAAAACAATGCAGAGAAATATTGAGCAATCTCATTTCTCCTAGACAACTTTCTATATAGACAAACACTCTGTCAAACATAACTTCTACTGTCACACGGTCCAGAACCTAAAACACTTGATATAAAACCTCTAAAAACCTTTGATCATCACATCCAAACTACATAACCATATCTTCAACCATGAAGAACTGCGGAGCACAATGTTGAACACACCTTTGTCACACTGCACACTCTTTTATTCAAATTTTCTCAAAAGCACTTGGAAGCAAAGTGAACTAGCTGCATTAGCAACACCAACACAACACTACAACACCTTCTCATCATGACTACAACAACTGCACTTCCAACAATCTCCATACTAGGGGTTGACATCAATGTGACATCAAACAACATATACACACTTAGCACCAATACTAACAACACTAATGACAGTATTGCCAACAACCCCAACACTAACAATCTCCAACAATCTTCGTACTATTGACATAAATGACCAACTTTTGACATCATTGGCAACACCTGCAATATAATTACAACATACTTTTTGTGTCTCATTTATTATTTATGCTTCCTATTTATGCATTTGACCATCTTCATCCATCATTTATACTCAATTTGAGAGATTTTCAATAGGGCCCTATGTTTAAATTTTCTAGTTGTGTTGTGTATGTTTCGGGCCTTATACTTGAGGTTATACATGCCCAAATTATCAAATCCAAAATTGGTTGAGTATTTCCCTTTGTTCCTTTCTGGAAAATTCAAGAATTTTATGAGTTTTCAAACTCCCTGAAACCTCAACAAAGAGAGAAATTCAAGTTTCAAATTTCATGATGTTGGAAAGTTCACAACCTTATGAACTTTGTAAAAATCCAACAAGGTTCAAGCTACTGGTGAGTTTTCAAGTTTGCAAAATTTTTGAAAGTGCAACAAAGGAAGGATAAGTCATGTCACAAAGTTAGAAGGTTCACAAACTAGAGACAAGTGTGACAAAGTTCTTAAGTTTTATTGATTCATAAAAAGTGAAAAATCATGACATAGAGAAAAGACACATGGTAGAAGAAGAAAAGTGTGGAATGAATAAAGAAGACAAAGAAAGAGAAAAGGTCTAGATGTTAGTAAGTTCACAATTTCACAAATTACTATAAGTGAAATATAGATTTGTGATTTCATTTTGTTAAAATTGTGACAAGATAAAGAGAAGGAGAAAGAAGTGAAGAGGAAAAGGAGAAAAGTGGTCAAGTTCTAAATGTCACAAAGTTTATAAGTTCTTGAGCTCTACAAAAAGTGTGGCATGGTTCATGAAAGATTGGAATATATGATAGATAATTTTTGTATGTGTGTGATGAGTTTTTAAATTTTAGAGAAGGGTTCCAAAGAAATATTTAATATGTTGCACTACTCTTACACAACCTAGAGCACATTAATCATTTTTTGAGGCCCTATAACTGTTAAGAAGTTGTTGATATGGCATTTTTTCATTGATGTCAAAATCTAGGATGTGGAAGGTTGTGCTTCAAATGATATACAAAAATGATCTATCCTATCATATGCTATAATGTTGCATAGTGTGGATTTTATCCTTGATCCGGATATGGTAGTACTTATTTTTGGGTCATTTGTGGAAGACAGTTAATGCAGAATAATGAAGACTAATCTTTGGATATTGGTTGTTGTGCCTAAAGATTATTCTGGGTATCCTTGCTATCCTGACATTCATGTATCATGTTACAAGTTTTAGTGTGTCTAATTGCATTCATGATGATCAAGATTTGGTCTTGGTTGTGGAATTTCCATTAGCTCCAAAATATATCTCATGTAATTCAAAGATTGCTATATTTTGGTAATTATGCAAAGTGATGAACTTATCTTATGTATGACCTATTTATGAGTCCTGTGGTAAGATCTTTATCTGTGACCTATCTTTTGGGTCTTGTGCTAGCATACCAAGCCTTATTGAATATTTCAAGGTTGTTCCTCAAGAAAACATGTTATGCTAGGCCGACTCATTTTGTTCTTCAGGTATATATATATGTAGAACATCTCTTGAGTAACAAAAAAATAAGAAGTGTGGTGTGTGTGAATAGTGATAAGGGTGTGAAGGATTGTGCAACAATAAATAGAGAAGGAAGTGAAGGAAAGTTTCAAGAAGAATCAATCCGTATTGTAGAGGTTGTGGAAGGAAAGGTGTGCAAAAGATTCTTCACCGGATCTGCTACAGTCAGATAT
Source organism: Sequoiadendron giganteum (assembly GCA_007115665.2). Classification (NCBI taxonomy): domain Eukaryota; kingdom Viridiplantae; phylum Streptophyta; class Pinopsida; order Cupressales; family Cupressaceae; genus Sequoiadendron; species Sequoiadendron giganteum. The sequence continues at coordinate 370,286,030 of CM021107.1, read as the reverse complement.
TGTGCTCTTAATCGGAACTGAATTCATGCATATTTAGATGCAACTTCATCAGTTCATGTTTTTTCTATTTTGTAATCAAGGATTTTGGTATTAATCGGGCAGTGAGCCCACCAACAGTGATCCCTTATAAACATCACCTTAACAGATGCTTTATAATTGAGAATTGGCATTCTCCATGGTTTTTCCCATTTTGGGTTTCCACATAAATTCTAGTGTTCATTGTGCATGGTGTTGTTAAGTTCTTTCATGTTCATATCTATTTTAATTAATATATGATTGGTTCAAGATTGCTCTAGATTAAGTAAAGAAAGGAAAGTTTTTTGTGATAACTAATTCACCCCCTCTCTCAGTTATATGGATTTTTCAATAGTAACGTCCCAATCAAATTATTTCCATCCAAAATTAATGGTTCATAAAAAAATATGTATATTCATATGTAATAGTGGAAAATGGAAATGGTCCATAAAACCAATAATGTAGTGTTTGAAATTGTGATTCTTGATTGTCTTCATGACCTCCATTCTAGTGTATTTTGTAGGATTTTCCTTGGCAATTGGTGTAGGAGGTTAGCCATTTTTAGGTGATTCATCTTGTGATCTTTGATTGACATGTGCCACCCATCCATGGGGGTGACTATCTTTGTAATATATTTATATATTACTATATTTTCATTTTTGAAAGAGAAAAAAAGGGAGGAAAACATGGCAGTTGTAAAGCTAATAGAAGAGATATTTTTAAGGTTCCCTAGGGTTTAAAATATTCTAGATCTATATATAGAATTTTAATATTGTAATGATCTAGGTTCATCCGAAAATTTTAATAGATATTTATAAACCTTTTGAGAGAGAATGGTTAAAGTTAGAATTGGAATTGATTGAATGTCTCAATATGTATGGTGTGTATATTTGGATATGATGTCGATTAGTTGGTGAGCCAAATTATTGTAAAATCCTTGCAAATATTTTGTGACGTATATTTTTAAGACAGTAAGGATATGTATGGGTATGCTCATGGATTACTAAGTAGATTCATTTAATATTCTATAAAAAAAATTCCTATTTGAATATGTGTAGAACCTAGTTTACCTATGCATTTTATATGATAGTCTTTTGTGGTATCTTCATTAAGGTACCGCTATTGGTTTTAATTATTGCATGTTTTGTGTGAATTCAATAAATTTATCCTAGATTCACAAATATAATATACTTAAGGCTATAACTTACCACTTAAATGCTTTAAACAAGATAAATCTCAACTTTAGGTCCTGCAATCATGTTGGATAATATTGGAAACATCATAAATTTCTTATCAATTTAAAATACATAACTATTCCAAGACTACCAATATCCATAATGCACAGTGGAAGTTTATTCATAATAGGGCCTAGGTGAGAAGCAGGATAAGTCCTCCTGAAGCTATCCATCTAAGCCCAAGATCATGAGCGTCCGACCAAGGCTACCCACCTCTTGGCCCCAAGTGGCAGGAACGTTCGACTAAGACTATTCCACCCTCAGAGTGGTGTGCCTAGTGGATACACTTGTATCTGCTTTTCCTATCCATGTTGTCTTGTCCATCCACCTTATGATTGAGACTCCTTGAATCCATCCTAACAATCAATCGTAGTTTGGATTGATAGGAAATCCTTGAAAGGGTTTCCTATAAACTACTCAACCCATCTAAATGCAAGAGCATAAGTGTCTGACCAAGACTACCCACATCTTGGCCCCAAGCAACATGAACGCTCAACCAAGACTATTCCACCCTTGAAGTGGTGTACTTAGCATGGGAGGCCCATAAACAACATCCTCCTAAATCACCTCCTTCAACCTTATATTTGATTGATCAAAGGATGGGGATAATTCATAAATAAATATATATAAAATTTATCATCTATATTAAAAAGTCATAATTACTTGTAAGACAGTAATTTTTGCAAACATCCATATTGCATAATTGAATATAATACGCACACATATATATTTGAATATATATTATATATGATCATTATTAATTAGTTCTAGGCTTATAATACTCACTTGTTCATGAGCATGCATATTATCTATATTTATTTAAAGTTATGAAGAATACTTACTACAATCCCTATCCACATCCTTAATACATCTTACTAAATTAGTTATTTAAATACAAAAGATACTTATCTTTATTTTGGTTTGATTTTTTGAAGCCTTCTTAGTTCCCACAACCACGATGATTTAGTGTTAGGCATATATATATTCTTTTCCCTATTTGATTGTTTTATTCTTAACTTTCTATTTTTTCCATCCTTGTTGTTTATCTCTTTATACCCTTCGTGCTGATTGGGGGATCATGTCTCTTAAGGAAGAGACGTTGTCTTTTGAGGAGGCATACCTTTATGGATCGCTTCCTTTCCACAAAGTAACTATGAGATAAATTATAATCGTTGCCTGAAATTATTGTTATATGTATCACTTCACTTTCATTTATTTATGTTAGGAATTGTTTCCTTAATACACCTGTCTCTTCCCTATGTCGTATGCCATGGTATTGATAATGTAATTTATATTACTATTATTTTTATATTAGTCTCTTTTGAATTGTCCATATAGGATTGTAATATATTTAATTATGATATATTTATATATTACAATGGTTAATGATATTTAAATTGCCAATTATATTTATAATTATAAATGGATGATATTTATATTATAATTATAATGTTATCTATGATAGTTTATAATTTATCACATTTATATCTTAATATTAATTAACTTTGTTATTCGTATTCTAATATTCCATATTTGATGCTACAATTTCGAGGGACATGACAGTCCTCCCCACCCAAGATTGCTTGTCCTTAAGCAATCACAATTCCAAACATCTTTTCACATTGGGAGTCATGTCCTTTCACACCTCCTCCCTATTCTTGAGGGCCTATTGCAAGGTTGGTCTCATAGACCAATCATTGTCTAAATTGAGGCTATGTTTAGGCCTTTAGCTCAATTGAAGGTGCAAGTTAAGGAAATAGTTAAAAAATATCAAATAATATCCTATAAAGGCATCATTCAACTAGATAAGGTCTTTCATTTCTTTAATAAGAATATTTCAATGGATGAGTGGAAAACAATCCAAGATTCTCTTGAAAAACTATCATTCAAAATATATTTCTAATTGTACATTTTTTAATTTTGATATTTTGAACTCTATACTCCAATAATAAGCCTATTATATATTATCGTCCTCATAGGAAAGGAACCCTCAAAATTCAATAAGAATTATAGTGCCTCTGTAGGAAGATATGTATTGGTGCTTCTGCAATTTTGTTCTTCAGTGTATCAAATTTTATTCGGAATTCCTCAATCCATTCAATGCTTCTATCAAATTATTTTTTTAGTAGTTCTTCCATCAGTGTTTCTATTCCAACATACCCTTTTATAAATTTTGGTGATATCTTGTGTATCCTATAAAGGTTTTTACTTCTAAAGTTGTCTTCGGTGGTGGTAGTTTCATGATTAGTGTAACCTTCACAGGGTCTACCATCAACCCCTCCTTGTATATAATATGACCTAATAATGTGACATATATTACCTCAAACATGCACTTCTTCAATTTTAGATTAATTTTCGTACTTCTACATCTATTGAGAACCATTCTAAGTACTTGTATGTGGTCTTTGACTAATTCATAAACTGTCCAATCATCTAAATATACCTCTATGAATTCATGTATAAATTCCTTGAAAGAATTTATCATGATCTTGTTGAATACTACAAGTGCATTCGTTAAGCTGAATGACATAACTGTATAAATTTAGGACCCTCATTTTGTTGTAAATGTTGTTTTAGGATGATCTTATTCTTACTTGGTGATACGAGCTAAAAATCCATCAATAAAGTAGTATATTTCCCTCCCTACTACTAACTCCAAAATTTATTTTCTGAATGATGTAGAGAAAGGGTCATAGATGCAAGATTTATTTAGTTATCTAAATTCAACGTAAATCCTTATTTCTCATGTCATCTTGTTCTTGATTACCATGGGATTAATCCACTTTGCATCCTCCATAGGTTTGATTATCCTAGCCTCTAACATTTTTCCTAGTTTTGTCTTGACTTTCTTCTTCATTAGGGTTTAGTCAGTACGGTCTTTTTGTTACCGACTTAGCTCCTTATTTCAATTGTATTTTCATAACTCCTAATTCCTCCTTTATGCCCTTCAAATCTCTAAACTTCTTAGGGATATATTCTTCAAATTTAAATAATATTTCTACAACTTGTGCCGCTAGTCTTTCATCTCGGTTATTTCTAATTTTAGTCCTTTTAGGATTCTTCTTCCCTTGCAATATTTTCGTCTTTTAGTTTAATTGGTTGGTTATAGTATTTTTGCTTGGCCTTTGTGGGAGATTCTAACTCTCTTTCCCCTTGTTGAATTTATATGTCTATATTGTGAACATCCTCATCATCCTTGTTGTTTAGGAAACATCTTCTTTCTAGTAATCTAGTTTCTTTGTCAAACCATTCTATACATATCCATATGCCATCTACTCATGGAGGTGGTGTGGAAGTTTGTGGTATCACCATTTCTTGAATTTCCTCCAGTCTAAATATGATCTCCTTTATTTTTATTAGTGTGGTATGTATGCTTATGGTTTCATTATAGAATGGGAAGGTGTGGAGAAAGTCTTATGTCAATTCTTCCCAATTTTTGGTTTCTCCTCTTTTATCTTGGTTGATGTACCAAGTTTGTGCCACCAATGTTAATGTCCAATAAAGTAATTGTATGTATATTTGTTCATCATATTTATTTCTATCTTTTCATGTGTTAATACAAATGGTAAGGTGTTCCTCTGGTGGGATCTATTTATTATACTTCTCGATTTCCTTATATTCCCCTTCCTCTGACAAATACCTTCTTTTGATTAGGATCTTGAATATTTCCCATTGTGTCAAATGTTATTTTTGTGCATTTTGTTAGTATGCGGTGTTACAAATAAGTGTTTGTTTCAGTATTTTGAATCTCCTTTGCTTAGTTTGAAAAATATTTTCTATTTGTATGATGAATGATAGTTGGTCTCCAACGCTTGAGTATTTGGGAAATTTAATATGTGAGATTCCTCATGAAATGTGATTTATATGACAAGTATTTTTAGATATAGCTTTATGGTTGTCTTCTTTTTTGTTTCAAATTTTGTGTGGTTCATTATTTGTAAATGTAGTAGAATGCAGAGCATTCTCTATTGTCTTCCTAATCACAAATACTATGTGAGTAATTCTTCGAGAATGGATTTTTTGTTCCTCTTGTATCCATGCGTCCAACACTTCATCACTATCTATACTACATGTGGTGCTCTCAATTTCAAATTCTCCTTCTAAGTTTTGGTTTCCTTAATTTTCATTGGGTGGTAGCCTTGAAATCGTATAAAGGTTTTTATTTTCTAATTCATTATACTCCTCTAGGTGTACTTCTATATATGTTTCATTTGGAGTTTTTCCTAGGGGGATATGGACTATTTTGTTTGTTTCAGCAAATAATATCTCCTCTTTGTGGGAGTCTACAATTCCATTAGCATTCACAAACCATCTAAGCCTTGGCAAGGCATTTAATGAATCAAATGTTTCTTTTATTGAGACTACTTCAAAATCTACTATTTGTTTTACTCCCTTGAAATTAACTTCCACTTATTTCCATGTACCTAGGGTTTTCATTCCAATATCATCTCCTAGACTAATGTTATATGGTATTTTTTGTAGTTTTGGTTTTCCTATTTATTCTCATACTTTTTTTGGTAGCATGTTGATATATGCTCCTAGGTCTACCATGAAATTATTTATCTTTATATGATTTATATTTACTATGATCATGATTGGGCGTGTTTTCCATTGTTTGTCCTCTTTGTTTATAGTTTTGATCTATGATACTTTATCTTTTTTGTTCTAATATTTACAAAATTGTTGTAGTTTTCTCAATAGGTTGGATTGTTTATCCATTCTTATTAACTGCTTGAGTATCCCTACTTAGATAGAAAAATATTAGTTTATCTCCTCATCTTATTGTTTTGTAACCACTTTCTTTATTTCTTACACTATTTGATTGGTTTCTCTCTTAATAGGGTGGAATTCCTCCTCATCTGTGGAAGTTTCATCTACTATTATATTATGATTATCATTTGTGGTGTTAGTTTCTTGCCTTGTTATCACCACTGTATTGTTGTGGTTAGGGGCCTCTTTGTCGGAGTTACTAGTCTCTGCATTTTCTTCCTTATAACTTACTTCATCTATCTTCATATGTTATTTTGGTACTTTCCCTCTAGATGGATTTGGGTTTTATATTTTTCCACTCTTTGATTGTGGAGACACATTCCTGTAATAGGTTTGGGATCAGTCATAGTTAAATACATAGTGTTTTGTACTACCATAGAATCCACTGGGTTTCCTTCTATCCCCCCAATATTTTATCACAAAGTGGTATGTTTTACCATATTTAAAACATGTGGCATCATTTTATCTCATCCTTCCTTTTTCACGGTCTTTGTCCCCACATAATTGGCCTTTTTCATTATAAGTATCTTGATTTGATTGGTTTTGAATAGAATTCCATATTTTTCAATTTTTCCAGCGGGAAGTATTTAATATCCATGATCTTGTTGGTATAAGGCCCTTTGTTGGTTCCTTACCATAGCGCTAAATTTGTGTTATTTCATTATTACTATTGCAATAGATCTTATCTTGGCAAAACAACTAGGGACAATCTTTCATTATCATGGTCATCCTAATTTCTACAAGTGTTGTGTGACTGAGTTGATCCTTTTGTAGTGTCATAAGTATACTCATAATGCATTGGATTTATTTTTTCCCACTTCCTTTCAACACACATTTATAATATGTCCTTCTCTACCATAGTAAGTACACCAGATGTTAGGTCTTGGTGCAAACATCTCTTGTTTTACTATTATGTCTTGCCAGAGTTTTAGTTGCTCTATCCCTAGTTTCAAATTTTCCATCTCATTATTCTCTCCTTTTCTTTCTTGTTTTCACCAGGATTGGTATTCAATCTAGCATGCAAATGTGACTAATTCTAGGTAGGTGTTAAAATTTCTTCCATCCAAAGCTATCCTAATCTCTGGTATCACTCTAAAGATGAACCATTCTATTTTATGTTTTTCAAATGTTGATTCTTCTAATCTTCTACCTGGCCTCTTGAATCATTAGTCAAATTCCTTTTATATTTGGTCTCCATCTCTATTTCCATGAAGTTCCCCAAAAGCTTATTGATTATTGTGTGTCTGTTCAAATACTCATTTCATTCTTAGAGATATCCATTTGTTAGGAAGCATCATTTATTTATTTGATAGTTTCATTTTATTAGGGGTCATTAAGCTCATATAATCCTCCTTATATTCTACCCATCTTCTCCTCTTATCTTCATAATGCTTTTGGTTACTAACTCATCTAAGTAATTGGCATAAAATATTATGTTTCAAACATTTTGTATAGGATTTTTCACTAGTAACAAATCCTCATTTATTCTTAATTGAATATTTATCCACTTAGGATGGGTAGTTGGTGTTCTATTTATAGGAGGTGACATGATTCTTACTAAAACTTTTTTCATTTCCTTCCTGGTGTTTCCATTGTCTTCAATTCCTCCTTTTAAATTTTGAATAATCCAGTCTATCCTAGGACCTAGTTGTGGAATCCTTTCTTAGCATTCTTCGGTAACACCCTCCCTGGTGCACTCTTCTTCTTCTCCTCCTTCAATAACACCCACAATGGAACGCTCAGGAGCACCCTCTTTGGTGCTTTCAAGAGAACCCTCCTTAGCGTGCTCAGGAGCACCCTCCTTGGTGCACTCAACCTCTTTGCTTCTATTTTCTTTTGAAAACTCTAAGTCCCACTCTATTTTCCTCTTTTTTGCTTCTTCCATCCTTTTCCAATATCTTTCTTGTATTTCTTAAACTTGTCTCAACCTCCTTTCTTCCACATTTATCTCCATTCCTAACTTAATCCTTTCAATTATCTCCCTCTTTCTTTTGTTCACTTGTTCCCATAGGTTTTTCTGGTCTGAACTTCTATTAATCCTTATATATCTCATGGGTGGTTTAAAATTTTGAATAGTTACATCTTTTCAAGGGTCTTTTCAGATCCCTCCCCCCTTTCTATTTGTCATCCCTTAAGTGCCTACCCCCTCTCATAGGGGTAGTACCTAAGAGAAGTCTTTGCTGATTTTTTTCTTTTGCTATATTTATCCCTTTCTCTTCTTTTACTCCAAATTTCTTCATTGTCCTCTCTAGATTCTTGGAAATGGGACCAATGTTAGCAAGAGGAAATGGGAAATTAAAAACTAAAGATATGTACCCTAGTATCCCTTATTTAGTCAGTTTATACTCTAGAGGGTACGATGATAGAAACGAGTAAGTATGAAAAGGAACTATATCTAACAATAACTCAAAAATAATTCAACCATAAGCAATAATCATCCATAACACAATTATCCATTAAATCCTTATCACTCCTTATATATACTCAAATAATCATTACATAAGCAAGTCTTAGTCTTTGCTTTATATGACAGTTCTTTCTCTATCTCGCTAGTCTATTTTATCTTATTTATTCTATTATCTATTACATAAATATACCAATGCTTGGTCTCTTATAGAGGCATGACCCTTATAGGGTATCCCTTAACCTATCTACCTTGTCAGCCTGATGATTCGTATATGATTTATAGTGGGTTGTGGTAGGTTCTACTTTGTGCCCTGTACCCTGCCAACACCCTTCATCAAGGACTAGTATATCATATTAACTTCTTATAAAGCACTTGTCCCATGAAACTATATTTATGAAACATATCATGTGGGAAGTACAAATGAAAAGCAATTATTACCTTAAATCCCACTCCTCTTAGAATATGTTTCACACCAAATAACTTGTGAATACTTCTACACTCAATGAGAACATCTAAGTCATCTTCAAATACTTTTCTCATGGTTGGCTTTGAAAAATAAACATGTAGCAAACCCAAAAGTGATTGTTTTTTTTTTTTAAATGATCTTCTTTTCATTTTCTACTACAATGAAATACCTTGTCTAAAATTATTTTTGCATTTGTTAGTTATAGATGCAATTGCTTGAGTTCTATTTTTATTTTTTCATAACATAATGATATTTTATATCCTTTGCATCGATTTGTATTAAATTTTAACACAAATCATATCTTATTTTCATATATTTTTTCATTATAGTGATTTAAGAGTTCGTGTGCACCATAAATATTTCCATTCAAAACTCTTTTTATCTTATAAAAATATAGAGCAAGGAGGTATGTTGTTATAAGGAAACAAAGTTTTTTATATAAGAAAATAGAGTTGTAGTATATCGTTCATCAAAGGATAACATTCATTAAGAAATCAATAAATATAGTATGAAACTAATTAGGGATAGCTAAGCCTTACAATTTTTACACTTGAATGATACATGTTTCACTAAATTATAGATGGTGATATGCATTAGTGGTAGAAGTGCATGATATATAGAAAGTAGTAACAATGGAAATGATTTATGAAATATTATCATGTTAAGTAAAATCTCATAGAGGAATATGTCTAAATGTGGCAAATACTAAAATTAAAAGGTGTACAATTTCATGTGGTAATAAGTAGATAATCAATAATGATATAATAAATTAAAAACATAGGAATCCATAATTTAATTGCATTATAGTTAAAATAAATAGATATGGAAATACAAAGATATGAAAAAAACCATAGCACATGAAAATTTGTTAAAAATATTTTTTAATGAAGCAATATTTTTATTTTGTTGATTAAATTTCTTATAGAGTTGATTGTGTTGTACCCGGAATAATTTTTTGCTTTTAAGAGACATTTTTGTTACAATGATCTAAGTCATGTAAAAATGTTGCCAAAAGTATGTTTTAGGTCAACTAGAAGGTAAATTTTTTGTGGGTTTATGTCAAGGAACATGTGTGCAAAATTTTGAAAATTTTAAAATTAGGGTTTTGAACCCCTATTTTTAGGAAAACCCTGAAAAAATAGGACCTTTCCAGAATTCATTGAAAATGATTTTGATAGGATAATTTGACTCTGCAATCACATTGGTCAAGTCAAAATCACCAAAAAACATTATTTTACTCTGGTGGGTCTATTTTCATTTTTCAGGAATAAAGTTAGGAGCTCTACAACCATTAATGGCAGATCGGCCAGTACCAGGTGCTGAAAGCTAAGCTTCAACGAAGAAACCATGGTGGAAATACTCTGAAAAGATGCTATCTCATAGAGGGGATTCTCAAAATCAAAAAATGCCAAAAATGACTAACTCTGGAAAAACCAACACCTTGCTACCAAGAAGGACATGCAGTTACGCTTGGGAAAAGTGCCCCTGCTGAAGAAAGGCACCCTTGAACAAGAAGATCTCGATATCACTTTCAAGAAGACTTGTCTTCAGATGATCTCTTCTACAACAACTCATCCTCGCAACGAACCTGTCAGCCAACCTACAAGACATCAAATGGCAACAATGGTTGATCATCAGAGCATGCATAATTAATGGAAAATCAATGCATAACAAAGCAAAGGTGCCCCTGCTGGCCAAAGGCGCCCTTGAATCTGAGGCACCTGATGAAATTTTCAACCATTGATGTATACATGGCATCTTCTCAGCTCTCTCTTAGCTTCACAATCAATCTAGCTATGCATCAACATGACCTGTCAAGTAATCAGAGGCAAAGATCAAGCAGAAAACACCTAACAGTGAAAGCTAAAGGAATAATGCCAAGAAATTGGCTAAGTGTTTGTTAAAAGAGCCCCTACTAAAGAAAGGTACCCACATTTTTGGGCAGTCAGATGTATCTTATGAGCTTAGTTACCTCCATGATGATCTTCTCTGTTATGATCGGTCTTAACAACGACATCGTTAGCAAAGACAATGGAGTAATCTGACACTTGACAACAAAAATAAAACTAGAGCCACTCTCGAAGGTTGACAACATGAAAATCATAAGTCAAAAATCCAAAGGCGCCCCTGCTAGCCAAGGGCGCCCAAGCTTTCGAAGAACCTAAATTGACTTTCAAGAGCTAAAATACCAGTCATCCTTTCTAGGTTTGAGTTGGTTATCCACCCCACATTTCCGTGAGATCGTCAGACTCACTAGTCAGCAGTGATCTCAAGTCAGAACATAGAGGGTCAAAAATGATGAAATTGAAGAACATTCAAGAAATTGACTAAGTCTAAAGCCAAAAGCGCCCCTTCTAAGGAAAGGCACCCCTGATTAGAAGGCATCAGATTCAGTCTTTGAGATTTTCAGCTCCCAAGCACATGTAATCAGGTTTGTTCCTTCTTAGCAATGAATCAGTCAACATAAACTAAAGATCGACTAAGCGACCGAGAGCAAGGATCGAACATAAGCAATTCAACATATAAAAAAATGATGAAAAAGTGTTCAAACACAAGAAGGATGCCTAAAAAGTCAAAGAGTGATTTGTTGACTTGAGTTAAGAGATTTTGGAGGCAAAAGTGGCCAAACATCCCACAATCAGTGGGAATCAGGTTTTAGAACTCCAGATCAGGCATATTAACTCCCCAATCAAGTTTTGGATGCCCAATTGATGCTGCAACTCCAAATTGACATATCAAAGCATCTAGGCATCCATTCTTTATTATTTCTTTGTAGGTTGAGGAGCCAAGAACAATATTTTCTTCTCCAAGATGTCTTTTCAAGATCTGACAAAGGGGTCTTCACCATTCTTCATATTTTTGAAGATCAGTTGCACAGAGGGATAGTGTATCAAAGGTTGCATCTACATGCATATTGTTCCAACAGATCCAGAGAGGCGGTTGATAACTTCCAAAATTATTCTTATCTTTTTCCTCTTTTCTTGTCATATATATTCTTGCATGTCCAAGAAAACAATAAATAATCACATATCTAATCAATTGGGTATGATCAACAAAGCTTTTTCAACAAAACCCACATGTTAGATTTTTCCCAAAAAGTAGCCTTGTTGCCAACTCTAAAGCACGAACAAAACCCATGTGTTATCATTTTTTGGTGCCTTGTTGCCTCTACCATAGAAGGGCTCTTGCATGTCATAGAAAAATTCTTTTTTTTTGAATTTCTAATGATCTAAGTTTGTTTAGAAAATTATTCTTGACAAAACCCACGTCTCAGAATTTTTTGTAAAAAGTTGCCCCAACAAGGCTATTTTTAGCAGTTCCAAAAAAATTTGTCTGAACACCGTCGTGTGCACAATAAATCTTCAAGGTTTTCATAATGTAGTTCTCCCAAGATGAATACAAGACCAACATGGTCTTATTCCATGAATTTTTGAAAATGACTGACACCGATTTGCGTTGGGCACACTCAGAGATCAATTTGGACAGATTGACAAGCATAGACACAAGTCCACAGGCTCCATAATGGTTTCACCTCGTATATCTGATAGTCTTCCAAGGCTAATTTAGAGGATTGATACCGTTGGAATTTTATGTGTGTAGCGAATTCATGTGCATTTCTCACAGCTAGAGTGTTTGCAGTCAAACTTCGCAGTTTCATCATCAAACTTCACGGTTTCATCGTACAGTACTTTTCCATTGATAAAGATCAAGGAAAACGTCAAAAAAACATAAACTTGTAAAAGAACGTGGAAGGTAGTATTTCCCAATATAGAGCCACCACCAATTAAATGCTACACTACCTTCCACGTCAAAGTGGAAAAAAAAATAGAAAAATGAGTAACCCTCCTAAGGGAAACAAAATGAAGGAGACACATACATCAAGTTGTTGACACTAACAGTTGAGGCATGTGATGATATTCGTATAAAGAATTCAATGACTGGTTGGGAGAATTGTTGACTAAAATTGATGAGGCGTGAAGCACCCTAAAAGGACGTCCTACCCTTCAAAGTAGCATTAATGGTGACAAGAGTTAACTTGATGCCTCGTTCCAAGTTAACTCCATATCCCATTGATCATGCATGTCAGATCCCACCAATTATGGATGTCTATTTCTAGATCTCCACTAATTTTGGATCTCTATTTTGGAAGCACATTTTGTAATTTAAGTTCACTTGTAGTTAGGTTTCAATCAACTGAAGTAGATTTCTAGTTGACTCTTTGTATAGTTTTAGTTAACTGAAGTAGATTTCCAGTTAACTGCTTGCTCACCTACTTTTAGACATAGGAATAATTCTTGTTGATTGGAAAGAACTGATTGTTAACTCAAGAATATTTTAGGATTTCCTACTCCTTTGAGTTTCTATAAATAAGAGCCTTGGGCTCATTATTTGTTGAACCTTTATTTACCACACAAAATTGATGTCCCATTGTTGCCACAAGCTTGCAAGTTTGTATTTGTTCACTCTTGGATGAGAGTTGATTGGTTCATTGCAAGTTTGTATGTTTTCATAGCTTTGTTTTCCCAATCCTTTGTAATTTGTTGAGAAATCTTGAAGAATGAAATCAAAAGGTACATGCAATTTGATCTAAAGATTTGAGTTTGTTCAACGTCTTGTGTTTATAGCTCATTGTTTGAATCTCCTCCTTAGACAGGGGTTCCTCAGATATTTTGATATTGATAGCTATCGTGTGATGTTGTTTAATAGATTGTCTTTTAGCCTACACTTTGGACACGTGTTGTCACCTCCTCAGGAATCATGTTAGCCAAGCCATCGTACCTTGTTGTTTCTAGTGAGTTGTTTCCTAGCCTATACCTTGGATAGGGGTTCCTCCTCCTTGGCAAGTCTTAGATCCAACTTATCGCAAAGAGTGTTTGCTTGCATAAAACCTTATCCCAGCATATATCTAAGAGTTCAGAGCCTCAACCATATTCTAAGGAGACGGTGGATTCAAGTGATCCAACCCATCCATTTTTCTCCTATGCCCTCATGCTTTGTTTACCTTGAGGAGATAGGATAGTTTAGAATCTATTTTAGTCATAGTTCAGATCTGCAGAAACTAGAGAAAACCTTAGCTATAGCACATTGTGTTTATGCACCCTTGTGTCCTATCGTTGAGTAAAAAATATAGGAACCTTAGTCTACTGTACCCTTTTTTACATATAATATCAGCAAAGAGAGATCTTCCTCTCTATAATTTGAAGAGCAGTACTATAACACTTACAATAGTTGTATGTTTCCAATAAGCACTCCAAAGGTGCTAATTGAAAAACCAACAATTTTTTGGTGCCCACCGTGTGGCAACGAGGCATAAAACTTCAAGAAAAAGCTAATGGTTGTATGATAGAAAATGGGCATCTAGTGTCCTTGGGCTCCAATTGAACAACCTAATCTTTCTTCAGAAACTCTCCAACCAGATATTACATTCATTGAAGGAGAGTAATTGAACATCATCAATAGCTTGTGTACTTTCATCTTCGAAGAGAATACATCACTAGCTTAGTGGAGAGTCGTAGCTATTACTCTGGATGAGGAAGAAATAAAGGCTAATCTTGCAGTTGAGTGGCCAGTGTTACCACCACCTACATGGCTCAAAGCATCCTGGCTCACCGAGTATACATACGGAGAAGAACCGATCCTCTATTTCAAGAAGACATCAGAGAAGCGTTTGACATAGAGCAAATCTTTGAAGAGGTTCCTGAGCATTTTCTAGAAGAACAATAGCAAGAACCTCCAACTCAAGTGATGGAGAACAACCGAATCAACAACGACAATGCTAACAGCAACGACATTGGCTACAACAATAAAAAATGGTTGTAATAATGATAAAAATGGCAATAGCAATGAAGACAATGGAAATGGAAAAGACAATGACAATAATGGCAATAACGGAAATGGCCATAATATGTTCGACAATGGTTGTGATACAAGAAATGTAAGGCATCCAGCACCATTTCCATGGGGTAACAACATAGGCCCATTGGCCCTACAAGGAAACCAAGAACTTCCCAAAGGATCACAAAAATACTTCTCGAGATTCTACGACAACGGGGTTTGACACCCCGATGATCATATATCAGCATTTACAGCGGCTTGTTCCATTTTGTCTGTACCACATGAAGATATCAACGTTCAACTCTTTGTCAAAAATCTTGAGGCAAATTCTTTTGATTATCTCAATCACTTACCACCAGGTATCATCACTAGCTGGGAGGATATGAGTGAAAAGTTCTTGGCAAGGTTCAAGCCTGCTAAAGATAACCATATGTTATTTTCCCGGTTATCAAACTCTAAGATGGAGCCTACAAAACCAATGAGGGAGGTCATAGAAAGTTTTAACTGCCTTGTTACACGTCTCTCTCACACACTCAATCCATCAGACGATATTTTGATGAGCGACTTCATCAACTCCCTTCCCTCAGAGATAGCCTTATTCATAAAAGGAAGTCATGAAGGAGACTTGCAAGTCACACAAGAGAAGGTTATCGAGATCGAGGATCATATGATCACCATAGGAAAGATGAAGGGCCATACTGTCAGACTGTTGGTCCAAGCATCAGTAGATCCATTGCTACAAAAGGTATCAAATGAAGTTACTATCTTAAAGAGACACTCACCCAATCAAGGGCAGAAAGCATTGCCCACACCATTGTCATATCAACAACAACAATAGTACTAGCCTCAATAGTCATACCATTTGAAGAGAAATAATTTCCAACCTTTCAACAACTATAAGCCTACAAATAAAGAACCTCTGCAAAGAGAAATAGAGGCCAAGAAATCTAATGTGTTTTCTTCCATGATTCAGACGAACACACCAGATCCACATGCCCTGTGAATCAAAGGATGAATCAGATCATGGGATATGCCAGAGATCAAGCACTAAGCTCAAGTTTTGTACCTTCAAATGTGAATGTTGTCTCACCACAAACAAACAACTTCAGTGGTGACTCTGCAATGAGATACTTCCACAACAAACCCAAAAATCAAGAAGAAGAAGACTACCATCAATACTCTCTTGTTGTCAACCACGAGAATGTTTTGACACCTATGTTCACACGTGCTCAACATTTCAAAGAAAAGAAAGAAGAAGAAAAATAGAAGTCAAGTGAAAAGGGAAAATAACCTTCCACTTCTAATCCCAAGTCTACACAAGAGAATGTCACATCAAATGCTTAAGATCCGTCTTCGAAAAACTTTGACATTATGATGTGATGAAGATGAAGGTACATATCTCACAACTGGAGTATCTCTAGGACCATCCCGATCAACTGGATCAGATTATCAAGGTAGTATAGAAGCAGGCTATAATTCAGCCTACATTACTAGAATCTTTCGTACCAGTGGGAGAAAATCCAAATCCCTTGTACATATCTTTGTATATGGGAGGTTACAAACTTAGCAACTGTATAATCGACTAAAGAAAATCAAATAATATCATGCCTTTGCAGATCATGAACTCATTAGGGCTATTGTGCACTGAAACCCATGACAAGTGTTACTCACTTGAATCCAAATTTGTGTCATTGGTTGACCAACTAAAGGATGCTCAAGTAAGATTGGTGTCCTGTCTAGAGAAGAAGATCATAATGACCATCCTCATAGCTAACATTCCAATTAGTTATGGGATGCTACTGAGTAGAAGCTTCTGCAAGGATCTCAGAGGTGAGATTCAATTGGATTGTTCTTACGCAACAATCACATTAAAGAAAGTTAGCTTCAATTTAGAACAAGGCGCTCATACTAGGCCTCAAGAATGCAAGGGATATGGGTATAAAATACCCTCAATTCGAAGGCGATGCAGAGTTGATCATCCAATAGGTCAAAGAGCACTACCAAGTAAGAAAAGGTCACCTTCAATCTTATTGACAAAGGGTGTGGAATGAAATCAATTGGTTCAAGGAATTCAACATCAGATACATTATGTGCGAGCATAATAGTAGAGTGGATGCCCTTGCATATCGGTTTCTCTTTTCATGCCCCATTTTGACTTCCGTCAGAATGCCTTCGCCATTGAGCTTGTCTATAGGTTGGCTAACCCCAAGAAATGCAAAAAATGGAAAATATTTGATGATGATGATATCAAATATTTCCTCTACATGGGGGACAATTATCAAGAGTTATTATTTGAAGGTAGTGCTTCTCCTTTCAAAGAATTCATAGCGGAATATTTCGAAGCAACAAAATTCAACATCATGCAATTAAGAGGCAACAACATCCCCAAGGGGCTATTATCCTTGGAGGACATATTTGATAGGCATGATAAACATGTGCAAGATCAAAGAAACTCAAACAACAAAACATCTACTGATTACAGTCAAGTCAACATTGGCACCAAAGACAAGCCCCGACTCATCAACTTGGGAAGATGTTGCACTGTAGAGGAAAGAAACAACTTTATCTTCTTATTCAGACAATACATAGATGTTTTTGCATGTAACTATGAAGATTTGAACATCTTCAAGCCAAAGGAATTGTCTCATACAATTCCTCTCAAGTCAAATATCAATTGCTTTAAGCAGAAGCAAAGGCACTAAAATCCACGTGTCTAAGACACAATCTATGTGGAGGTACAAAAGATGGTGGATACCAAGATCATATTTCCCATCCATCATTCTACTAGGGTGTCTAACATCGTTCTTGTGCACAAAAAGAATGGAGAGATCTAGATTTGCGTTGACTTCAGGAACCTCAACCAATCATCGTTAAAGGATAATTATCCTTTACCTATCATGGAGCACACCTTGCAGATGGTAACTGCATCAAAAATGTTTTCATTGCTTAACATCTTTTTTGGATACAATAAAATTGTGGGAGCCAAAGAGGATCAGATCAAGACAGTGTTCACCACCCCGTAGGGAACATTCGCCTATGAGAGGATTCCCTTCAGCCTCATCAACATCGATGCCATCTTTCAGTGAGCCATGGACTTGGTGTTTCGAGACCTAAAGGATAAAGTGATCATCGTCTACCTTGACGACCTTACCGCTTTCTCAAGGAAAAGGAAAGACCATTTTCAACACTTAGTGAAAGTGTTCAAGAGATGTAGGTATCATCGTATATCATTGAATCCAAATAAATCTATCTTTGTGGTGATGGAAGGAAAACTACTGGGCCATATCATCTCCAAGGAGGGAACTCGGATCAATCTTGATCAGGTGGATTCAATCAAGAACCTATCTCTCCCAACCAATACCACTCAGGTGCATTCCTTCTTCGAAAAAGTGAACTTCATACAAAGATTTCTACTTGATTTCTCAGAGCTATCCAAGGATATATCAGTGATGATGAAAAAGACAGTCACCTTCAAATGGATTGAAAAAGGAAAGGAGGCATTTGTCAAGATAAAATAATCCATCAATAAGGCACCAGTGTTGCTCTGACCTGACTTCAATAAGGAATTCATTCTTTATTATTACGAATCGGAATACACCCTCTCTACCATAATAACACATAAGTTGAATGAGGAGACGGCATCGTCGATTACCTTCATGAGTAGTAGTTTCAAGAACATCGAGTCTTGGTACTCCCAAATTGAAAATAACGCCTATGCAGTGGTGAATTTCATGAAGAATTTTAGATTCTACATATTAAACTCCCACACAACAGTGTATGTCACTAACCCTGAGGTCAAGAGTATTCTAACTCAATAGGAGATGGGCACTAAAAGAGGCAACTGGATTGCAAGGGTCTAGGAATATGACTTGGAGATCAATCCAACCAAACTTGTCTGTGGGAGAGGTCTATGTCAGCTCATAGTAGAGGATGGTGATCTAAAGCACCAAGCTGCTAATGGTGAGGTAGAAATAGAGATTAAAGAAGACCTTCCAATTGTCTTACTAGTTGATTATGTGGATGGATGGTACTCAAAAATTTGGTACTATGCAACATATGGAGAATGTCCAACCCACTTGGACAAACAACAGAAAATAACCCTGAGGTTAAGAGCACAAAACTATGTGTTGTGAGATAACATTCTATACAAGTGGGCTTGATGGAACCTTCTTGCTTTGCATCAGTAGAGACCAAAAACATTGATTGTTGGGAGCATTTCACAACAAATCATGCAGTGGCCACTTTTCATCAAGGGGCACAACATTCAAAATTCTGTGGGCACAATTCTTCTGGCCGACTTTATTTTGTGATGCATATGAATGGGTGCACAAGTGTCAACAATGCAAACATTTTGTTGGAAAACTCAAGTTGGCAACCATTCCACTAAGGTTGGTGATAATAGATGCTCCATTTCAGCAATGGGGTATCGACTTCGTAGGTCCTATCAACCCACACTCTAGTAAGGGACATTTCTATGTCCTTATGGTAGCGGACTACTTCATCAAATGGGTTGAGACCATACCTACGAAGAATGCTACTTTCGAAGTCATGTGCAATTTCCTCAAAGAAAACATCATCACATGGTTTGGGGTACCAAGAAATATGCGACTGATAACGCTATGAGTTTCTCATCAGAGGAGTTAGTAGGATTCTATTTTGACTACGGCCTCACACTATCCCACTCTTCATATTACTATCCACAAGGCAATGGACAAGCCAAATCATCAAAAAGAACATAGTAACGATCGTGTGCAAGATGCTTGATTCCAATCAACGGATTGGCAGACAAAGTTATACGATGCTCTTTGGGCTGATAGGATCACTCCCAAGAGAGCTATCAACACTTCCCACTTTACTATCTTATATGGAACATAATTTGTGCTACCCATCACTCTGGAGTTGTCCACTTTGCAACTGGCATCTGTAGTAGAAGATGAAGAGATCAAAGATCCCATTGAGAAACGCATCTTATATCTGACACAACTACAAGAGGAAAGGGTATAGAGATTGCTGATAAAATCACTCAGCAACAAGAAAGAGTGAAGAAGATATTAGACAAGAAGGCTCAACAATGAAACTTCGAGATTGGAGACAAGGTCCTTTTGTGGGACAAGAGACATGAGCCAAAGGCAATGTATAGAAAATTTGACTCCCTTTGGCTAGGGTCATTCTTGATCCATGATATTGCAAGGGATAATTCTTACATTCTCTCACACTTAGACGAAAGGCTCTTTCCATTACCCTACAACGGGCAATACTTGAAACATTTTGTCCCTTCAGGGATGGGGTGAGTTCTTTGTAAATAATTTTCTTTTGCTTTAATTTTATGTTGTTATGTGTTTCCTCGTTTCGTAAAAGTATCGCCATATTTTAGGTGATTTCTTAGGTAGTCTCATTTTAGGTGAATAATAAGTGAGCTCCAATAAATAGGTGAACTCCAATTATTAGGTGATTTAGGAAGAACGTCCTGAATCCATTTCCCATCTAATAAGAGCATTGGTCTAAAAAACTTGAAATTCTTGCTTTTAAGAGATTTTTTTTTTTAAATAATCTAAGTCATGTAAAAATGTCGTCAAAATTATGTTTTAGGTCAAGTAGAAGGTAGAGTTTTTGTGGGTTTATGTCAAGGAACATGTGTGCAAAATTTGGAAAATTTGAAAATTAGGGTTTTGAACCCCTATTTTTAGGAAATCCCTGAAAAAATAGGACCTTTTTCAGAATTCATTGAAAATGATTTTGATAGGATAATTTGACTCCACGATCAAAATGGTCAAGTCAAAATCACCAAAAACATTGTTTTACTCTGGTGGGTCTATTTTCATTTTTCAGGAATAAAGTTAGGAGCTTTGTAGCCATTAATGGCAAATTGGCCAGTACCAGGTGCTAAAAGCTAAGATTCAAAGCTTCAACAAAGAAACCATGGTGGGAATACCCCAAAAATATGCTATCTCATGGAGGGGATTCTCAAAATTAGAAAATACCAAAAATGACTGACTTTGGAAAAAATCAACTCCTTGCTACCAAGGAGGATAGGCAAAACTACACTTGGGAAAAGTCCCCTTGTTGAAGAAAGGAACCCTTGAACAAGAAGATCCTGATGTCACTTTCAAGAAGACTTGTCTTTGGATGATCTCTTCAAAAACAACTTAGCCTCGCAATGAACCTGCCCGCTAGCCTACAAGCCATATAAAATGACAACGGTTGATTGTTAGAGCATGCACAATTAATGGAAAATCAATGCATAACAAAGCAAAGGCACCCCTATTGGCCAGAGGCACCCTTGAATATGAGGCACTTGATGAAGTTTCCAACCACTGTTGTATACATGGCATCTTCTTAGCTCTCTCTCAGCTTCACGATCAATCCAGCTATGCATCCACAGGACTTGTCAAGCAATTAGAGGTAGAGATCAAGCAAAAAAAACCTAACAATAAAAGTTGAAGGAAGAATGTCAAGAAATTGGATAAGTGTTGGTCAAAAGAGCCCCTACTGAAGAAAGGCACCCACCTTTTTGGGTAGTCAAATGCAACTTATGAGCTTAGCTACCTCCATGATGATCTTCTCTATTATGATCGATCTCAATAACGACACTGTCAGCAAAGACAACAAAGTAATCTGACACCTGACAAAAAAGATCAAACTAGGGCCACTCTCGAAGGTTGACAACATGAAAATCATAAGTCAAAAAGATAAAAGTGCCCCTACTGGCCAGGGGCACCCAAGCTTTTGAAGAACCTAAACTTACTTTCAAGAGCTGAGACACCAGTCATCTTTTCTAGGATTGAGCTGGTTATCCACCCCACGTTTCGACGAGATCATCAAACTCACCAGTCAACAGTGATCTCGAATCAAAACACGGAGGGTCAAAAATAATGAAATTGAATAACAGTCAAGAAATTAACTAAGTCCAAAGCCAAAAGCACCCTTACTAAGGAAAGGCACCTCTTATTAGAAGGCATCAGATTCAATCTTTGAGCTTTTCAGGTCCTAGGCACATTTAATCAGGGGTGTTCCATCTCAGTAGTGAATCAGTTAGCATCAACTAAAGATCAACTGAATGGCTGGGAGCAAGGATCAAACAAAGGCACTTCAACATAAAAAAAATGATGAAGAAGTGTTCAAACTCAAGAAGGATGCCTAAAAATTCAAAGAGTGATTTGTTGACTTGAGTTAAGAGATTTTGGAGGCAAAAGTGGCCAAACATCCCACAATCAATGGAAATAAGCTTTTAGAACTCTAGATCAGGCATATTAACTCCCCAATCAAGTTTTGGATGTCCAATTGATGCTTGCAACTCCAAATTGACATATCAAAGCATCTAGGCATCCATTCCTCATTATTTCTTTGCAAGTTGAGGAGCCAAGAACAATATTTTCCTCTCCAAGACCTCTTTTCAAGATCTAAC
This sequence comes from Sequoiadendron giganteum, assembly GCA_007115665.2. Lineage (NCBI taxonomy): Eukaryota > Viridiplantae > Streptophyta > Pinopsida > Cupressales > Cupressaceae > Sequoiadendron > Sequoiadendron giganteum. Next base: position 370,263,897 of record CM021107.1, on the reverse strand, counting down.
ACAACAATCTTCATCGTTCTTCATATTTTTGAAGATCAGTTGCACAGAGGGACAGTGTATCAGAGGTTGCATCTACATGCATAATTTTCCAACAAATCCAGAGAGGTAGTTGATAACTTCCAAAAATATTCTTGTCTTTTTCCTCTTTTCTTGTCTTAGATATTCTTGCATGTCCAAGAAAACAATAGATAATCACATATCAGACCAACTGGGTGTGATCAGCAAAGCTTTTTCAACAAAACCCACATGTTAGATTTTTCTAGAAAAGGTAGCCTTGCTGCCCCTATTTTTTAGGGTTTCTAGAAAAAGTCATAATTTTGAAAAATAGACAAACTGGGTTTGTTCAGCTCTGAAGCACAAACAAAACCCATGTGTTGGATTTTTCTGGCAAAAATCTTTTTTAGTGTCTCGTTGCCTCTGCTGCCAAAGGGCTCTTGCATGTCATAGAAAAAATCATTTTTTTGAATTTCTGATGACCTGGGTTTGTTTAGAAAATTATTCTCGACAAAACCCATGTCTCATAATTTTTCTTAAAAAGTTGCCCCGGCAAGGCTATTTTTAGCAATTCCAGAAAAAGTTGTCCGAACAGTGTCGTGTGCACAGTCAATCTTCAAGGTTTTCATAATGGAGTTCTCTCAAGATGAATTCAAGACCAAAATGGTCTTACTCCATGGCTTTCTAAAAATGACCGACACCTATCTATGTTGGGCACACCTAGAGGTCAATTTGGATAGATTGACAAGCATAGACACAAGTCCATGGGTTCCATAATGGTTTCACCTCGTATATTTGATAGTCTTCCAAGGCTAATTTAGAGGATTGATACCGTTGGAATTTTACATGTGTAGCGAATTCATGTGCATTTCTCACGGCTGGAATGTTTGCAGTCAAAATTCGCAGTTTCATCATCAAACTTTGTGGTTTCATCATACAACATTTTTCCATAGAGAAAAATCAAGGAAAACATCAAAAAACATAAAGCTACAAAAGAATGTGGAATTTAGTATTTCCCAATATAGATTTCCCATCGGTTAAATACTACACTACCTTCCACATCAAAGTGGAAACACATACAGAAATACAAGGAGTAACCCTCCTAAGGGAAACAGAATGAAGGAGACACATACATCAAGTTGTTGGTGCTGACAATTAAGGCATGTGACGATCTCTTTATAAAGAAGTCAACGACTGGTTGGGAGAATTGTTGACTAAAATTGATGAGGTGTAAAGCACCCTAAAAGGACATCCTACCCTTCAAAGTAGCATTAATGGTGACAAGAGTTAACTTGATGCCTCATTCCAAGTTAACTCCATGTCCCACAGATCATGCATGTCAGATCCCACCAATTATGGATGTCTATTTTTAGATCTCCACTAATTTTGGATCTCTATTTTGGAGGCACATTTTGTAATTTAAGTTCACTTGTAGTTAGGTTTCAGTCAACTGACGTAGATTTCCAATTGACTCTTTGTATAGTTTCAGTTAACTGAAGTAGATTTCCAGTTAACTGCTTGCACACCTACTTTTAGACATAGGAATAATTCTTGTTGATTGGCAAGAACTGATTGTTAACTCAAAAATATTTTAGGGTTGCCTACTCCTTTGAGTTTCTACAAATAATACCCTTGGGCTCATTATTTGTTGAACCTTTATTTACTACACAAAATTGTTATGCCATTGTTTCCACAAGCTTGCAAGTTTGTATTTGTTCACTCTTGGATGAGAGTTGATTGGTTGATCGCAATTGTGTATAATTTTGTACTTTTCTTGTCTCAATCCTTTTAAATTCATTGAGAAATCTTGAAGAATGAAATCTAAAGGTACATGCAATTTGATCTAAATATTTGAGTTTGTTCAACGTCTTGTGTTTATAGCTCATTGTTTCAATCTCCTCCTTGGATAGGGGTTCCTTGTCCTTGGATATTTTGATATTGATAGTTATCGTGTGATGTTGTTTAATGGGTTGTCTTTCAGCCTACACTTTGGAGAGGTGTTGTCACCTCGTTAGGAATCCTGTTAGCCAAGCTATCGTACCTTGTTGTTTCTAGTGAGTTGTTTCCCAGCCTATACCTCAGACAGGGGTTCCTCCTCCTTGGAAAGTCTTAGATCCAACTTACCGTAAAGAGCGTTTTCTTGCATAAAACCTTATCCCAACATATATCCAAGAGTTTAGAGCCTCGGCCATATTCTAAGGAGATGGTGGATTCAAGTGATCCAACCCATCCATTTTTCTCCTATGCCCTCATGCTCTATTTATCTTGAGGAGATAGGATAGTTTAGAAGCTAGTTTAGTCATAGTTAAGATCTGTAGAAACTAGAGAGAACCTTAGCTATGGTACATTGTGTTTATGCACCCGTGTGTCTTGCCGCAAAGTAAAAAAGATAGGAACCTTAGTCTACTATACCCTTTTTTATGTATAACATCAGCAAAGAGAGATCTTCCTCTCTATAATTTGAAGAGCAGTACTATAACACTTGCAATAGTTGTCTATTTCCAATAAGCACTCCAGAGGTGCTAATTGAAACTCCAATAGATTGAAACTGATTTTATTATTTATACTATTTATAAGTTAGTCAAATTTATTTATTTATTTTATTAATATTAGTGGTAACATGTAAATATTTTTTACTATAGGTTTTTATCTCGATTTAATTCAAAGTATTGAAATCATATCATTTATATTTTACTAAAATGGCATTAACTTAATTGTTAAGTATTCTATTAAAATTACTTATTTTTACTTTTCAAGTTTTTAAATGTTTTAAATAATTTATGTAAACCAAAACCTTTCATAATGTTTGGTATTAACAATTCTTCTTAGTCATATTTATAGTTCAATCCATCATGATTCAACTACTACATATTTAGCCTTACATAGTTGTAGCAATGACATCTATGACATCATCCCTTTAAATCATTGGGGGGTAATAAGGAAAACTTATTATTTTAATTTAAATCTAAGTGAATGGGAGATCTTCTTAGATAATAAACTAACAATAATTTAATAATATCTAATCATCACATGAAGGTGTTGAAAGAAGGTTTTATTCAATTAGGAGTATGTATCTGAGATAAAAATAGGAAATGATCCTTTTACGAATAAGAGTTACATATATATTACACCTTAATCCCATGGATATGGACATGTAGGTATTCTATATAAATGGAGGTTGAAAGTACATAATTTTGAAATGGGGTTGGTATTTTTTCAAGGATTGGATATATCAACTTGCACTAAAAATCTAAATAACTTATCAAACTTAAAAATAAAATTAAAAAATCATTGTATACTCGAAAGAATATAATGGATGGATTTTATTGACTCTTTGAGGTTTTAAGAAAAAATTTGAGGTGAGACTCAAGGATTTTATTATACATATACAAATTTTGCAAGGTTTGATGTTGATTAGAACAAATATATCATTTATCTCATGTGGTGACTGGAATGTGTATGTTTTATGTATTGTATCTTCATTTTATGCCTTGTGTATACCTATGATAATTTATAATCAAGTGTTATATTACACTTTGTTTGTATTCATCCCACTTCCTGAATAAATGCCTCCAACGTTTCCTCATGCTCTGCATGTATTTGGGTTGTGTTTATTTGACATATGAGTGAATCTCAACTTGTACAAATGGTTTCAAACCTTTCCCATGACATGTATGTGCTCAAACATGATTATTGTAGCCTAAAGAAGGAATAGAAATGCCATAGTCAAGGTAAGTTTAAATACATAGAAAGATCAAACTAGGGGGGGCTAGAAAATACCATATTGTGAGAGAAAGGAACAAGCTACAAGGAATTTACAGCAAAAAGATAAGTTTGAATTGATTTTTTTATAATATATTTTATGTTGTGTGTAACCTCCTTAATGTAAGGATCTAAATATCAAATTTAGATTAAGCTCATTATACTTGAAATAATTGCTATGAGTCAATGACTTGGATTTTCTTTAATGGATTTATTGTTGAGTGATTCCATTTCTTAAATAGTTTGTATGGAAGAGGTGAAAGCATTTTTAACAATTTGAATTGTGCTTATTTAAAGCATTAAGAGTTTGTTTTACATTTTTCAAGCATTATGTGAAATAGTTCACGTAACTTGTTTATTCTTCCACTTTTCTTTTCTTTTTTTGCATGTCTATCATATTAGTTCTCACTACAATGTTTCTTAAAACTCCATATTACTTAATACCTATACATTATTCTAAAATGCCTCATTGGCGTGAGTGGGAAGTTCGGGTAAAGGTTGTGAAAATATTGTGATCCACTTCCTAATTGTGCTTGCTTGATAATTTATAAATATTTTTGATCAAATCCATTTTGTGTAGATCTTCTTGTCATTTTAGATTATGCAAACCCTTTTCCTTGAGGCATTGGATCTAATAGTCTATGTACCTTGTTTGAACTTTCACCTTTTTTAATGCATGTATAATAGAGTGATTTCAACTGTAAAATCCAGTAGGTTTATCTATCCTTTATGTATTTAAATTCATTTACATGAAAGTTTCTAAAGCCTTTTAATGTGTGAAAAAATAGAGATTTCATTTATTAACTTATTTATATGGATGGAGTGGGTATTAAATAGTTTTCTTGATGTAAGAAATAAGAGTCCCTTGAATTATTTGTAGTCATTTGTGTATGATTTTAGAAATGATATTTTTTTACTTAGCGGTTGAGGTTTTAGTTAGTCATGATCATTTAAAAATTTTGAAAATATTAATTTGTGCAAAGCAAATTTCATAGTATTATCATGAAAGTGTAGTGATGGAATAATGTATATTCTATTGATATTATCTACATAAAATTTCCTTGAGTAGTTAGACTATATTCAATCCTTAAGTAATGGATATTTGTTAATTTTGATTAAAATTTCTAAATAGATTTAAACTAGCATTAAAAAGTTATGATTGTTATTGATGGACAAGGCTGATTGTAGATAAAACTTCCCTTACATCCTTAAGAACCTCCCAAAACCATTTTTGGGTTTATCACTTAGTTTTACTATCTTTCTAAAACATTTTGAATTTTTGAATTTCGTTAAGAGATGAGAATTTTACACTTTATTTAAGATTGTCATGTTTTGTAAAAACTATTGTTTCTATGTTGAAATTTAATAGACTGAATTACGAGGAATTTTCTCTCATGATGTTATGATTTTTCAAAAAATACCTTTTTGCATTTTAATCTTCACCTTTCCATATTTCCATTCTATTTTAATGTTTTAAATTTCATTATCCTAAATTTTATGGTGGTTTGAACATTGTCTTGTTGATTTGTGGTAAGTAATTTGTTAAACATGTCAAGTTAATAACTCCTTTTGGGTATCATTTTGCAAGTGATTTTCATTTTAAATTTTGGATTATTATTTGGCATAGATGACTCTTAGTTATTAGATGGTTGTTTTAGGATGACATAGTTTATCATTCAATACATTATTTTAATTCTCTTTGTGGATAGTTAAAAAAATTGAATATAGTTTGAAATAGTTTTAAATCTTAGTTAAATATGTTCAGAACTAGTCCTATTCTTGCTAGAATATCAAGAATGTTTTGTGAGAGATAATGATAATCAAGGATGTAAAGGTTAATAGATTAAGTTCATCACATATAAATATTCATCATATAGAAAGTAATAGTATTTAGTTATAATTTGTTATGGTAGAAAAAGAGAGTTGAATGAAATTTGGAGGTTGGCATGGTTTTTTATCAATATAATTATAAATATAAATTCAAGATGAAAGAAATATATATAAAATTATCTTGATATGAATAAATGATAAATTGTAACTATCCTAATTGTATTTTGTAGAAAAGATGTTACCCATCATACTAATAATGATCTTAAGTATATTAAAGTTATTTTATCTAAACATTTCCTTGGTCTTTGATATGCTCTCATCTCTCACTTTGCAACTTTCCCACTCTGGAATTTTTGAATCTTTTTGTCCTTGCTCTAATTTGATTGCCTCATGGGCTGATTGGGCGGGGCCCCTGATAAGGCTCCCCATTTCAAGGATGTTGTCTCTTTGTCTGGCGCTATGTCTTCTTTGGAAGTGACCAATGTTGTTGTCCCCCATGTGATTTCTCCTCCTTGTACCATCATCTTTTCCTCAAGGGGAAGTACTAGGGGTATTTCTAGAAAGTCGCATTTGTCCCTGACTCTCAGGTTAGACTCTTTCTTCTCAGGAGAAGAACCGACATCTTATGTGGAAAAACTAGTGGGTATCAGCTCGCTAGCTTTGGATAAAATGTTTTCAGAGTCTACTTCATGCTTTGTGATTGGATGGGAAGTCAACGTCCCTAAAGCTTTGATGTTGAAGGCTATGGACAACCTTAAACTAGTGCTAGTTGGAAAATTTCTAGCCTACTATCTGAATATCGAACAGGTACATATTTAGGCTACCTCAACTTGGAATCTTAAAGGTATTGTATCTATTAATGTCATGCCTGGAGGTATCTTCCTTTTCTCCTTTGTAGTTTATGAAGATATGCTAAAGGTGTTAACGGGCGGCTCCTAGACCTTTGATGTTGGTTTTAAGAACTTCCTTGTGCAAGTGGAAATCGGGGTTTGATCCTTCTGCTGACTTGGGGGCCATGGCTCCTACTTGGGTTCACCTCCATGGGTTGCCTCTTGAGTTCTGGGAGATAGGTATCCTGAAAGGGATTGTAAATTATTTTGGTAGCCTATTAGCGATAGACAAGATCATGTAGGAGAAGTCTAGACTTGTCTATGCTCGTATTTGTGTAAATGTGACTGTTAACTCGATTATTCCAATTTATGTTCATCTTAAGTCTAATTTTGGTAACTCATCTCAACCCCTTGAATATGAAAATTCCTACCAATTCTGCCAGCTTTGTAATAAATTTGGTCACCTTATTGATTCATGTGAGAAAAGGCCAGTTGAGGGACCCAATGATACCTTGCATTCTCTTTCTAAGAAGGTGTCTATGCCCTCCGTAATTTTCTCTACTACTCACCCTCCTGAAGTATCTTTTTCCCCTATGGAATTTGTCCCCTCAGAGAAGGTTGCTCCTGCATGTGGCTTGGTTGATGTCCCTATCAAGCCTCTTGTTGTTTCCAGTGACTTGGCTAGTCTGAACCTCATGAATGTTTCCCTTGTTGAAAGTATCCCTACCTCGGGCTTTCAAAAATATGGGTATCCTACTATAAGGAAGGTAAAGAGTATTGAGAGTATGGATGAAGTAAAGGGAGCCCCCCAAATGGAGGCCAATTTGCAATCTCCCATGGAAGTGGTTCTTGTCTCTATAGAAGGAATTGAGTTGGAAGAAGGTGAATTAGTGTCTGTAGATCCTAATTTTTCCTTGGAGGATATGTCATTTTTGTCTCAGAAGGAGGCAGGTAACTTGATTGATTCCCTAGCTTTGTTGGGGTTTCCCCCTCACCCTAGTGATAGAGAAGATGAGGATGAATGGTTACAAGCTCCAAATAAGTCAAAATCTAAAAAGAATTCAGATGTAGGAGGGGGAAACAAGGTATTAAAACCCTCCCAAAAGGATTCCAAGAACAAAGATATAGTGAGGGATGTGGTTCTAGGTAAGCAAAGAACCTTGGACTCGATCACGGGATCAAAGTCCAAAAATAAGTAGCCTGGGTTCTCTTCTCTAGGACTTTAGGTGTTTTTGTACATGGTTTGTTTCTCAAATGAAGTTTCTTTCCTAGAATATCAAGGGCCTTAATAGCCCTTATAAACAATTTTTGGTTTAAACCCGTATTTTGGACAATAAAGTGGATGGTTTGCTCCTTCAAGAAACCAAAATGAAGAAGGATACCTTTGATAAGGTGGTTATGAAAATATGACATGGTGTGAATTAATTTGTCAGTGAGGCTGAAGGAGCCTTAGGGGGTATTTCTACTCTTCGGAATCCCTCAAAATTAAATGGAACTCTGAGCTTTGTTGGTAGGAACAGTTTGATGATTTCCATGGAAGATCAGGTTTCACGGGAGAAATGGAACTTAATTAATATCTATGCTCCCAATTCGAGCAGGGACAAAATACAACTTTGAGAGTATTTGAATGATGTTATTAAAAATAGAAAGGATGACCATTGGATGTTGGGAGGTGATTTCAACTCCCCCTTCTTCCCTCTGAAAAATTCAGGAGGGTTGGATGATTATACTGATAGTATGATAGATTTGGTTGGTTTCCTTAACTTTTCTAGGCTTATTGATATTCCTCTCCAGGGATCCAAATTCATATGGTCAAATAGAAGGACTGGTATTCAACTTATTCAAATAAAGTTGGATAGGTTTTTGATCTCTTTTAATTGGAGCATCTCCCAATTCCTCTCTCTCTATTTGTTCTCCCAAGGTCAAGATCGGATCATAATGCTATTGTGCTTAAAATAAATGTTGACCACAACAAGGGCCCTTTCCCTTTTAGATTTGAAATAATGTGGAGTCTTCACCCTGGCTATGTTGTTTTATTAGAAAATTGGTGGGATGATCCCACAAGAGGCACCCCTATGTTCTACTTGGTGGATAAGTTGAGTAGAATCAAGAAGAGAGTGAAAGGGTAGAACAAATTTACCTTTCGTAACATCTTTGAGAGTAAGAAATCGATGGGAAAAAGATTAAATGAAGTTCAAGACAAAATGGAAGTTGGCCTTGTGGATGAAGAGATATGGATAATGGAACGTGACCTTAGATCCCAATGGTTTAATGTCAATAAAAAGGTGCAAATATTCGAGAAACAAAAGTCTCGAGTTCAATGCCTTATTGAAGGAGATCGCAACATTGAATTCTTCCACCAATCTACCTTGAAACATAGAAGTAGGAATAGGATTAGATCGCTCAAGAAAGATGATGTTACCACAATCTCAACTGAAAAATAAATTCTTGGGGAAGTTGTTAACTTCTTCTCCTCTTTTTAGAATGCCCAAGGTAATGCTAATTAGGTACATGACGATTTCCTTGAGGTGATCCCTAAAGTTATTTTTGAACAAGACTTAAATAATATGACTAATGTTGTTTCTATGGAATAATTTAAACAGGTTGTGTTCTCTTTTGGGGCTTATAAAGCCCCTTGTCCTAATGGATTCCCTCCTACTTTTTTTCAGACTTACTGGGATATTTTCAAAACTTACTTATTCAATGTTGCTAGAGATTTCTTTAGGTTGGACAGGCTCCTAAACCAATTAAATTCCACCTTTATTGATCTTATCCCCAAGAATGATGTTGCCTCTTCTATAAAGGATTACAGACCCATTAGCCTCTATAATACTGTCTATAAAATTTTCTCTAAGATCATTGTGTTCAGACTTAAAGTTTTTTTATGCAAAATGATTGCCCCGAACCAAAAACATTTTTTCCAAGGTAGAAACATTCTTGATGTTTTTATCTCAACTCATGAAATCCTCCACTCTATGGACCTTAGTAAAAACCTTGGGATGGCCTTCAAATTTGATATCTCTAAGGCTTATGATAGAGTCTCCTAGCCATTTATCTTTGTTGTTCTTAGGAAATTTAGTTTTGAGGGAAGATTACTAAAGTTGATCTTTGCTTGTGTTACCTCCCCTATGTGTTCAATTCTGGTAAATGGTGTCCCCTAAGGCTATTTTTCCTGTGGTCATGGTCTGATACAAGGATATCCCCTCTCCCCCTGTCTTTTCATAATAGTTGTTGAGGCCTTAGGAAGCAATATCCAAAAGCTAATTGACTCTAAAGCCCTTAAAGGTGTAAAATTTGCTTCGTCTCTTTTGCTTGACTCTGACCAACAGTTTGTTGATGACACCATCCTATTTGGTGAAGCCTCGGTGGGGGAATCCAACCTCTAGAAATTGATTCTAAATTACTATGCTTCTATCTTTGGCTAGTATATTAACTATGAAAAAAGAAAGATATACTTCTTTAATGCTAACCAAGTAGTGAAGGAGAGAGTGGTGAAGATCTTGGCATGTCAGGAAGTTGTCTTACTAGTAGCCTACCTTGGGTTACCTCTAATATCTAGAAATTTGTAAATAATTATTGTAACCATTTGATTGAGAGAGTTCAAAATAAGTTGGTTGGTTGGAAGGGGAAACTTCTTAGCTTAGCAGGAAAGATTCAGTTGTTAAAAGCCTCCTTATAGAATATCTTGATTTACTATTTATCTCTCTTCAAAATCTTGGCTTTCATAGAAGATAAAATAGAACAGATTCATAGAAGATTCATGTGGCCAGGAACTGAAGAGAAAAATAGTTATCTCTGATTATTTAGGAGAAAGTGTTGGAGGGATGGGGATAAGGAGAATCAAATTGATTAACAAATCCCTAATATTTAAGGTGGGATGAAACCTTTTTGAGGGGTCTAAGGATTGGGTGAATATTTTCCAAGCTAAATATTTGAAGAACAGAAATCTTGGTTGCTTCCTCTCTACTACTGATCTGCCTAGTGTGTCTGTTCTATGGAACCATCTTATTAAAATGAAAAATGTGTTGAAATTGGGGGTTAGAAATAGGATTGGTAATGGAAAAAACACTAACTTCTGGAAAGACCCCTAGATTGAGGCTTCCCCCCTCTCCTCTATGAATGGCTTTAATCTCATTAAACAAATCTTGACTAGGATATGTGGTAAAAAGGTGTCAGTCTATGTCAATTGGGAGGTGGAAGAACCAAAATGGAAGGATTTCAACTTGTCGTCAAGGAGTGTCAACTTGAGAGGTCAAAGACAAATCAACTAGGATATGATTTTGTTAAGGTTACACAATGTCACAGGGGAGGCGAACTGGTTTTATATTGAAAACAAAGATGAATGGGTGTGGAAGGGGAGATCTTCAGGTTGTTTCTCTATTAAACATGCTTATAATTAATTGGTGAAACGCCTTATTGACAATAGAGACCCTCACTAGGATAAAGTGTGGATTAAAAAACCTTGTGCCAAAAATCAATTATTTCTAGTGGGTTGCTTCACATGGAAGAATTATAACTATTGATAATCTGGTTAGGAGAGGATTTCAACTTATTAATTAATGCATCCTTTGTAAGAAGGATGAAGAGACTGTTATGCATCTTTTCTTTCACTGCCAGTTCTCTAGAGAAGTGTGGTCATTCTTCCTTCCTTTGCTATTCGCTAACTAGGTGTCCCCCCTACTATGAAGTCTTTTTTTAAAAGTTGGTCCAATTTCCCTTTCTCCCATAAGGTAATTGTGGATCTTTGGAACCAAATTCCCCCATTCTTAACCTGGGGAATATGGAAGGAAATAAATAATAGGATCTTCAAGGAAGCTGAGAGAAGCAACTATGAGGTTTGCATGATCATAAAAGTGCAGGTTCAGGAAAATGTAGATGTGGGAGGATATAGCTTCTCAAAATTCCGGTCGAACTATAAAGAGATGAGAATTAAGCAGGTCTAGGGTCTAATGAAGGATCTAACTAATCTTACTTATACCATGATTGTGGCTAGGAAGGCTATTGTGTGGGTTCCTCCTAAAAGAGAGTGGATTAAGTGTAATTTTGATGGGTGTTCTAAAGCTAATCCGAGTTTGGCGGGGGCAAGAGGTATGCTAAGAAACCACTTAGGTGACTACATTGTGAGTTATGGTGTTAATTTGGGAGTCTTCTCTAATAATAAAGCTTAGGTTATGGTTGTGTGGGGGTATAAAAATTCTAAGAGATTATGGTTTCAAAAAGGTTATTCTAAAGGAGATTCAAAATTAATTGTGGACATTTTGAATGGAGGTGTTTTGACCCCTTGGGAATTAAAAGACATCATTGATAAATGTAAGTCCCTTATGAGTTTCTTTGCTCATAGCCATGTGCAACATGTGTATAGATAAGGGACTATTTATGTTGACTGTGTTGTCAACAAAGTGCTAAAGTGTAATGGGTGGACCCATTGGGAAAATAATCAATTGTCGCTACCATCGAAGGACAAAGTTCTACAAAAAAAAATTGATTATGTATACAACTTACAAAGATGATGGGTGGGAGTGGCATAGGAAGTACATGTGATCTTTTGATTTAAAGAGAATGTAGAATAATGATGATAAAAGTGGTACGGCTTCGAGCAAGAAGATCTCCTCAAGAGAAAAAAGTAATAATTATTTTATTCTCGTGATTGTTATGGATCACATGGCATTAATAAATGTGAATAATGGTGTCAAATCCAAGTGTGATGAAGTGCCCTATGTTAATCCCATTGTCCATTATGAATATTTTATTGGAACGAACAATAAAGAATCATTTATTATTTGTAAAAATAATAATGAAGTCTTAGCCCCGGTAAATGTGTTATTGGCTATCTCTAAAAGAAAGTTCTGCAATTTCATATTCTTAAGTGATTATTTTCAAATTTCTTTCTATAGTGTTTTCTGCAAGTTTGGAAGGAAGCCTCAATGGAGTGGGGTTATAAAGAAGAATCTGCATAATCCTAAGAGCTTGCAGAGCATGAAAAATAGGTGGGTCGTGGAAGTGCACAGAACCTCCAAATTGCTAGGAACTTAAACAAAATGCGGATCTGTGGAAGCTTTTTAGTAAAGCGGGTATCGTCCCCTTTTTTGAGGCCATGAAGCGTTACAATGAAATCCTAACTACAAAATTTACCAATTCATGGAGAAAGGGGAATGTTGCAATTGGTGTAGTCAAATTTGAGGTGACTGTGAAGTTTATTGTGTAGGCTACTAGTTTTCAAAACTAGGGAATCAAGGTGGTTAAAAAGAGTGGTGTCGACTACCAGTCATTTTTTGACAAGTTTCTTCATGATGAAAAAATCTTACCAGATTTCGAAATGGGTACATGTGTTTAGAACTCTCGACTCCTTATGCCCTAGTGAGTATGTTTGTGATGCAGTATTTTACACTAGAAGGAAGATATGTGACTGTTCACACGTACCACTCTCCATTATTGAATCATATTCGACATAATGAGAGAATTAATTTACCCTTTTATTTGTTATCTTCCCTACAACTCAATATTGAAAAAGGAGTGATCCCTCCCTTGCATCAAGGCTTAATGCTTTCCCTTTACAAGCATGCATTAGCTTTGAACCCTCATGGAAATCCTTTAAGTTCTAGATTGGAAAATGTGAACCTTAATGTTGGTGAAAATGCAGAACCTTTAGCGGAGGCTAACCTTGTTGAGGAGCCTAACCCCAGACCCCCTCCTATTGTTGCAAAAAGAAACGATCTTATCCCTACTAAAATATCTTCCCCTGTTATCAAAATCTCCAATCATTCAACCCCTATGGGTTTGAAGAGTTCTACTAAAAGCTCCATCAAGCTTGAGTTGGTTAAAACAACTCCTAAGAAGTGCAAGCATTCCCCACTTCTCCTGGAACTGCCTAAGTCCAATAATATGAAAAAAGAGCTAAAAATTCAAAGTGAGGTCACTACCATAAGTGAGGAAAAGGAGAGTATTCAAACCAAGGACTTGGAGGATAGGAAGCTATGTCAAGGTAGTGGAGGTTGTAGATCCACTCACCTAGCCAAGGCTGCCTCCCAAGACAAGAAAGGGAAACATAAAGCCACTTTTCATGAGGATTATTTGGAGGTAGAAGAATTTGAATCTCAGGTTGATGAAGAAAGTGATGGGATTTAATTTTAAGAGACCTCCTATGACATGGGTGAAGAGTAAATTTATGAGAAAGAAGATAACAAGAAGGAAGAGACCAAAATTTAAAAAGAGTAAAAAAATGAAACCTTGATTGTTCCTAAAATTGGGAATATTGCTAATGAAACTATTATTGAGGATTCTAGCATGGAATATCTGAAAATAAGGTTAACCAATATGTAGGTTCAAATGGACGATATGGAAAAAGCTATTGTCACTCTCATGAAGGTGACAAACGGCCTTATGTGTAGAGCAATGGTAGGTTTTGTGTCTGGTGATACCAAGATCACTAGGAAGCTAAAGAAGATGGGGAAGATGGATGACTTGAAGGGCATGGATGAGATAGAGGAACCTGATTGGAGAGAGTATATCTCTCTAATAGGATATTACTGGGACCTAATTGTAAAAGACAAGTAATGGCTTTTTCTTACTTTTGTTTATCCTTGCCCTGCTTTTTTTCTTTTTGTTTTAATATTTCAAACTACTATTTTCAATTGAACCCAAATATTTTCTTTCTAGAATGATTCACCCCTTATGTGATATTATCCTCAAGAAATATGATGTATTATTTGTAGGGTAATATTATTTGGATCTTTATATTTTTAGTGATATCCATACTTGATTTCCTTTCTTATTGCTCCTGAAATCTCACTTAAAGGCCTTGTGAAATTGACCAAGATTCAAGTTTGTCGGTCCTTTGGTCTATTAGGGTTTCCCTTACACTCGTACCATTTCTAAAGGTTTCCTCAATTCTCGAAGTCTAAAAAGAAGAATCACCTAAGTGTTGTCATTGGATTGTTGGGTCATTAGTGGTTCCCTTATTTTCTTTCCTTTCAACTATTTCCTCAACACCCTGAATCCCTAATGTTCATGTCACAGAGATTTCATCATATTTTTCTTCATCCCTTTCCTATAATGATGTCACCACCTTGATGATGTCATGTTAATGTCATCAAATAAAAGGGATGGAGAAAACGATGATGGCATTAGCATTAGATATTCGGGGTGTTGGGGAATAGGGGAATGATAGACCTTTGACCACCCCTTATCCAGTATTTATTTTCATTCTTCTCTAGTGGTCCAACATTATACTAAAGTCTTCTTTGAAATATCTAAGTGCTTTAGACATTTGGAACTTCACATCCTACCTTCCTTGCATGCCCCATTATACTTGTCCCTCCAACATATCCAACCTTGAAAGTTTGATGTCTCAATTCCTTCTACCTATTTACCTTATCAAGGTTTAGAGTTTCTCATTCCTTTCTACCACTTTTTGCACCCATCAATTAGTATCTCAGTTTCCCAACCCTCAACATTTCCCTCATACTTTTTCAAATTTGTGTAAGTCCTTCAAAAACTTGAGCATTTTCTTTCCACCATACCTTCCCTTCCATCCCCAATTCCTTGAAGTTCCACTTCATCACCTACCATCATGCTAACATCATTGCCCCCTCATAATTTTGGAGTGTCTCATCCTCCTCCTTCTTATTGACATATAATTAGTAAAATCCCAACAACTTTACCAATATGAATGACCAAGGATTTTTTGGGGGCATCAAATGATTTAATTATCTTTTCCTAAGATCAATGGGCTTGTAGATAAGTGACAACCTAATACCCTCTTGATAGCTACAATATCTCTTTAGAAGACATGTTTTCACTCACCTACCACCTTGTAACACCATTAACACTGTTCTACTAGGTTTAAATCCAAGGAAGCTCCAAAAGGTATTTTAATACATTTTGGCATGGAATGCTGAGTGAAAATATGGTGCCCATGCCATATTCAATGTTTCAAACATCCTTTTGTCAAATATCCATTCCCAAGTCACAATTTCCAACATATTTATTGAGTTTTTTCTCTATATCTTGCACTTAAACCCATAAATCATTGATGGTCCAACATGGTAGGGGATCTAGAGGTCCTTTTTTCACACCTCTAGGTCATTCAAATATGATTTATCAAGGAAATTTTTTAGTAGATAATTGGTGTGTTTTGTAGCTAGGATTCCATACAATCTCTAGACATCTTGCATGCCTTCCTTCAGGGATATAGTTTTTTTAACCTTATTTGTAAAATATTTCCTTGTCACTTTAGACTAGAGACTTTTAATTGTATGGATCTGAAAATTCGATTGGTGAGCTTAAATCCTTAACATAAACCACCAAACTATTAGAAGTAAGCTTATAAAATCAAATCCAAAATAACGAAGCATGAATTAAAATAAAAGAAATTGAATACAAAGAAAGAAAGAAAAGTATACCTTTATGCCTTCATTGGTTGACCTTTGTTGCTCTTCTCTCCTTCGCTTTTAAATATTTGTGATATGTTTCTCTTAGTTTTTGGATTGCACAAATTGATTAGCTTAAGATGATAATAACGGTGAAATTTTGAAGATAGTGGTTTTCGAAATGAAGAAATGAATGTTGAATTTTTAGATGTAGTTGGCAAGACAGACAGACAATATCAAATAGAATATCAATGAATGAGATTGAATGAGATAATGTGCAAACGAAAGTTTCCCATTCGAAAAATGGAAAATGTAAGAAGGATGTAAGAGAAAAGTGAATGAGGAAATATAAAAATGTAAGAGATAAGTGGAGAGAATAGAAAAAAGTGGAAGAGTTAACTGAAAGAAAGAGGCAAACAAGTCAAAGAAAGGGACAGACAAGTGAAAAAGGAAATAAATAAATGGAAGAGTTAAGTGAGAGAAAGGGGGAGTTAAATAAAGAGTGAAATAGAGAAAAGTTTTCAAAAATAAAACAAATAAAAATTTATTTATTTTTGATGTCATGAATAATTAATTAAATTAAATATAGAGGAAAATTTAGGTTAGCATAATTAAATAAATAAATAGTAATATTTATTTAATCATAGATGAAATAGAATTAGGGATTAAATAATTAAATAATAATTATTTAATCGGTGAAATGATGAAAAAGAGAATAATAAGTATAATTAAATTATTCAAGTGTGAAAAATACTAGAATTGGGTTTAGATGAAAACAAGGTTAGTCAGAATTAGAATTAGATGAACGTTAGTCAAAAAAAATCTCGAAGACTCAAGACAATTATAAGTGTCTATATAGTAACTTATTCATTTTTTGTAAAGTTTGTAACTAGATTTATTTATTTGAATCAATGAAAAATGAATTTCACCTCTTCTCACTTCTATCATATTATGTAAACATATTTTCCTCATTGATGGAATGAAGGTTTCTATGCTTTCTATATATCTAGTGTAATATCTATTGCAAGAGTTATCAATGGATCTTTCCTTACCTCTTAGTGCATGTTTAACCTTGACCTTCACACATTCTCTAGGAGTTGTGAAATAGAGACATGTGTGAGTCATTCTAGAAATAAAATTACATAAATCTTTGTAGGGTAATATTGAATACAGGGTGGTCAAAGGTCTATCATTCCCCTATTCCTCAACACCCCAAATCTCTAATGCTAATTTCATCATCATTTTATACATCCCTTTCCTTTGATGACATAAACATGACATCATCAAGGTGGTGACATCATTAGAGGAAAGGGATGAAGAAAAATATGATGAAATTTGTGTGACATCAACATTAGGGATTCAGTGTTGAGGAAATAGTAGAAAAGCAGGAAAATAAGGGTACCACTAATGACCCAAAAATCCAATGACAACACTTAGGTGGTTCTTCTTTTTAGACTTCGAGGATGGAGGAAACCTTTAGGAATGGTACAAGTGTAAGGGAAACCCTAATAGCCCAAAGGATCAAAAAAATTGACACTTGGCCAATTTCACAAGGCCTTTACATGAGATTTCAAGAGCAATAAGAAAGGAATGCAAGTATGGATATCATTGAAACTCTAAAGATCCAAAAAATATAACCCTACAAAGAATACATCATGTTTCACAGAGCATCAGGTTTTCACTTATCTGCATGCCCATTGATCTTAGGAAAAGATAATTAAATCATTTGATGCCCCAAAAAAATCCTTGGTCATTCACATTGGTGAAGTTGTTGGGATTTTGCTAAATTATATGTCAATAAGAAGGAGGAAGAGACACTCCAAAATTATGAGGGGAAAATGATGGTAGGTGATGAAGTGGACCTTCAAGTAATTGGGGATGGAAGGGAAGGTATGGTGGAAATAAAATGCTCAAATTTTTGAAGGACTTAGAAGAATTTGAAAAAGGATGAGGGAAATGTTAAGGGTTGGTAATTTGAGATACTACTTAATGGGTGCTAAAAGTGGTAGAAGGGAATGTGAAACTCTAAAATTTGATAAGGGAAATAGGTAGAAGGAATTGAAACATCAAACTTTCAAGGTTGGATGTGTTGGAGGGACAAGTATAATGGGGTATGCAAGGAAGGTAGCATGTGAAGTTCCAAATTTCTGAAACACTTAGATATTTCAAGGAAGACTTTGGTATAATGTTGGACCATTAGAGAAGCATGAAAATAAATATCCGATAAGGGGTGGTCAAAGGTCTATCATTCCCCTATTCCCCAACACCCCAAATCTATAATGCTAATGTCATCATCTTTTTCTCCATCCCTTTCCTCTGATGACATCAACATGACATCATCAAGGTGGTGACATCATTAGAGGAAAGGGATGAAAAAAAATATGATGAAATATGTGTGATATCAGAATTAGGGATTCAAGGTGTTGAGGAAATGGTAGAAAGGTAGGAAAATAAGGGAACCACTAATGACCCAACAATCCAATGACAACACTTACTTGATTCTTCTTTTTAGACTTCGAGGATTGAGGAAACCTTTAGGAATGGTACAAGTGTAAGGGAAACCCTAATAGCCCAAAGGACCAAAAAACTTGAAACTTGGCCAATTTCACAAGGCCTTTAGGTGAGATTTCAAGATCAATAAGAAAGGAATGCAAGTATGGATATCACTAAAACTCTAAAGATCCAAAAAACTCAACATAGCCAAATTTTGAATTTTTCAACTTGGGTATTTGACTAAACATGAATGGGGGATTAATGCAACACTAGAGACACCATTTTAAGAAAAATGGCCCATTTAAAATCTCTCAAATTGGTTATAACTGGTGGGAAATGAAGGAGGACATGAAATGTCAACAATTTTTTTTTTTAAGTTTTCAATTAGGTCTTAAGTTTGACTATAATGACATTCTTAAAGTATTTAAAACATAACAAATATTATTCTCCAAAATCTACCAAAGAGTTTTATTTTATTTTTGAAAATGGTTATAACCCAAGAAAAGTTGGCTAAAAAATAGGGTGTCTAATAGTTTTAAAAATAAAAGGGTAAAAATTTCACATTTGTTACTAGCAATTCAATTTTGAGAAAAATACTTTTAACCTAAAGAGTTTTGACCCATAATCAATTTGACTGAAACTCAGTTGTGACCAAAAATCAGATCTAGTAAAAAATGTGAGGTTTAAGTTTTCTTTTTATTGCAAAATTTGGAGACTATTTTTAACTTAAATAAACAAATTACAAATAAAATACATATTTTAAGACATACAACAATTTTGACAATTGTACATCTTAATTTAACTATGGATACTCCTTTGTAAGTATTTACTTTTGTTGAACTTCTACTAATTTGTAGAAAAATGTAAGGTTTATTTTTAGTGTTTTATACATTATTATTTTTAGATATATTCTAACATGTACTCATTGATTATACATGTGATTTTGGTTCTTAATTTCTCCCTGTTCTTCAGCTTTCTCTATAGGACATCGAATACAAGATTCATCAAGATTACCCTCGTCTATGATTGGAAGTGATGCCCCATAGGTATATTTGAGGGTTATATTGGTTAGAGTTATAAGGAGACTACCAAAAAAATTATAGTTATTTTTAATTGTTATTTCTCTCTTTTATTTTTCTAGAATTTGATCCTAAAAAATTCTCATCTAGCATCTTTCTTCTTCTAGTGATTTGTCATTTTTATTAAGCTAGATTTCTTTTAAAGGATTTAGTGAAGTGGGTAGGGATTAAAATATAATGTTTAGGCCTCAGACACATGTAATAGATTTCAATACCATGTATCTTTGTGCAACTCTACTCTATTAGGTGTTTTGGATTACAAAATAAAGATATAGCTATATTGAATGGTGGCAATAATAAGTTGGAGCAATAAGAGACTCTTTTGGGAGATATGTAAATAATTTATGACTTAATTTCTCTAAAATATAATGTTTGGTCTTTCTAGGATTCTAATTTTTGGATAAAGTGTTTAGGATGTACATTAGGTTTACAATTTGAGTTGTACGATTTCAAGTTTTGAAGATTTTTAGTTAGGAAGTTTGAAGTTTGTTAATTTTAATAGGGTACACAAGGTTTGGAATTTCTAAGGTAACTTGGGCTTGGGATAATGGATTTGTGTTTAGATTTGAGAATGTAGGGTTTAGTCTCTATAGTTTTCTTGATATATGGTTTGGTGAATAATAGGGGAAATATGGCGAACAATGATGATTAGGGTTTGTTGTATAGGTTTTGAAATCTACTTATGGTTGATTTGTAGGGTTTGTGGTGTACAAATTCTATACTTATTTTATGTTTTCTCTCCTAATTTCCATTGGAAATGATAGTGAATGGATTTGATGTAGTGTTTGGGGTTTATATTTTATTTGGTTTTTAAAGAATTTAAAGTTTAGGTTTTAATATATGCATTTTTAGCTTTATGATGTAGGGTTTCTAGTGTTGGGATTTTTAATAGGGTTTAGGATGTACATGGTTTAGGGTTCAAGTTTTGGGATTTTGGAAGCATATAAGCAAATAAAGGTTTAAATGGTTCATGTTTAGGGTTTAGGATGTCAATATTAAGGTTTCCAAAAGATTTAATGTTTTAGGATTTGAGTTTCAAAAGTATTAAGTTTACAATGCAGGATAAAAGGTTTAGGGTTTATAATATATGGTTTATGGTTTTAAAAGGTATTGGGTTTATTGTTTTAACATAAGGTTTAGGATAAATTGTCAACTTATGGATTAAATTTTAGGACTTACAAGCGGGTATGTGCAGGATCATCATGGAAAAAATAGGCCCTTAAGTGGCAATGAAAATTCAGAAAAATCAGAGTTAGACAACTTGACGTAAAAATTTGAATTAGTTATCTATATTATTTCAAAAATATGTAAGAATAGAATCTATAGCAAATTGAATGTAGTTTCTAAACTACTAGATATGTTTTTTTTTTTAAATCTATTTGGTGAAAATTTGAAATTTCAATGCAGTAGTACTTGAATTTCAGGTAAAAAATAAGTAGGTGTTTGTCTGACCACCCTAATCACAATAAAATGATAAAAAAAAAAATTATAATATTTTAGATATAAGTAGAGGACTCATGTTTCGATATGATGCATATTTTTTTGTATTTTTTCCAAGTAAATAATCAATTATGAATTTTTTATTACAACTTTCAAAAAATATAGAAACTCGTATGTCTAACCACCTTAACTTGGTCAAAACTTTATGAAATTCAATTTTTTTTTTAATCCTATAGTATGCAAAGCATAGAATGTGACACATGTTTTCGATTCAAAAAATGTGATACAGTTTGAAAGATATAGATTTTTTTCAATCAACCTATCAATCAAGACTTTAGTCGTAATTCAAATAGAAAATGAATAATAACTATTTATAAATTCAAAGTAAAGCATAATTTGTATTGGTGGAAAGCTGAGAATCTCCTTTAAAAACCATTTTCCTTTCATCAATTTAGGGTGAAAAAAAAGTCGTCAGCCACATGGGTGAAGTTTAGAAAAGCAAGGTAAGTTGTTAAACACGTTTTTTGTGTTGACTTCTTAGGATTGGCATGTCCTAGCCAAATTCTGAAGCAAACTTGAGGCTAATCCCTAGGTAGTAGGTTTTGTGTCAGACATATTGGATATCCGATTTTTTATATATATAATTTAAAAAAATCTAATATAGTTTTTAATATATGATTTAAAAAATTGCAATATCAAAATCAGATATCCGATTTTTTTTATATATAATTTTAAAAAATCTAATATAGTTTTTAATATATGATTTTAAAAATTGCAATAAATAGTTTATAGTTTATTTTAATACATCTAGTTGAGAATATACAATATAGTTTATAATTCAATATAACATATAATTTATGATAATCTCTTACAGAATTATGTATAATATATAATATATTATATTATTATGTATAATATTTAAATATTATTTATATATTTTAGTTAATGTATAAATATTTATATATATATATATTAAGTTAATATATAAAATATTACATAACTAATTAATATCACTAATATATGAAATATTTAAATATTATCTCTTTCCCTCTCTCTCCCTCTCTCTCCCCCCCTTCTCTCTCTCTCTCTCTCTCTCTCTCTCTCTCTCTCTCTCTCTCTCTCTCTCTCTCTCTCTCTCTCTCTCTCTCTCTCTCTCTCTCTCTCTCTCGTCCACCCTCAACCTCCTAATTACTCTTGGGTCTATGTGCGCCACAAATTAGATATCCGATATGTGGCACCAAAATCTTACCGCCACAATACAATTTTAAATGTTTTTCAAATATTGCCCGACCCCAAATCGGATATCCAATTTGTAAAACTTAGGCTTGGGCATTGATATGGAGAAATGTACTGACACCCAACCCAAAAAAAATTCAACTTGAGATTTTTGCATTTTTTGGCGAGTGCAAAACACTACTTTTTTCATATTGCCACTTTTTGGCCCATCATGATCCTGCACATGCCCAAGCCTAGGTTTTTAAAATATTTTTTTAAGGATTTAAAGTAGTAGGGTTTGGGGTTTAATTTGTATAAGTTGGTTTAAATTTGTATACTTTGCTTGTATGTTCTCTCTTTATTTTTACTGGGAATGGTAACAAATATCCAAAAATGATGTATTCTTTGGAGTTTAATATTTTTTGAGAATTTAGGGTTTAGGTTTTAAAGTATGTACAATCTAATATTTATGGAATAGCTCACAATATAAAAAATTTAAGCAATAGAACTCTCTATCTAAGTCCCAAATAAAATTACACAAATATTTTCTTTCTAGAATGACTCACCCCTTATCTAAAAAGCAATATAGTACTTTTTTTATAATGGGACTAGTTAACATTAAGAAAGAGTTAGCTATGGATATTTCCTTACCTCTCAGTGCATGTTAATAATTGAACTTCACACATTCTCTAGGAGTTGTTAAATAGAGACATGTGTGAATCATTCTAGAAAGAAAATTACACAAATCTTTGTAGGATGATATCGGATAAGGGGTGGTCAAAGGTCTATCATACCCCTATTCCCCAACACCCCAAGTCTCTAATGTTAATGTTTGTTGAATATTCAAGATACTAAGAGGGGGGGTGAATCAGTATATTCTCAATTCCATTGAACAAACACCATCAATTACTTTAATGTATATAACAGAGAAGAGCAAGAACAAAGCATGAAATCACACAACACATAAACACCAAATTTTTACGTGGAAAACCCAATGAGGGAAAAACTATGGTGAGGATTATCTCACTATATATAGTTTTTCCAATACTAGATACAAAAGAGCCTCACTATCTTTACAAAATCTCAATGTTTACAAGGACTCACTATCCAAATAGGGGGGCTCATTGCCTGCAAAAGATTATAAAAATAAAATGGCTTGCAGCCAGAATGTGAACTGATGGGGTTACACCACAAGTGCAGATTCAGTTACTTTGATGCTCAGAGTATTCACATGCTAGAATACTAATCTTCACCCTTCTACTCACACACTTTGCATATCCAACTTGCACACTTTTCCATCTGCAAACCATCCTGTATATATATTTGATATATCCACGCACATCAATTAGGTCAGCCTAATTGGATGCATTACATATTTACAAAAATATAATTGTCGACTTCATACCAAAATTCTCCAAAAGTAGTTCAACTATGTGGCATGCTATATCATGTTGGTAGGGACCAAAGATAGGTCACTTATATATTTGCAGTACATGTTAAAACCATTAACTGATCATTAGGTCGCCATGGATAGACCTAATAACAAAATGTAACATTATGTCGATGCCAATTCACCATACAAACATATGAGCATACGAAAATACATACATACACACTTCCAATATTCATAAATCTTTTTCCAAAACCTTGAATAATGACAATCACCAGAGGGGAAATGCAGACCAAAATATCAGAGGATGTAAAAATTTTCTTCATACCGATTTAGGGTACTGGACCAATCTGATACCATAAACAACATGGTGACATCAATGACAACATAAAGACTAATCTTCTCCATCCTTCCAACAATCTCCCCCTTTGTCATTGATGGCAACATGTGCCAAAATCTCTCCTCTACAGTTTCTCCAAATCTATCCCCCTTTGACATTAATGGAAAAGGGCAACCAAAAAAAAGGAAGTAAACGTATGTACACGGTGACATTGTACCTTAAAAATTCCAAAAAACTCCAATACTTCCAAAATCTTCCAGACATTCAAAAATTTTAAAGCTTCAAAATCTTTCAAACATTCAAACTTTTAAGATTCCTTCTTTGATCATCAATTCAATTTTTTTCTTCTCACCTTGTTTAATTTCTCTTTTACTCTTTCTTTTCTCTCCTCCTTTTGTTGCCATAACAAAAAAATAACAAAAATTTGAACATTCAAGATTCAAGTAAAAATGACACTCTTCACCTGAAATGCCTTCTTGTATCTTTCTTTGATAGCTGGTACGATCTTCTTCCGAACAAATATAGTAGAATCCATTCTTGTGCATACGCTTTCTAGCAAGGCCAAAAATGTGAAAGAAGATGACCAATCTGCGGATGTGCACTGACTTTCACAATCTTCTACATCATTAAGTATTCTGGAAAGATGGTCTAACTGAACCTCAACAATCTCCTTAACAAGCTAGAAGATTTTCACCAAATCTTCTCTTTGTCTTTGCACAGTAATCAGCTTTGCTTGCAATTCACCAACTCTTAGTATTTGTTTCCCTTCTTTCTCTTCAAAGATATCAATTTTTTTCCAAAATTTGTTTACCTCAGATTCAATTGCTTCAATCTTACTTCTAAAATTTTCAACCGCAATAGGCCATCAGAGACAATACTTGTAGATATATGACATTTCTTTTACGCATTTCTTCGTCTCATTAATAATTTTGGATAACCTTTGCTTAGCTTTAACACATCTCTTTTCAACCATGGCTTCTAAATTACATCCTTCTGGACCTTCCAGTGACATTCTTTCTCCAACAACTTAAACTCAATTTTCTGGTAAAGAATCAAAAACAATTGATACATCGATACCTTTTCTAAGCAAATACTCAACTAGAGCATCATTGATCTTGATTTTGTCAACTAGAGAGGATGCATTCCACATTTCACCAATTTTCTTGATCTTTCCTTTAACTAACATTGTCTGGATGTCATTTGGATCTAGGTTGAGATTCTTTTTCATTTTCATTTTCTTTCGAAATGATAACGATGTTTTCGATGATAACTTTTCTCTTCTTGAATTCCAAAGGGGAATCACCAATGACAACTTATAATTCTTTTTTTCCAAAGAATGAACCCTCCTCAAATCGACTAGACACAATCATACCTGAGCACATATCTTTCTACAAATATAAGAAAAAGGATTTACAAGCTCTTGCATAATCCTCCATGCCTTCTAGATATTTGTAGATTTATTTTCCAATGGGAATCACAGATTCCCACTCAACGTTTTCATTTCTCGGTAGCGATTCCAAAAGGAAGAATATCAGACATGTAATAAAAGACCCGAAACAGAAAGGGTATCCTTCTACCAATGACATTAATGCATTTTCAGTAAGATTTTCCAAAATAGAGCTACATAAATCAAATTGCTTGTTCTCCTTTACAATTTTATGCACCATATATATGGCAATAGCCTAAGTGGAGCTATCATGATTTCTAAAATAAGTTTTGTAGGAGACACCATACACATTGTACCTCATAGCGGGGTCGACAATAGTATCTATCAACAAAGCTTGAGGTTCTTTGTTGATTCCTGTCAGCTCCTCCACTTCTTTGTAATTTATAGTTTTCTTTCTGGGTAGGTCTCCAATGCTACATAACCCGGTGACAGCCTCAATTGCTTATTTTGTAATGGGGTAGGGTTTGTCCAACATAATGCTATCGTCCTTGAATTTACTCAAAAGAAACAAGATGAATTCTTTGTTAGTAAACCAAGGAGATCTCCCCACAAATCCAATACTAGGGTTTTTATGTTTTGTAAGTTGTTTGACTCTAACCCCAATTTCATTTTCTTGATTAATCTCATCTTTGTCAATCTTTTTCACAGGTTCATCTTCCTTTACTAGAGCATACTGCTTTCCCTTTTTTACTTCTGCACACTTTTGAAATATGCCCCAATTTTTTTCAATTGTGGCAGACAACATTTCTCTGACTTGCTTGATAATTAACCCTTGATCTGTACTGATTTTATCTATTTCCAAACTTGTTATAGGTATAGCAATAGCCATCAAAAGATTGATTTATTCTACCTTCATTAAACCAATTTATCATCTGAGTTCTACATTCAGTAGCTCTATGTCCAATCTTCTTGCATGCATAACATTTTCCGGAGAAGGAACCAAAAAATTGATTCATCCTACTCCTACACTCAGTTGCCCTATGACCAAACTTATTACATGAAAAGAAAACACCATTGAACAATGGGTACCTTTGAGCATTTGGTTGTCTCATAGGCGGTCTTTTTCTTGGATTTATTTTTTTCTTCCCTTTATCTTGAGTCTTTTGATTATTTACTAGATTTTAGTTCTGCATATTTCACCCAACTTCATTACCTAATCCACCTTTGTCTTTAGAAGGTCTTTGTCTTGATATCAATTCATCAAGCTCGGTGGAGCTTGTCTTGAAATCATCTTCACAAAGTTTTTCTTTCTCCAACTCTGCTTTCAAATTCATCACTTCTTGTTCAAGCCTTGAGCATACATCAAACATAATTTGTATCACTGTATTCAGACACTCCTCAACTCTCTTCTTTTCATCCACTTTCACCTTTAATCCAGTAATCTCTTAATTTTCTTTTTTTAGTTTCTCACTCACTTCTATATGTATTTCTTTGAATTTCTTTAATTGCTCTTTCAATTTCTGGATGCATTCATTTGCTTCATCAAGATTTTCTTTCAGATCTATGTTTTCAATTTCAACCTTGTCAAGATCTTCAAGAGGGGTTTGGAGCTCTTCTTTATCCATTTGTTCAATCTACAGGAACTTCCTCAAGTTGTTAAGCTTCTCTAGAGGAACCAAGCTCTGATACCAATTATTGAATATTCAAGATACCGAGAGGGGGGGTGAATTAGTATCTTCTCAATTTCATTGAACAAACACCATCGATCAAATTAATGTATATAACATAGAAGAGAAAAAAAAAAGCATGAAATCATACAACACATAAACACTAGAGTTTTACATGTAAAACCCAATGAGGGAAAAACCATAGTGAGGATTAGCTCACTATTTATAGTTGTTCCAATACCGGATATAAAAGAGGCTCACTACCAGTTAAAAAATCTCACAGCTTACAAGGACACACTGTCCAAACAAAGAGGCTCACTTCCTACAAAATATTATAAAAACAAAATAGATTACAACCAAAATGTGAACTGATAGGATTACACCACAAGTGTAGATTAAGTTCCTTTGATGCTCAGAGTATTCGCATGCTAGCAGACTAATCTTCACCCTTCTACTCACACATTTCACATATCCAACTTATACAGTTTTCCATTTGCAAACCATCCTGTATATATATTCGATATATCCACACACATCAATTAGGTCAGCCTAATTGGATGCATTACATATTTACAAAAAGATAATTATCGAATTCATACAAAACTTCTCCAAAAGTAGTTCAACTGTGTGGCATTCTATATCATGTCAATAGGGACCAAAGATAGCTCACTTATATATTTGTAATACATGTTAAACCATTAACTAATTATTAGGCCAACCATGGATAGACCTAATAATAAAATGTAACATTATATCAATGCCAACTCACCATACAAATATATGAGCATACAAAAATACATACATACACACTTCCAATATTCATAAATATTTTCCAAAAACCTTGAATAATGATGATCACTGGAGGGGAAATGTGGACCAAAATACTGAACCAAAACACCAAAGGATGTAAACCTGTTCTTCATACCGGTTAAAGGTACCAGACCAATTTGATACCATAAACAACATGGTGACATCAATGACAATGTAAATATCGATCTTCTCCATCCTTCCAACAATGTCATCATCTTTTTATCCATCCCTTTCCTTTGATGACATCAACATGACATCATTAGAGGAAAGGGATGAAAAAAAATATGATGAAATTTGTGCGACATCAACATTAGGGATTTGAGGTGTTGAGGAAATGGTAGAAAATCAAGAAAATAAGGGAACCACTAATGACCCAACAATCCAATGACAACACTTAGGTGATTCTTCTTTTTAGACTTCGAGGATTGAGGAAACCTTTAGGAATGGTACGAGTGTAAGCGAAACACTAATATCCAAAAGGATCGAAAAACTTGACACTTGGTCAATTTCACGAGTCCTCTAGGTGATATTTCAAGAGTAATAAGAAAGGAATGCAAGTATGGATATCACTGAAACTCTAAAGATCCAAAAAATATTACCCTACAAATAATACATCATATTTCATAGAGTATCAATTTGTCACTTATACTGCATGCCCATTGATCTTAGGAAAAGATAATTAAATCGTTCGATGCCCCAAAAAAATCCTTGGTCATTCACATTGGTAAAGTTGTTGAGATTTTGATAAATTATATGTCAATAAGAAGGAGGAGGAAGAGACTCCAAAATTATGAGGGGGAAATGATGTTAGCATGATGGTAGGTGATGAAGTGGACCTTCAAGGAATTAGGGATGGAAGGGAAGGTATGGTGGAAAGAAAATGCTCAAATTTTTGAAGGACTTAGAAGAATTTGAAAAAGGATGAGGGAAATTTTGAGGGTTGGGAATATGAGATGCTACTTGATGGGTGCCAAAAGTGGTAGAAGGGAATGATAAAATCTAAAATTTGATAAGGGAAATAGGTAGAAGGAATTGAGACGTCAAACTTTCAAGGTTGGATGTGTTGGAGGGACAAGTATAATGGGGCATGCAATGAAGGTAGAATGTGAAGTTCCAAATGTCTAAAAAACTTAGATATTTTAAAGAAGACTTTAGTATAATGTTGGACCATTAGAGAAGCATGAAAATAAATATCCGATAAGGGGTGGTCAAAGGTCTATCATTCCCCTATTCCCCAACACCCCAAATCTATAATGCTAATGTCATCATCTTTTTCTCCATCCCTTTCTTCTGATGACATCAACATGACATCATCAAGGTGGTGACATCATTAGAGGAAAGGGATGAAGAAAAATATGATGACATATGTGTGATATTAGCATTAGGGATTTAGGGTGTTGAGTAAATGGTAGAAAGGTAGGAAAATATGGGAACCACTAATGACCCAACAATCCAATGACAACACTTAGGTGATTCTTCTTTTTAGACTTCGAGGATTGAGGAAACCTTTAGGAATGGTACGAGTGTAAGGGAAACCCTAATAGCCCAAAGGACTGAAAAACTTGAGACATGGCCAATTTCACAAGGCCTTTAGGTGAGATTTCAAGATCAATAAGAAAGGAATGCAAGTATGGATATATCTGAAACTCTAAAGATCCAAAAAACTCAACACTTAGCTAAATTTTGAATTTTTCAACTTGGATATTTGACTAAACATGAAAGGGGGATTAATGCATTTGACTTGGATGAGACCGAGGAACCTAATTAGAGAGAGTATATCTCCATAATAGGAGATTACTAGGACCTGGTTGGAAAATCTAGGTAATGGATATTTCTTACTTTTGTTTATGGCTACACTACTTTTTTTGTCTTTTTGTTTCAATATTTCAGACTACTATTTTCAAAAATCTTTTTTATGGTTTCAGATTTGTTGGTATTTGGTGGACCTAATAAATGGTCTTTGTAGTTTTAAGTGCACTAGTAGTAATTTTCTATTTTTGAAATTAATTATAGTGGTTCTATGGTTAATGTTTTGTTATTTGGCTTGTGTGCCACCTTGAACAAGTTTTTTTTATGTTGTCTGATGGTGTTGTTTATCCACCCTATTTCATTTTTTTTGAATTTTGGTTGTAACCATGGGATCAAGGCCCTTCCCCTGCTAATCTTATAAAAAAAAATTTCTCAGTTGTATCATTGAATACATGTCATGGGTTAAGGGGAATTTATAAGGTGGAGAATGAAATGTCATTAAATTAATATAATTAAATTTCTTTGGGGAAACATGTTAATTCTATAGGTTTAGTAGATTTTTGTATTACAATGGACCTTATTTAAATCTACACCCAATGACACAATATGTTAGATACAAGTTTAATTTCATGCTTAAATAAATTTGGAATGTTTTAAGGAATGTTAGAATTATTATGTCTTAATAAATGTTACATATTTATTGTATAAGTTATATATTACATAGTGATCTAGATCATAAGATAATGAAGCCTTAATGCCATGATTGCATTAGAACTATTGTTCCAAAGGAAGCATGAGATATGATAGTACATGCATGTCTCTCCAAAAGGTTTAATGGCAATCTTCAATGATCAAAATATGGTTAAGACTTCATGGTTCTCAATTCTCAAGTACTAGAGAAATTGGTACATTGCATAATAAATAATGGACAATCCTATAACAATGAGGTTCCATCAAAGAGGAAAATTCCATACAATGGGGTTCCAAAAATCCATGACAGTTCCATACAATGAATTGTAGACCTATAAGATCCTAATGGATAGTCATCACAACAAAGAGGAATCTCAAATGTTATGAATGTTAAGAGGGAAACAAAATGTTCCCAAGGGTAGTGGTCAAACTTAGAGAGAAGTGGCAGTGTAAATACATGACAGACACAATACAAATCCAACACAAAGATACAAGACGACGGGTATAAGCAATAAGAAGTCAAGAGTTTTTAGATTTGCAAAGGGCTACTGAAAGCTATATTGAGAGGAGAATGACCAAGGTTTCAGATTGAAGTAGATGATACTCCTTCCAGCCATGAAAAGAAGTCATGATGAAAGAGGAAATTTAGGGAAGGCATAACAAAAGAATAATAGACATGTTAGAGTTATAAAGATTATTCATATATGCTATGGAATTCATGTTGCCATAAAGGAAACATAACAATCTATTATGACAATGATCAAGTTTATGACACCCTAAGGTTTAAAAATATGAAGTCAATCTATCACAAGGGCAGATTCCAAACCCTAGAAATATAGTGAATGAAGAATAAAGGAATGTTTGAAGAAAATTTATGATTCCTTGCCATGATTCCTTTATATAAATACAACTCAAGTTACAATGATGACCATATGGGCCTTTGAATTAGAAAGCTATAACAAAGAAAAAAAATTCAGAGATGTTAGTCTATAATGATAAGCTAAACCTATGAACTCATTGCACAATCATTTCCAAGGGTTTAGCCCTATACATTTCATATATGATAGTCCTAAATGGAAAAATACATTGACACAGAGGGAAGTGATATGGAAAGGAAGATTATTATTTTTTGACATGGAAAGATGCTCTATTTGGTTCATTCACCACCCATAGTATTGAAGTTTGAAGGAAGAGCACAGTGACAGTATACACTCAAGAGGAGAATTATCATTAATGGAGGAGTTCACAACATAATGCAAAAGCATCTTCAAGTTGTTGTGCAGGACTTTGTCTCATACCTGTGAAAGGATTTTATTTTAAACTTAAGTGAAAATAACCAAAAAGGATTATGATGAGATCTCATCACTGAATATGTTAGTGCTTGAAAGCATCAAGTGATAGTAATAGAACACCTTATAACCTATTGAACAGTATAGTGCAAAAAATTTGTATCAAAACCAGAGGATAGGGTCATACATGAGTAGGCATCTCTATTAGTGTTTCTTTTTTGATCCAAGTCATAATAGAACTTAGGAATTTAGCATGGAAAATGCATCAAATGAAGAGGTGTTTCATTAATTCAAGATAAGAGCAGGAAAAAAGTTGTGGACCTATTAATAGATAATAATAGATGAAATTGGCAATATTAAGGAACCATAACATTTAGGTGGGAAGTATAGGATAGGGAAAGTATAGGTTTGTTTCATCATAAAGAAGAAAAATGAACAACTTATGGAAGTCTAGAGATTCTTAGAGAGGATGACCCTATACTATATAAAGGACTAGAACATAGATGAGAGGGAGAGTTATTTATGCTTGACAAATTAAACCCCTAAAAGTTCTCCTACACCATCCTAAGGGATTCAGTCATCTTCAAGTAACTCTCTCACATGGCCTATCATCATGCAATCACATTCACAAGTTAATGATAAATTTTAGTTTAGATGAACTTACAACCATTTTTAGGGTTGATAAAGGCCTTACATGAATAGGACTTGAGTTGATTGAAGTTTTGAAGGCATAATCAAGCAGTTAGGGGTATTTTTTAGCCCTAAAAAGAAGGTTTTTTTACTTTGCATGCTAGTTGGAGAAAATTTTAAGGAGCGTGCAAAGAGATAAAGTCAAGAAGTCAAATACAACTCACCTCCATCAATTTTTCATGACTTGCATAGTTTGCAAGTAGTTTGAAGATGGAGTTCCACACCCAAGTACCCAATTCAAGCATGCAAACTCAGCCTTTTCTTTGAAGACAAATTCAGTTATCAAAGAGGTAGCTTTTGATCAAAACTAGGCTCCCAAGTTGGTTTGCAGTCAGTTATTTCTATTCTTATTTTATCTTAGCAAGAAAAAACAACATTGTAACTCATATTTGAGAGATATTCAATTAGAGAAGCAATTTCATGTAATTTTTGAAGTATTTTCAGACTTGTATCAATGAAAACTCCTATTTTTAAATAAAAGCTCACTATTTTTGCCTTCTCAAATTCATGTGTTGAATATTATTGCAAATTACTTGATCTAATTTTTGTGATTATTAAATATTTAAATCCTTGAATTATGTCTCATTTGAAAAATCTTTTATACAAGAATAAACAAAACCCATACAAGTCATAGGTTGTGTGAATATTTTTAGTAGTTGTAGTTGTGAAGACACTTTGTTTTCCTTCAAAAATGTGAAATATGACCTTCATATGAAACACTGTTGTGTGAGCTTGTTAAAAATTGAGTTGTGCATAGAGAAAAACCTTTTTTTGAGATAAATTATGAGTTGAAATAACAAGTATAGGTTTTATAAAATTTGGTGCATCAACTTCTAGGATCAATATTTTCAGTTATAGTTCTTCTATCCTTTTTCCTTGACAAAGAAGTAGTATATAGGAGGTTCATCAAGGGAACCAACTCTCTCTAGAGGTTTATCTTCACTATAAGCTACCCACACCTTGAGGATAATCCCATGTTTCACAAGCTAGCTAAGTTTCACACTTATCCAGGGTGCAATCTTAGTGACAACAGATCCAAGCACCTTATTAATAGTATCTTCAAGAAAACTTACATTAGTGAAACCATATTCCTTGGGACTTATTGTTTCATAAGTTTTATAAATATCCCTAGTTCTTGTTGTTTCCATATCCACTACAATGACTATAGCCATCCTATTTACTTATCTTCTAGTATCAAGTAATACTAAAAGTACCATACCTCTGGTTGTGGCCCCATCTATTTCAATCCTATATTTTCACTTTTTACACAATCCCTACTCACTTTAAGGCCTATAAATATGGTTGGTTTTTAACAATCTAATACTTAATCTATCCACTTCATTTACAAACTATTTTTGTCTCTCCCTTCACCTCAATAATCCCTATCTATAATGTGGAAAATGAGAAAATATCTCCAAGTATAGTACCTCTCTTTTTCCCCCATACCATGATGATTAAATATCTATTTCCAATAAGGTAGATCATGGCTACCATAAACCAAGTGATAACCTATATAAATTTTATTCCCCCGCATCCTCCCTTTGTCATAAGTCTCATAAATTTATCATAAGTACATCAGCAAATGAAATGGCTTTCAAATATTATGAGGCCAAAATAGAGGGAAAATATATGAAGATTAACATTGCACTTAGACAAAATAAAATTAGATCCCAATTTGATCTCACGTAGTAATTAATCACAATTGCATACATGATCCCAACTAAAACAAGTCAAAATATTAAATAAGATCTAAGGATTATCAATTTCATGTTGTATACATAAGATTAAAGGAAGACCAAGATGAGGATAGAGTTGAACTAATATAAGAACATAAATTATAGTTACAACTAAATTTATTAATATATGATAGAATCTTGAAAAATGGTTATGGATCTCATAAATACCAATGATAGAATCAAGTTAATATAAATATAGGTAAATGCCTCAATCAAATTTTTTTAATACAAATAAAGAGATAAGATTGGAGGTCTCAACTAAAAAATCCAAGAAAAAAAAGTAAAAGCCTAGAACCTACAAGTGAAACTTGAGAAGCTCAAGCTTACTTTGGAGGGATAATAGAAAAAGACATGAAAAATAAAGGAGAATAATAAGAGAATAATTGTGATATCTTCCACCTTACACAAAAAAAAATTGAAAGATGAGTGAATCTAAGAAAGCATTGGAGAAAGAAATTATAAGATCATGTTCAAAAATTGAGTGATATTAAGGCCTCAATTATAAGTATATAAACAAAGTAGAAAACGATAAGAAAATGGTTACATCATATGAGCAATAGATTTAGAATCTTAAGAGGGTGTTCAAGAGGTGGAAAATACTACATTTTATTAAGCCTTATCAAATAATTTCATATCTCATATTAGACCATTATCTAAAGGATAGCTATAGAATTAAACTCTACATTTAAATTCAATGACTCTACACAAGCTCTTAGTGAGGAAGTAAAGTTTGGGATTGATCAAGTCTTATAACATATATCCCCAAAGATGAATCAAAAAATAAATTTTATGCAAAAACTGTGATCTATAAGATGATAGCTCAACACCACAAGAATCAACAACCAAAGGAACACTAAAGTAAAAAAAAAATAAGATTATCAATAAGGATAAGGACATTAAGAAGTATAACTCTCAGATGGATATTTTTGGCTAAATAATTTAAGGAATATGAGCACATGTTGTCTCAATGGTACAAGAAGGATTGTCTTTCCCTTTTGGGGAAGACAAAAAGTATTATTAAAAGAATAATTCAAATGGTTTCTTAAAAAAAATAGTCATGCCAATCATCCTTTCAATGTTGGTCTCATAGACCAATCATTGTCTAAATTGAGGCTATATTTAGGCATGTAGCTCAATTGGAGGTGCAAGTTAAGGCAATAGTTAAAAATATAAAATAATATCCTATAAAGGCATCATTCAGCTAGATAAGGTCTTTCATTTCTTTAATAAGAAGAATTCAATGGATGAGTGGAAAACAATCCAAGATTCTCTTGAAAAACTATAATTCAAAATATATTTCTAATTTTACATTTTTTAATTTTTTAATTTTGAAATCTATTCTCCAATAATAAGCCTATTATATTGTAGAGGAGGGGAAACAACAACACCAAGGCTCCAAGTCACAGAGAGCCGAGAGCGGAGGGCTACCCTAATCTACCTTAATTTGGATAAGAGTTCTTAGGTCAAGGATAGAGAATGAAGAGCACTCTCAAGTTATTTTTTCACTCTACTAATCTAAATGTTTGGATGGGGATAAACAAGTTGGTTTCTGGAACCTAAACTGTAGCTCAGGCAGTTCTCTACTCGAGGACAATAGCATGGGTTAGGGACAACAATGCGATGTGTTGGTGTCTCTCTCGGGAATTGGCATCTGTACTGCCAAAAAGTGTAAAAGTACAATACATAATACAAAAACCTACTAAAAATCTAGCCAATGAAGTTTAATCTACTAAACAGAATGATAAATGACAAAATACAAGAAATGACTATAAAAAATGATAAAGGAAATTACAAAAACGAAGGTGATGAAGATCAACTCACTAAGATTCTAGTTCACCAGAAAGTTCCACATGAACACGTACCTACACACAACCAAGAAAGGAAAAATTTGGGGTTGTATAGGGGTTTTCCTTAGCTACACTCCCACTTTGGTGTTTCCACCTCCATGGACAACCAGATAGATGAAGAGAAATAGAAACATGATAAAGGAAATGCTAGAAAGGATAATATCACACTATGAGAAACACAATGCTACTCTATCAAACTACAACGAAAGAAGGATAGTGAAGCAACACCACCTCCATCCAAAGGAACTTAAGGCCAATGAAGGGATAATGCAAGACTACAAACTTGGAAAAGTTGATATGACCGCAACGGTGACGAAGGAGGTCTCACAAGATACCAATATTGTAGCTTCTATGGTAGCACAACACGTTCTTAGTGAAGTTGATAGAGAAAAAAATTGCTAAGTAATACTCAAGGGATCAAGATCTTGTGTAGAACTGTCAAAGATATTGTAGAAGAGATGATATTAATGAGAAATATCAGAATTTCAAGAAGCATTTAGAGGGAAAGAGTCATTCTCGAGTCGACTGGAAGGTATAGAGGTGTTACACTTTGTCGCCAATGGAGAACGTAACTTGTCTGTGGATTCCAGAGGCAGGAATCTATCAGGGATGGCAGTGTGGTGCGTAGATGTTCGTGCACCACACGCATGTCTCCTACAAGAATTCCCCCACCGACACAAGAGACAAGCGCCAAGTGGATGCGAGTGGGTAGGTGATGTGGATTTTCTTAGTCAGGTTGGATTTTTCTAAAGTAGAGGGTGTAAAAAGGGAATTTGCAAGAGGGGTGAAAATTATCTCCTATACATATATATTATCTTCCTCACAATAAAGGAACCCTTGAAAGTAAATAAGAATTATAGTGTCTCTGTGCTAACTTTTTTACATCATTTTATATTTCAATTATGGTAGATTATTAACAAACTTTTAATATTGTTCTATACCTAGTTTCAATTTTGGTGTTATCATATTATTTTATGCAAGTTATTTTCCTTGTGTTTTAAGATTAAATATTAGTAATTATTTGGAGAGATCACAACTATTTATTTTGATTTAATTAATGGCCCACATAATCCTAAGTATGTTAAAATATCATTATAAACTTTTGTGTGTGCCAATCATTTGATTCAATTTGAATCATGTGGTTAACACACTCATAAGAAGTTATTGGTAGCATGTCAAGTTCATTATTGCTCCATTGTTCATAGGCTCTCTAGGTAATCCTATAGTTGTAATGTCGAAAAAGGGTCCTTAGCCTTTTTCATGCTTGTTTAGCTCCTTCTTGCGGATTTTGGCTTAGTGTGGCCTTGATTTATTGTTGTAATGTGGATAACACATTCACATTAGGTCTTGGGCCCTTGTGAACTAATGTACTTTAATGATGCCTTGTAAAGGTGTTGTAAAGTGTTGTAACACACTTTCACACTTTTCTAGGATTTCTAAGCATAATTAACATTATTTCAATCATAATTTCTCTTAGCATTGCCTTATTTGGTGTGTTGTAAAGTGTTGTAACACACTTTCACATTCCTTTAGGATTTTCATTAATAATTGGGCTCTCTTATGCTTTAATTGGCCCCTTTTTGCATCCACAAGCCTTATTTATGTGTATTTTTTAGGATAATCCCAATAAAAGGCATTTAAAACATCAAATCCCCAAAAACCTACCTCAAATTCCTAAGGTGGGACTCATTCACCATTTTGGGCGAATGAGTCCCCTTAGGTGGGACCCTTTCACCCAAGGTGGCGAATGAGTCCCCTTTAACTCAAAAATAAAATTTAATTTAAATCTTTGGCAGGATTTTATTCTCCAAGATCCAATGTCAGCTTGTAGTGTTGTAATTTTAGGATTTTTTTACATAATTGAGTATAAATACAAGGTTCTTTTACTCATTTTTACCCTAAGCAATCCTAACATTCTAGCACCCTCAAGCATTCAAGTATTCATTGGGTTAACAAGAGCATTCTTCAAGCATCAATCATCATGTCAAAGATCACATTCTTCATGTTTTTTATTGTTCTCACAATTGTTGTGTAGAGTTCATGATCCAAGCAAGCTTTGCATTCAAGATCTATCTCCTTCAAGAAAGAATCAAGACCCACATCCATTGCAGTCATTTCAAGCATAATTGGAGCACTTTATTGCAAGGCTTTGGTGAGTTGCAACATTACCTTTTGTTCATTCATCATTCTCCTTTAAATTTTCTTGTCATTTCAAGGTTTAATTACCAACAAGGGGTTTGATCAAGGAAAACCCCTATTCTCTAACCCCATAACCATTTTTCCCTCTCTTTGTATGTGATTTGCAAGCTTAGGTTGTAGATTTATCAAGAAGCAAGATTGGAAAAGTTGTCATCAAGTTGTCAAAGCAAGTCAAAGTTGTGAAGATTGTGAACAAACCTTGGAGAAGCTTGGAGAAGACTTACAAGTTGAATTTGGAAGTTTCAGACCCAAATCTGAACCAGGAACAACAATGCAAGCTAAGAGCTACATAATCCAACTTTGAATTTTTAGAAATCCAGAATTCGACTGATTCACCACAATTGGTGAATGAGTCCCACTGTACCTATCTGTTAGATATTTTTGTAGATCTGAGTACCCATTTGTTTGTGTAGACACCAAAAAATGACTTAGGCCTGTGACCACTATTTTACCACCTTTTCGTCATAACATGATTATAACTCTATAATTATGTTTCTTACCCACATTCGACTATTAATTAAATAATTTATAATTATTTAATTAATTCACGATCTTTCATTCTTCATGATTATTAAATAAATAAATCTTATTTATTTATTTAATGTGTCACTAATTATCAAAGTCTTCTTACAATTAAATAAAGTCTCATTTATTTAATTAATCCTTATCATTGATGTCCTCTTGATTATTAAAATAAGTATATTTGAATATATTTATTTAATATGTCACTAATTCCTAAATCCTCTCGTAAATTAAATAGATTCATTAGTTTATTTAATTAATTAAATATCTCTTCTAAATTAAATAATAATTATTAATTATTTAATTACCTTATGTGACATTTCCCTCTTTTTGAATAAAATAATTTATTTAAAAATGACTTCACCTTTGTTAACTAATTCTTCTTTTAGTAATTAATTGCAAAACTCAATTACTCATTATCTCATAGATCCATATTTTGAATTAATTTAATTCAAAATGGAATTATTCTTCTACAAATCAAGTAGTTGCTAAAATTACTGATTTTCTAAAATCTCATCTCCTTATCTCTTGATTTTTACTAATTTCATCTCAATGTCACATTTATTCTCCACCATTGATTTAATTTCTTAAATTAAATCTTGTCCACACATTTGGGGATTTTACCCTAACCCTAATTTAGAGTGGCCATTTTGAATCTTAACCATTGATTCTAGGGCATTTCTCAATCTCTCATCTCATCTGTTCGTTCAAGATTGCATTTTCTATAAAATGACAATCTTGATATCATTTTTGGCAGATCTCTTATTATTTTGGGTAATCTGATTATTGTCATCTTTTACTATAATCTTGAGGCTTATTAATTACTTGCATGTTAGAATTAAATTTCTAGTTTGCATAGATTTATTTTATAAATCCTTCAAAGCTTTGTTTAGGGCTAACTTTTTTAGAATTTTCTCACATATACAATCTGAGGGCATCCATTATCACAGCAAAGCCAAGGAGGTGCAATGGAAATCAGTCATGGAGCATAGGAATGGATGAGATCTTTCTAGTTTCCTTCATTTCTTGTTATTTTCTCCTTTGCATTTGATTGCTTGATGTTTTTATTAACTTGCATGTGTTACTAATCCAGTTCTGACCTTACAATAAATTAACGTAATTACATTGGTGAACCTGACCCGTTAACACATTTTGCAAGTTCTCGTACGGCCTCGGATTTTGTTTTGTAGGTACAGGAGTACGGAACGACACAACTGCAGGCCTACATGACGCAAGTGCTCTATCGCACCGCATTTGCGATTGTGAACGACGCATACGCCCTGTCATGACGCATACAAGATCACAAACGACGCATTCAACAAGATGCAATGTATTTGATAGACCTCGCACCGCATCCACTCTAGCAAGCCGCAAATGACTGGTTGTTTTCTTTTTTAAATTTATTATCTGGATCCGACGCGACCACGACTAGTTTTTTTTTTTTTATGGGATTAAAATGAACCAACCCTAGGATAGACATTTAATTTGGAATTTATCAATCCTAGGATAGGCAATTTAATTTGGAATTTATCAATCCTAGGATAGACACTTTAATTTGGAATTTATCAATCCCAGGATAGTCACCAAATTTTTTTATTTTTGTTTGGTTAAAATGAACCCCATGCTTGTGGTGAAGCAACATCTTCACTTAGTGTAGAAAATTTTCATTTGGGTTTAAAACTGAACCACTTGTTGTTGTGCTTGATTGGATAATAGGTATATGCTCTCCTCTTTACTTGGTGACCAAAAAATGAGACTTACCCATTTTTCTTTATGCATTTTACTGGTTTTCTTAAATCCTTTAGAAGGCCTTCCGTAGTGGGCAAAAGTACTCACCCTACGGGAACGATCTAAGTGGGAACAACCAAAGCTAGGTTTTTCAACCCACTATAATCAAAAGTGAATTTTGGGGAAACCCATATTCAACGGAAATGGCAAGATAACCATCCCCAAAATCTTTGTTCTAAATATTGGGAGGTCTCCTGAGGGAGTTTATCTATTGCCTCACCGAATGGAAACCTTTACTATGAACCATAGTGTAGAAGCCAGCTGTGTCAGTATCCAGACATTGTTTCAATCACAGTGCAAGGGGAGGAAAGAATCTACCCCCAAGACACTCACCATATAATCTCCACGAATTGTTTGCTTAGGGGATTTAGTATCCACTTCCGTCACCTTGAGTACGCACCTGGAAAAGACAAAAACGTGGGCACCCTTGAGGGGGTGACATGACTGTCTGAGGCGACGCGATTTTAAACTATGGGTTGTGATTGCTATGATGACCCTTTGACTATTAAGAGTGAGTCTGCTTGAAATGTCTTTTTGTTCAAAAACCAGTGAAAACAAAAAAAGGGCATGCTTGATCCTTGACCATACACTCAATGTTTTAGTTTCTATGTGTTTGCTCACTGTTTTCAAACAAACATCAACAGACTGAACATCAACAATCTGGGTCCAAACTTGTCAAATTGGCCAAACTGTTTTCTTTTTTCCAAAATTTGCTACATGCAAACCAATCGCTCTGTTAAACCACAATCACCATATTTTGTGCCGTATTCACTCTAATGG
This sequence comes from Sequoiadendron giganteum, assembly GCA_007115665.2. Taxonomy (NCBI): domain Eukaryota; kingdom Viridiplantae; phylum Streptophyta; class Pinopsida; order Cupressales; family Cupressaceae; genus Sequoiadendron; species Sequoiadendron giganteum. The sequence goes on along the minus strand of CM021107.1, from coordinate 370,223,002 downwards.
GCTACATTTGAAACATCCTGAGCCACATTCGCTCTGATAAGCCACAATTGAAACAAGCTAAGCCACATTTGCCAGTATCAAACCACATTCAGTATCTTGAGTTGCATTTGAGAAATATCAACCCGCATTCGCCAAATTGTGTTGCAATCGACAATTTTTGAACCGTATTCACCACTTTTTGAATCGCATTCACCTCTATGAGCCGCATTCGCTCTATCGTACCACATTCACTATGACGCATTTGCGAAGAATTTCAAATCACCTTCTCACTGTCAAAACTGAAAGTCCACAACTTGTCTTTAATTCAATCAAGTATTCCTTCATTGTTACAGTACAAACCAGACTCTAAATTGCTCAAATTTCATCAAACATTTCATTATAGGAACCATTTTAGGCTCACAATAGGTTTCCATTGACTTTCCATTAGTTGCATTAGTAATTTCACCATCTCCTTAGACACTTACTTTTGCAGATTTTAGGAGTTGACTCTTACCATTCATTGTCAAAATTTTGCATTCAATAGTAGGTTATCATTGTACCCAATTACCCTTTATCATTTGTCAAAACTTTTGTGAATTATTTCCCACTCAATAGTCTAGTGTGGAAAGTTCACTTTTTCCTCTTTATAGTCCTTTCATGGTCCATTGGTCTTCCAAACTTGAATCATTGCAAAAAACTTTGTTTTCTCAAGTTGTCCTCTTTAAATCCCTCAATAGTAAGTACATCTTAGGCTCCTTTAGTTGCATATCATTTAGCATTTTCATTTTAGTGTCACACAATTCGCATTCACAAGTCTTTAGCCTCATTTTGTTCTCACTTGCATTTCATAGCATTCCTTAAATATCCAAAGAAACCAAAAACATAGTATCATACTTAGATCATTCTCTCCATCATCCCACATTGAGCAAAACATTTATGGTTGAAACTAGATTATAGAAAAATAAAAGACTCATGGATTCATTTAGACAAGACACCAAATTTATTGAATTCACAACTGGCATGGATTCATTCCCTAATGCCACGAACAATCCTTGTTTTGGCATGGGAAATTCCAACATCAATCCTTTCAGTGAAATGAACATCCCACCATCTCCATCACATATTTTTGAACCATTTATCTGATGGGATCAAAATGGGGAAGTCTTTGAAGAAGACTTATTAGTTGTTGCCCAACATCCAGAAGTTGTTGCTTTTGTGGAAGAAGTAGTCTTAAATGACTCTTCTAGATTCCTAGCTATGCTCCTTGACCAAGGGGCTAAGTTACCAAAGGGATTTGATCTTGACACTCTTAGAGCATTATATCCCAATCCCTCATCACACAATCCTTCCATGGGAGTCTCTTCACAAAATTTCATCAACACCATCAATGCTACCTCCCTTAGTCACACTACCACAACCAACACACCATCTATTGGGGGATCATCTACCCAAACCAACACTACATCACAATCCATTCCCCAAAAAACATCCACCATCCCTTCACAAACAATGGGTGAAACCACCTCAAACCTCTTTGGAACTTCATCTAGTTCCATGAGTACATCAACAAACCAATTATTAGGCTCTTCAAATGCTATGGCAACCAACTCATCCAACCCTTTTGGGAGAAGTAAACGAAGATTTGTCATACAAGGTACTCAACCTGCTTCCTCATAGGTTAATACCAACATTCTTGTGACCCAAAACACCAACATTCCTCATGGCCACAATCTCTTATTTGGTCAAGGCAATCAGGGCTCTCAATCCTTCACTCCATTTGGGCATCAACAAGCTCAAAATAATCAAAGCACTCAATCCTTCACTCCATTTGGGCATCAACAAGCTCAAATTCAACAAGGCCCTCAATCCTTCACTCCATTTGGACATCAAAAAAATCAAAACCAAAAAGGTCCTCAAATTCAGTCCAACATGGCAGGATATCACATCCCCACTTATGTCTTTCAAGTCCATACACAGCAGCACATCCCTAATCAAAACACTCATTTTTCTCACTAACAACCACTTCCAAATCAACACATCTCATCACAACAGCTGGGGACTCAAACTGTCCCTATCACCAACATGAATGATGCTACCAACCATCCCATGGTGGAAGCACTCATACTCCAACTCGCTGCTCTTCAAACACAAGTGGAGACCTTGCAACAATCCAACAAAAATTCATACATGTCACATTACTTGTGTCCATATCTATTTGACACAACCTTGTATATGCCACCCTTTCCTCATGGATATGTGGTACCTCATTTTCCCAAATACAAAGGCAAAACAAACCCCATTGAACACATAAGAGAATTCACCACTAGTTGCATGGACATTGCATATGAGCAAACTTATCTCATGAGACTTTTTTCTAAAAGTCTCGCAGGTCATGCACTAGAATGGTTCTCACTATTGCCTAAGGGAATCAAAACATGGGATAAATTGGCAAACAAGTTTGTTGAAAACTATGCCTATAACATTGACATGGATATTGACATCGCCTCCTTATTCAAACTTACCCAAGAGGATGCAGGAGAGACTTCTATTCCATTCTTTCAAAGATGGAGAACCTTAGCAAGCAGATGTCCAGTTGAAATACCTGAAAAGGAGAAAGTCACCATGTTTGTACAAACTCTCCTAGGACCACTAAGGTATGGCTTACAAGTCCATTGTTGCACCACCTTTGTTGACCTTGTTGAAAAAGGTGTTCAACTTGAGAAAGCCTTGATCACCAAAGGTGAATTAAAATATGGTGGCAAAACCATCAACACCACCACAAATAATGACCCAAGTAGCTCAAATGATAAAACCAAATACAAGGTTAAGAACAAGCATATCACAAGTGATGGTGTAGTGAATGCAAAAACCATTAATGCAACAGATCATGTACTCACAATCAAAGGAGTGCAAAATCAAAATGCACCTGTAACTACACCGACACCAACTACCAATGCTATCCAAATCAATCATGCACAAACTAATCAAAGGCAGCTGCATCAACCTCGACAATTCCAAAAATGCACATACACCCCTTTGCGTGAGCCTATTGAAATTGTCTTAAAGAGACTTCTTCAAAACGGTGTCATAACACTCGAAGAGCCAAAACTGTATGACCCTAGTCAGTTCAAGCCGTCATGGTGGGATGACAGTGAATTTTGTGATTACCACCGTGCCCAAGGGCACAAAACTTCCTCTTTTCATCAGTTGTGAAATATGGTACAAGACCTCATTGAGAACCACACCATTGAGTTAGGTGGTCAATCATTTGCATCTAATACGGATCATACTATCCAAAAAAACCCACTGTAGGATCATGGTAAAGCTTCCTCATCTGGCACAAAGAATACCAACAATCAAGCCAACCACATCCGTCTAGCCTACAATACTATCCATCCTGCATACAATTATCCTGATGGTACCATCATTAACAATCTTCGCGCTGCTGATGAAGATAAATCTGTTAATACCATTACCATTAAAAAAGTCCCATAATGCAATGTCATCAAGCGTAAAGGCGAGGTCACTATCCCAGGTCCTTCTGCATGTCAACCTGAAATCACCATACCTGGTCCATCCGCCAAATAGTGAAACCCAAAACTGGAGTTCAACATTATTGAGCAATTGAATAAAACACCAGCTCAAATATCCATTCTTGAACTGCTTTGTATCTCACCCACACATAAGGCCATCTTGGATAAAGTCCTGCAAGAGTCATCCGTCCCAACCAACATTGATGTCAACCACTTTGAGACTATGGTCGAATATCTAAACTCGCCTCATCGCATCACCTTTTCGGACAGTGACTATTCCTCGCCCAAACCATCCCATAATGATGCCCTTCACATTGAGGTTTTTGCCCACAAGCATAATGTTAGATGAGTCTTAGTAGATGGCGGAGTAGGATTGAAAATTTTCTCTCTAAAATTGGTTAAAGCTCTTGGTTTCTCTGATGCATGTGTAGATGCTAGCAAGAGCATTGTCATCAAGGCATACGATGATGAAGAACAAGCTTCTAAAGGCGTCATTACAATTCCACTCCGGGTAGGACCAGTTATCATAGATACAACATGCCAGGTCCTAGATCGTGACATACACTATAGATCGTGACATACACTATAATATCTTACTTGGTCACAACTATATTCATGCTCTAAAGTCCATTCCATCCACATACCATCAATGCCTAAAATTCCCTTTTGATGGTACTAAAATCACTATACCAGGGGATCCTGATCCATTTCAATACTGTACCAATCTGTGAGCTACTGCTGAGCACCAGGTACCCATCAATTGAGAAGCCTCAACCTCCACTTCATCCAAATATATTGACCCATCTGCACTTACCAAATCATCCATCCCATCACCTTCTACCACACCATCTTCCTCGGCCTCCATACCAAGTAAAGACTTTCAGATCCAAGACCTTGGCTATGGGGAATTCAAATTTAATACAGCTTATTGTGTCACCACAATACGGAAGCCGCCTAAAGTCTATGGTAGACTATGTTTTGCAGTCGAGCCCAAAACAAATTTCAAAGTCCCACCAAAAAGTGTTTTTACACGGTGGGGTGATATAGGTAATGAAGTCATTATCGACATAGATAACTGGATCTACAAATACCCAACAGAGTTATCTCCACTACTGTTGCATCTCTATGGCAAAGGATATGATATATACAAAGCCCTAGGTTTTGATAGCACAAGCGGCCTTGGAAAGAATAGCAACGGAAGAAGGGAACCTATTATCATGACTGCAAGACCAAGGAATATAGGGCTAGGGTTTGACCAATTCAGAACTAATGACCAACATACCCATGAACTTTCAAGTAAGGACGTAACGGCTATAGAAGGTGTTGAGACATGTGAAGAATCCCTTATCAAAACTGACTCAAATGAATGGGAATGGGGATTATAAAAAACCCTAAGTGACTATGATATTGATGAACTATTCCTAGATCTTGGTCAACTCCCTTTTGAAGAATGATTATGCCAGGAATATAACATTAACCCTATCGACCGATGTTCCAAAAATAAGGAATGGGTAAGCATTCCTTGGAATCCGAAAGAACATAAGCTGTCATTGACAACACCTGAATCATCTCACCCCATTCCTAAGCCCACCCATGAGCCTAACCTACCTAAGCCCACTATCCATACTTCTGAAATGCCAACCACTAGTCACGATGTTGATAATTTTATCCCATATTATGATTTTAAATTCGATTCATCTGACTCAGAATACGGTCCATCTATCGCATCTGACAAGGAAGTTGAAATTGACAACTTTGCCTTTTCACTTGAGGCTTCAATTTGCACACTCTTCGCATCCTCCCCATCCTTCACCAACACTGATGATGGGATCCCTCTTGTTTACCCACAACTGATCGACTGGGACCAACAAGATCCACCAGTGATGGACATTTTTCATAATGATGAGGCAATCACATAATTCATGGGGCTCCACGAAGGTATTCCGTGGGGTGATCACAAAATAGGGTTTTCCATTGATCTAGATTGTGCAGCTTACTTTGGGGAGACTGTGCAATCCTACAGTCATAAAAATACAAAGAATAAAAAAGAAAAAGAAATGCCTTTAGGTGAAAACCGCAAGGCAACTTCTGATAGTAAAATAGTAAAAACACAGGACGTATCCGAAGGTGAAAACCTCTCTGAGGCACCTAAGGATGGAGGATTGGACTTTCTTCCCGTAACACAGGAAAAACAGCTATGCTAATTCAAGACACAATGGAAGTTAACATAGCCACACCAAAGAATCCCAAAATGATTCTCTTGGCTGCATCATTGTCAGAGGAAGAAAAACCCGAATTTCAACAATTCTTCATAGATAGGAAAGTTAACTTCACATGGTCATATGCTGACATGCCAGGCCTTGATCCTGAATTGGTATTACATCATCTTCCTCTAATCCCAAGAATCAAGCCAGTTAAACAAAACTGCACAAAATGCATCCACATATTGCACTATTGGTAAAAGCTGAATTAAAGAAGTTACTAGATGTTGAGTTCATAAGGTCAATAGACTATGCTGATTGGATATCCAACATTGTCCCTGTTACAAAGCCAAGCGGAAAAATTTGTATCTATACGGATTTCAGAGATTTGAATAAGGCTTGCCCAAAGGATTACTTCCCCTTACCAAATATAGACATGATTGTTGATCTCACGGCAGGGTATGAGATGTTATCTCTCATGGATGGTTTCTCAGGCTATAATCAAATCCGAATTGCAACAAAAGATCAACATAAAACGGAATTCACCTGCCCATGGGGAACATACCATTGGAATGTCATGCCTTTTGGCTTAAAGAATGCAGGCGCCACATACTAGATGGATATGACAACAATCTTTCATGACATGATGCATATCCTAATGGAATATTATGTGGATCACCTATTGGAAAAATATTTGACAAGGAAAGATCATCTCAAAGTCTTAGACAAAATATTTAGATGGCTTGAGGATTACAAGGTTCATTTGAACCGAAAAAAATGTGTCTTTGGAGTCACTTCAGGCAAGCTGCTAGGATACATAGTTTCACGATGAGGCATTGAGGTTGATCCCACAAAAGTAAAAGCAATTTTGGACATGCCTCCACCAAAGGGAATCAGTGAGTTACAAACACTTCAGGACAAATTGCAGTCTATTCACCGCTTCATTGCACTGTTGGCAGACAAGTGTCAACCATTCCAATATCTACTATGCAAAAGCATTCCTTCTGTATGGACAGATAAGTGCCACATAGCCTTTGAACAAATTAAGGAATATCTATTGACACCACTAGTCCTAATGCTGCCTATTGAAGGCAAGCCATTGATTTTGTATGTCTCTGCAACTACAAATGCACTGGGGGCATTATTGGCACAAAATGATAATGAAGAGAAAGATCGATCCATATACTACATCAGTCGAACACTGATAGGCTATGAGCTCAACTACACAACCATTGAATGGGCATGCCTTGCAATTGTCTTTACGGTGCAGAAACTAAGACACTATATGCTGAGCCATCAAACACATTTGGTAGCTAAGATTGACCCACTAAAATATCTCCTAATTCGAGCAGCATTGACAGGTCGCTTGGCGAAGTGGGTCATGATATTAAGCAAGTATGATATATAATATGTGGAGCGCAAGGCAATAAAAGTTCAAGTGATAGCATATCAACTGGAAGATGCACCACTCCAAGCCACTCATCCGCTGATAACTGATTTTCCTGATGAGTCTATCTTTCACGCAGAACTAGCTTTACCATGGAAACTATACTTTGATGGGTCCCACACTGGTCATAGCTTAGGAGCTGGCATATTATTTATAACACCACAAGGGGATTCAATTCCTAAATCATTTTGGATCACCTTCCCTTGTACAAATAATATTGCATAATACGAGGCATTGGGCACACGTCTCAAGATAGCAATTTAATGGAAAATTCAGACATTGCTCGTATTCAAGGATTCTCAATTAGTCATCAATCAAGTGAATGATGATTATGACACAAAGGATGAAAAGTTGCTTCCTTACAAGCGCATGGTGGATAGTTTCCTAATGTACTTCAAGATGATTGCATTTGAACAAATCCCAAGGACACAAAATAAGGCAGCTGATGCAATGGCTACCATTGGATCTCTCTTAGACATCCCTAAGAATGTGTCACAATTTGAATTCTTAGTGGAACAGATTTTGATGCCTGCATACAATATTCCAAAGTCAACAATGGTGTGTGAGATTGTTGGTCCCAGTTTTCCTTGGTATCAGGGCATCTATGACTATCTTAAATCCCAAATCCTCCCACCCAACCTTTCCAACAACCAAAGAAAGTCCTTTATCCGAAAAGCAGCTAGACATACCATCGTCAATGACACCCTATACCATTGCGGCTTTGATAACACCCTTCTTCATTGTCTCGACACTGATGAAGCCCAAAAAAATTTACTCGAAGTGCATGAGGGTATATGTGGATCTCATTTGAGTGGTCCAACACCAGCTTGAAAATTCACCAGACTTGGATACTATTGGTTGACATTGGAAAAAAGATGTTCTTCAGTTTGTTAGAACATGTCAGAAATGCCAGGTGCATAGTGACCTAATCCATGCACCTACATAGGAATTGAGACCAATCACTTCTCCATGGCCTTTTGCACAATGGGGACTCGACCTCGTGGGAAAAATCCATCCATCCTCTTCTAATGGCCATAAATTCATAATCACCACCACTGAGTACTTTACTAAGTGGATTGAAGTCGTCCCTGTCACTTACATCACCGGTAAGCAAATATCCAAGTTTATCCTTGATTACATCATCTGTCGGTATGGTGTTCCACAATCCATCATCATAGATAACGGCAGTCCATTCAAAAATCAGGACGTTTGTGATCTCTGTGAGCGATTCCACATCCAACATCATTTCTCCACCCCATATTACCCACAACATAACGGCCAAGCTGAGGCGTTCAATAAAATAATTCTTCGCATACTCAAAAAGACTGTCAATGACGTTGGTCGAGATTGGCACCTACAACTCAATATTTCTTTATGGGCCTATTGTACCAACATTCGTACCCCCACTAGAGCCACTCCATTTTCTCTGGTCTACGGATCGGAGGCCATATTGCCCATCGAGGTTGAAATTCCTTCTCTCTGAGTCTCCTTGAAAGGAATGATTGATGATGAAGACTACAGACAGTCTCGCCTACATGAGCTAGAAATGTTACAAGAAAGGCAACAAAATGCCTTAAATCATTTGCAGGCATATCAAAATCGTCTCTGTCAAAGTTATAACAAAAGGGTAATGGTGAGAAATTTTGAAATCAGTGACTTGGTTCTCATGCACAATCCCAAAATCAGGCAGACCATGAAAAGCCCAAATTTTTTGAGGCTAATTGGCTTGGTCCTTATATCATTGCTGCCACATTTGGTTCAGGAGCTTATCAGTTGGCCACACCTGATGGAGAGCAGCTGACATAACCCATCAATAACTTACATCTGAGAAAGTTCTACACATAGCATCAAAGAGCTGGGCTAAAAACCTACAAAATACAAAAAAATTAAAAAATTGAAAAAATCGTCCCTTGATGAAAACTTGGAAAATAGGCGTCTTGGTGACATCAAAAAAATCAAAAAATGGCAAAAATAGTAAAAAGAAATAAATTCATCCAATAGTGAAAACCTGGTAAACAGGCGCTTTGGATAAGTACCATGGTGAAAACCTGGCAAACAGGCGCCATGCGTACTCGATCATTGCTAAGCCATCTACTGTTACTCAAATCGACCTTTATCCATTTTTTTTTATAATCACAAAGGCCCGACACATTCACAACATCCATCCTAAGTCCTGTCGATTCCGGCCATGGTTAGCATTTAGTTGACATCATCCCTTGCATATCCTCACCTTTTGTCTACCTATCTTTGTATCATTTGACTCAGATGATCCCCGATCTGTCTGGGGGCAAGACCTTTATCATACAAATGTAGTGGGTACTGCACATGATCCCGCATTCTTAAAAAGTCTTGAAAAAATCCTAAAATTTTGAAAAAGTCCTGAAAAAATCCTAAAAATCTGAAAAAGTCTTGAAAAACTCCTAAAAATCTGAAAAAGTCCTAAAAAACTCCTTAAAATTTGAAAATGTCTTGAGAAAATCCAAAATAGAGTCAAAGTCAATCTGATCAATTCAATCGATCATGTCAATCAATCTTTTGTCCATGTCCGAACTACGTTGTCTTTGTGCTTTTGCTACATAGGCAAGATTCATCTTTGAATCCCCAAGACTTTAGGTTAGTATTTCTAGGTTTGTCAAAATAAAATCATGATTCAATCTTTTGTCCTTTGGACAAAGTCATTGGTCATGTCAAACTACGAGGTCTCTGAGTGCATGATGTAGGCAAGGCCATCAATCGATGGACCCCTGAGGCTGCACTAGGTCAGTCCATTAGGGTTCATGGCACCACATTTTCACAAACATCAAATTATCTTCAAATCAAGCAAATCTTATGTCAATCTCGAGCTATCAGTTTATTGGAAATCTGTTTCATCAATGCTTTCGGTCAATTCAGCATGTCAGCAATGACATGTGGTCAAAATTCTATCAAGATAATTCACCCTGGAAAAATTTTGGGTTCTTCCTCAGATGCGTCTTTCTGAAGAGCAACTCCCGTCATTTCTTTCTGATTTTGGATGTGTCCTTCCTAAGCATCGTCATTGTCATCTGACATATTGATGGATTCTCCTAACTCTGAGAATTGATCTCCTAGATATCAGCATCATTCAGGATGTGTCCTTCCTGAATTTGATATTGCTCGACATTTGGCACAACTTAACATTAAAACACTTGGCAAGCACTTGGCAAACTTTTTCTGTCTTTTGATGATTATCATGATATTAGTTCCTTATGTCTAAGGAACCACGACATATCATAATAATTATCCTTGTTTGCTTATCACTCTACTATTTAGTTTCTCCAGGATGTCCTGACTTTAGGATTTAGAGAAGCAACGACGTAGTATGATGATTTTACTATCTGTTTTCTTTACTATCATGTGGCTAGTTTCTCAAGGATCTCTTAGCATCAGGATTTAGAGATACAGCGACGTCGCATGACTATTTTGTTTTTATTGTTTTGGCGGTTGGTCATGACAAAGTGACTAGGGGCAATTGTGTTCCTTGTATGAGTCATGATCATACTTTTATGCGACTATTGATCTACGTGATGGGTTCGACCTTGCACACTATTGATCTACATCATATCATAGTGTTTGTCGGCCATCAGGACATTTTCGCCCAATGATGATTAAAGAGCAATAACTAGGATAGTACTATAGAAAAGCTTTGAAGGATTTAAATTTCCACACTAACATGCTTATCTTTTTTCGCACTAACATCAATCTTCGCCTTCTCTTCGCTTGATCTCTGATAATATCCTGTGACATACAAAAAAAAAAAAAAAATTGCATACATGATCACATGAGCATTTCATTTCACATCTCACATCTACATAAATCAAATACCATAATTCACATTGCATAATGCTATCATTCATAAAACCATCATTTGCATCAACATATAATCATCATAAATAAACATCTGCATTAGCATATAAGAACCACATCATCATCCCATCACAATGCATACATAACCACATCTATAATTGCATTCATAAACATAAGCATAATATCCATACACCTCATATTATCATAAAAGAATTTTCATAACATCTGATACAATCATTAGATTACCATAACATATAACAATCATATAGACCACATCAAAAATGGCATCACATATATATATAATCTCAAAAAGAATGTCATGTCATAGGATAGAGTCGTATGTCATCCCAAAAATGGAGCTCACAGGCTCGAATATCAAAACATATAAGTGTCTACAACAAAGTCCTAGGAAGTTCCTCCTCCATCTTGGGGTGGTGAATCCTGGGGTGACTGTAATTGATCAACCACGTGAAGGGTAACTTATAGGGGAGTGGTGCTCTGCGTCTGACTCTATGATCCTGAGGGATCAATAACAGGAGGCTGACTCTGCCATGTCTGCTGCCCTAAGGACATTGATTTGTGCCCATGCTCTGACTTGTGACTATGACCAGATGAACATTTGTGCGAGCTATGTGATATATGGCCTGATGACTGCCCTGATGCAGTGGACCCCCCAACACTGGTATGACTATTGTTGTGTGACCGGCTATTGTTGTGTGTCAAGGTGCCACTGCCTGTCCTGTTGTAGGATCGGGACAAACCTAGGTCTCGTTGCTCTGGTGGAATGACCTGCTCATATAAAGCCCTGTACCGGCCCCTTCTCTTTGCTATCCTGGCCAACTCCCAAGCCATATCCCTTGTTGGTCCAGAGCACAACTCTACAAACTCGGCAACCCACCACTTTGACTCCTGTCGTCGGATGACAGCCTGGTCTCTCTCCACCCGGGTAACCTCTAACTTCACTGCCAAGGCCTTGTTCTGAGACAAGGCCGCATCAAGTCTACTCTGCAAATCCGTGATCTATTGATCAATGGTGGCATTGACAGGAAAAATTGGTGATCTGTCACCCTCATCATCCCCGAAAATATCCACTCCTGCAGTCTCTGATTTGTCTCATCCTCTTCCTCCTCCTCTCTCTCCTCATCCCTCTCCTCCTCTGCCCGAATCTCCTCAACATCTATCTCAAGAGGTTGTCCACTAGCAAATGGATCCTCCTCGGCCCTCACCTCCACCTCCTCCTCTCCACCTCTAACCTCCTCGGCCCTCACCTCCTGCTCTCTCTCCTCACCCTCCTCTTGAATGGGTGACAATGGTGCATCACCCACTCTTTGCCTGACTCTCCTAGGCTGCCTCTACCCTCTGTCATCTCTCCTCCTCCTGGCACCCCTGCCATATCCCCCACCTCCTCTATCTCCCCCACCTCCTGTGTCTCCCTCATCTCTGCCCCTGCCTCCCCTGCCACCATATCTACCCCCGACACCTATACCATCTCTGCCTCCATCCCTGCCACCCCGACCTCTCCTCTGTGCCCACGTGATAACTAATCTTCGATCAATAAGCAGTGGACCATCTGGATCTATCAATGGCATAGGCCGGTGAACCTGCCACCAGGTGTCGAACTCAATAGATGTCCCTGGATCTGCTGGACCACCCCTCCACACCCCCTGAACTGCAACTAGGCCATCTACCTGTTGCTTGGCCACTGTCACTGATATGGGCGGCCCCCATATGGTCTCTCTAGAAGACCGTGCATACTCTACAATGCCTACTGGAACATCCTGTTGCTCTCCCAACTGTCGTAGTACCCGTTGGGGCAAGTACATCTCAATAATCTATTGGGTCTTTACCATGCAGCCAATCAAATATCGAAACTATCTGCAAAAGGATAAATGGCCATCCCCATCGGGCCACTGACCGCAATCTTTATAAGGCCTTTAGACAAAACTGATCATCGTATCAATCTGATGATGCCAGTACCCAATATCTCCCACATGATTCTGGCTAACTAACCCCGCATAAAGATAGACGTATGGCATCCCATCACCTAGCTATTGAATCTGCACTAGTGGTAAAAAAATGGGAATGTGCTCCCATGCCTAGATCATGAGTAAGGTAGTGTCGCAACTGATACTATGACCCTGGTGATAGGCAACCTCATGTAGCTGATGATAAAGCATGGCTAACAAGCAGGGGCCCTAGGCAAAAACTATCCTCTGTGCTCGCATACAAACTAGTACATCCCCCCATCCAATGGGAAATCCATGACCATGACGATCTGGAATCAGTAATCTAGCAATTAGTGTCATCAGCATAGCATCCCTCAGCTACGACATCCCAACTGATCTCATAACCATACATGTCAAACTAGGCACCATCGACATCTTCGTACATCTTTGATAGGGCTTGTCACCCTTGGTGCGGATCATAGATAACTCTCTCTCCGTTAATCGAAATGTAGAGAATACGGTAGACGTCCTCCAAGGTCATTGTCGCCTCTCCAGTAGGCAAGTGAAATGAGTAGGTCTCTGAGTGCCACCTCTCACAAAGAGTTGTTAGCAAACCCCTATTTTCCCAAATAATGGGCATATAGGTGATATGATACAGACCTAGTGCCATTAGTCGCTATCTTTGTCTATCGCTTAGGCAATCTCTAAAGGCATATGTTGCTAGCCTGAACTCTCAGGTGTAAATTGGCACAAGCTGACTCTGCACAAGTAAGGCCAAGGATTAGCACATATTGAGCAACATTGTTGAAAGGTTACTACTACTGGTAAGTCAAGGGTGCATCCAAACTAATCTCGGCACAGGGTCAACAAAAGTCAACTCTTGTCAACTATAATTGTGTCAAATGCATCATTCTAGCTAGCAAATGTGCAACCTAACAATGAATGTGCTGTTCTAGCGAGCAAATGCGCAACCTAACAACGAATGCGTCATTTGGCATGACAATAACGTTACGATTTGGCAAATGTGTTGTTTGACTTGGCAATTGCATCGTAAAATGGCATATGCATCACAAAAGCCTCACTTGCGTCGCAACCTGGCGATTGCATCGTGACACAAGCAAATGCATCAAATGTGAAGGCGTTTGCGGTTTACGCGACATCATTTGCATCGCAACGCATGTGTTTACCCCTCCTTAAACCCTAATAAATGCATTAAATTCAAAAATTGACAAGGGGGATAGGGTACTTACCGGTGCCTTTGCGCCCTCGGGTCGTCGAAATGTCTGCACGGGGTATCCACGGTGGGTAGTCACTCAAATCACCATAGTCTCTCTAAGCTCCGATTTCTAAAATTTCTATATAACAAATGAGCAAATGACACTTGGATTGACCTTTTCAATCTATTTATAGGCTGAAAATTAGGGTTTTGACCCAGTAGGTTGTACTAAAGGCTCATTTGACCACCTTTGACCAGCATTTTGGCTAACTCAACATCCTCCATTTCTGAATCAGATCGTGCCATCACTTTTCTGGTCATTAATTGAATTAGTCAGGATATTTTCCAAATTTTTCTAACCCCGGGTTGAAATTCGTAAATTTTCCCGAGGGGGCATAGGCACTCTATACCTTCACTGAGGCATATTTTGGACTTGTTTTCTTTGCCACAATGCGACAAGCTGCATTATGACAAAGAGGTGCAAATGTAGACACCTAAAAATGACTTAGGCTTGCAACCACTATTTTACCACCTTTTTGTCATAACATGATTATAACTCTGTAATTATGTTTCTTACCCACATTCAACTATTAATTAAATAATTTATAATTATTTAATTAATTCACGATCTTTCATTCTTCATGATTATTAAATAAATAAATCTTATTTATTTATTTAATGTGTCACTAATTATCAAAGTCTTCTTACAATTAAATAAAGTCTCATTTATTTAATTAATCCTTATCATTAATGTCCTCTTGATTATTAAAATAAGTATATGTTAATATATTTATTTAATATGTCACTAATTCCTAAATCCTCTTGTAAATTAAATAGATTCATTAATTTATTTAATTAATTAAATATCTCTTCTAAATTAAATAATAATTATTAATTATTTAATTACCTTATGTGACATTTCCCTCTTTTTAAATAAAATAATTTATTTAAAAATGATTTCACATTTGTTAACTGATTCTTCTTTTAGTAATTAATTGCAAAAATCAATTACTCATTATCTCACAAATCGATATTTTCAATTAATTTAATTCAAAATGGAATTATTCTTCTACAAATCAAGTAGTTGCTAAAATTACTAATTTTCTAAAATCTCATCTCCTTATCTCTTGATTTTTACTAATTTCATCTCAATGTCACATTTATTCTCCACCATTGATTTAATTTCTTAAATTAAATATTGTCCACACATTTGGGGATTTTACCCTAACCCTAATTTAGAGTGGCCATTTTGAATCTTAACCATTGATTCTAGGGCATTTCTCAATCTCTCATCTCATTCGTCCGTTCAAGATTGCATTTTCTATAAAATGACAATCTTGATCTCATTTTTGGTAGATCTCTTATTATTTTGGGTAATCTGATTATTATCATCTTTTACTATAATCTTGAGGCTTATTAATTACTTGCATGTTAGAATTAAATTTCTAGTTTGCATAGATTTATTTTATAAATCCTTCAAATCTTTGTTTAGGGCTGAACATTTTAGAATTTGCTCACATATACAATCTGAGGGAATCCATTATTATAGCAAAGCCAAGGAGGTGCAATGGAAATCAGTCATGGAGCATAGGAATGGGTGAGATCTTTCTAGTTTCCTTCATTTCTTGTTATTTTCTCTTTTGCATTCAATTGCTTGATGTTTTTATTAACTTGCATGTGTTACTAATCTAGTTCTGACTTTGCAGAAAATTAACGTCATTACAGTTTGAAACTTATTCCAACACAGTTTTCCCGAAACTGGATTGATTCAACCAACTTGGTGAATGATTCCTAGCTAGCTTCAATAGTATATTTTTTAGGATTTCAGGCCTCCATTCTACCTTCTCCAGTTTCCTATGTGCATATTTCCAATTTTACAGTTTTTTATTGTTGTTTGCTTGCATTTTTAGGCCATTCATTAAAACATTGCATCAAACTAGGGTTTTTCATTTCATCATTCATTGCATTGTCTTTCCAATTCTAAACTTGGTGGTGAACCCCTCATTTTACATCATTCAATCCCCTAGAACACTCCCTTTGTCAGATTTCAATCTCCTTTGCATTGGAATCTCAAGGGTTGTTCTTGAATGAAAGGTTGAAGATTGTGGCCCTAGGTCCTAAAACCTAGTGGAAGCAAACCACAAAATTCACCATTTCATTTTGGTGAACCTGCATTTAGAGCATCATAATTCTAATTTGGAGTGCATTTACATCCTAGATTCAGTTTGCATTAACATTGCATTAGGTTTTGCATTGCTTAATTTACATTCTAGGGTTCCAATATATACATTAGTGAAAATCTCATTTAGCTTGCATTATTGCACTTAATTTCATTAAAAATTAGTAAAATTCTACATTTGCATCTTACATTTGTATCAAAAATAATAAAAATGATAAAATTCAATTCAAAAATTCTAAAAATAATCTAAAAAATCAATACCTGGACTCATTCGCCACCTTGGGAAAATTAGTCTCTTTCCATATTTTGCATTGCATTTTTTGGCATTTACAATTCATTTTCTAAGTTTTTGTTTGTTGCTTCTACATTTCAATTTTACTTTCCATAATTTCAGTTATAAGCATTTCATTCTTCTTAATTTACATTGCATTTTCACCCACCCTGCATTTAGTAGCTTTTGCATGAGTGTTTGGTGTCCTATTGCTAATACCATAGTGGGAAGAAGTTTGAGACTCATGTCATCCCGTGATAGCACAATCATTGTGGATCTTGGGTTATCTAAATCTTCCACTCCTAGTATTGACACTAGTACCTTAGGCATAGACAATAGTGAACTTACAACATCAAATCAGCCTTGAAAATATTTCAACCACTGCAATCCTTACAATTGAAAACATTCACCGTATGCTTGAAATTGAAGATGACCTTGACCTTATGAAAAATATAGTTCAAATCTTTGGCAAGCATCTTCCCTCAACTACTAGTTGTTCTTTTCCTGCAAACAATGCTTCAAGCCAAGGAGGAACTCAAATTCCTCCTCTCACAACAATACCCTCAATCCCTACCTACACCCCTCCTCAAGTCACAACAATGCAACAAGCTAGTAATGTGATTCCTTCCCTGGGTATTCCAGCTAGCGTCTCTAATTCCTATGTGTCATCACATGTTATAGCCCCTACTACCATACCACCTATAAGCATTCCATTCACTTGCTCTACAAATACATACACTCCATCACCACTTTCATTTCCATCTCATAACACAAGCAATGACCCTCTCATACATCAACTTTTCCAAACCATGTCATCTCTTCAAAACCAAGTTTCCACCATCAACCAAAATCAAAATGACCCACCCACATATTATGTCAAAAGTAGTCCATTATCCTTGGAGATACTACGCATACCGATGCCACAAGGTGTAGAGATGCCTAGATTTGAGAAATATGGAGGGAAGGAGATCATTCTAACCATTTTAATGCATACACTTCCCTATGTAGTGACTTTTTCCTTGATGATAAACTTTTGGCAAAGCTCTTTCCTATGACCTTGAAAGACACTTCCTTCGAGTGGTTCTCTTCTTTACCAAAAAACTCGATTCGTTCATTTGATGAACTTGTTGAGGCATTTATAAATCATTCCCAAGTGCATATGACTCCTAAGCTAACCTTGGACGACTTGATGAGATGTAAGAAAAAAGAAGATGAAAAGATAACTGAATTTATCTCCCGATATCAATCGCTTTATTCCCAAGTCGATGTCGAGATCCCTGACCCACACCTTCAAAAGATATTTATAGAAAACTTGCAAAAAAAAATCCAAGACAATTTGACAATGATGAAATTCCATCCTTCATGCACTTGTGTACTTCTCTTCGTGATTACTAGAATTTGGTTTCTAGTCGCGATACAAAATCCACTTCTAGCCGAATTGAGAGATCTAAGCCTGTGCACCAAAATAATTCCCAAACCTTTAGAAAACCAAATAAAGGTTCCTTCAATAAACCCTCCTAAAAAAAAACTCAAAATGTCCATAACCAAGTTGTTGTTGTCAAAGCTACAACGCCCTTTAGTCATGGAGATCCAAAGAGACAATTCACTCCTCTAACCAACACCCTTCATAATACCATGTCCCAACTTCTCAACCAACACATGATTACCTTACCTCCTGTCAGAACACTTGACCCTAATAAGCCTTTGCCTCCAAGCTTTAAAGAAAATGGTTATTGCAACTTTCATTGATAAAATGGACATGACACAAAACATTGTAAGTGTCTTAAACATCTTGTGCAAGACCTCATTGATTTTGGTCATCTATTTGTTGCAGGTACTAATGATCAAGGAAATAAGTATGTTGCCCCTCCAAACCAAAACTTACAAATTTTTACCAACCCCATACCAAAACATAATATTTCATTTGTTAAAGCTAGCGACACACCTGAGAATGTTGTGATGAATGTTGATGTAGATGATGAACACATTGATTCTATTCCAAATAATGTTATCAATTTCAATCCTATAGATGAAATGATAGGGGAAATTGGCATCATCCCTCATAAGGGTTGAACTAAGAGTCCTCTTGATATTTCTTTCTCCTCTAAGGATATACTTAAACATTTTCCCGATGTTCCTCTTTACATAGCCAGTTGTATCTATGATAAGCCCACTAATGGGATATTAATAGATCTTGCATGTGGAGAGAACGTGATCACCGAGGAATTCCTAATCTTGCATGAGATCTATCAAGATGATTATGACAAACCAAAAGCATGGATCAAGAAAGATAATGGTTTTGTGTGCCCTACGATTGGATCGATCACCTCACCATTACAAATAGGCCCAAAAACATTAGATGTTACATTCTCCATCATCCCGTAGTCACCAAATTTGGTGTGAAGCTTGGCCATCCATGGCTTCGCTCAATGAAATTTGTCCCTTCAGTTGTGCACAAATTATTGAAGTTTCTCTTTGACAATGAGATATTCACTTTTTACCATCGTGGCTTTAACCCCTTGTCATCTAAAGGAAACTTTTCCCTAGATGGCTTTTGGTCCAAGCCCATGGAACCTATCAAGCCAAGAGAAGACTTATTTTTCTTGTCCTATCAAAATTTCAAGGCAAAGAAAATAACAAAGCTATCTCTTTGAAACATGTCCTCGTCCACCTCCGAGCCTACCATGCTTGAACCCAACCAAGACCAACCTAAAACAAAAACCTTACCTACCTCTTACAAGTGACCAAGAAACAATGAAACCAACCCCGCCACACCTCCAAGAATAAAATAATTTTACAAAGTCAAAGAGAAATAGGTTGAACAACCCCTCATGGTTCCTTATGGTCCTCCCCTTAGGGAATAAAATCAACCTGTAGTTGATCAACCCGCTCCTATGCAGCTTGAAAATAAAACTAAATGAAATAGAGGTGCTAGGGAGCATAGACGTAGATGTCATGCCCTTTCTCGTAAGTTCCATGATGAATTAAAAGAAAATAAAGATCCAAACTTGACTGAAGCAATGCATGATTCTCTTCCTCCCAATTCGCCACAATAAATTTCCATCCATCCTCCACAATAAGATTTGAACTCTTGTATGGGTATTATCCTTTGACCTCCTTTTATGATCAACTTAGATGATGATGACAAGGATGCAAAAATTGATGAAGAGGTGCATAATGAATTGAACACATTATTTTCCTCTTCCATTAGCTTAAATGACAAATCTTCTATAAAGAGTATTGAACTTGGTGCTTTTCCTAGTTCGGCACTTGCTCTTGTCCCTCTACCTAGTCGCTCGTTGTTGATATAAACAAAACATGATTGGGAGGCAGATGACTTGCTCGTAGGTTGACTCGCATTTTCCTTACTAGCCTTTTGCATTTTTATTTTCTTTTTGTGTGATTTCATGTATGTAATATGACCCCCCGTGATGTTTTGTTTCTCTCTCTTTGTGACATTCTTGTATTTGTATCTTCATTCTTCTTTATGTTGTGCATCACTTTCGCTTTCATCTTTATCTTTTTCTTGTGTTTTCCTTTTGGGGATGATGCAAGGCATTGAGACATTCATGTCTCCTTCATGTTAACCCAAAAGGCTTTCTTTTGTCTTTTTCTTTTTTATTTAATCTTTATCTTTTTCTTGTGTTCTCCTTCTAGGGATGGCGCAAGGCATTGAGACAATCATGTCCCCTTCATGTTGACCCAAAATTATTTATTTTTTCTTTTGCCTTTTTATTTAATCTTTATCTTTTTCTTGTGTTTTCCTTCTGAGGATGATGCAACGCATCGAGACACCCTATGTCTCTTCCATGTTGACCCAAGAGGTTTTTCTTTGGATTTCTCTCTCTTTGTTTCATTCAGTTCTATGTGTATTTGGAGGATGATGACAATTCCAAGCTCTCTAAAATCATTGCAGCATAGAACATACTAACCCCAAATCCATAGATCCCTTATGTATTTGGTGTTTTGTTTTTGGGGGAAACCCCTCTCTTTTCTTTTCTCTTGCATGGCATAGCCTTACTTGGAAACATATGACTTGGCATAGGGCTTTCCAAGTTGGCTCTCATGTCTTTCTTCTTGTTAGCATTTTTCATTTTCTACTTTAAATTAATTCTCACAACATGGTGTTTAGCAATTTCTTTAAAGTGGGGGTATACATTGGCATTATTCTTTTAAATTTTTCCTTTTCATGGTTCTTAGTGTAGCCTTCTTGCTTCATACGATGTGTTTTTTTCTTTGTGGATGACATTGGGTGTGATTTTCTTCATGAGTGTGATCTCTCTTAGCATATTACATTCCTCTTAGTGGCTTGATGCGACACACTACATCTCCTAAGTTGTGAATTTTCTATTCTTTGATTGGTCCTCTCTTGGATACATTAGGCATAATGTTCCCTTAGTTAAAGACCTTGCATGAACTAAGCAACACTCCTTTGAACGTTTCCTATTTCTACATGTTTCATTTGTGGCCACCTTGCATAACACAATTTGCATGCTTGTGGATCCATCCTATTTTTTCATGAGCTCCAAGCATATGAAGTTTTGCTTGTCTCATGAAGCTCGAAAACCAAATCATTTTTGTGTGGCACCTTATTAAATTTATCAAGAGGTATAAATTTGGTATGGTTTGAGCGAGAAGCCGAACCAATGGCATGACTTTCCTCATAGCCACTTGCATATGTGTGTGAGTACATACCAACCATGAGTGTATGTTTCTCACCCTTTTAGGACTTTTCACTTGGAGGACAGCCATGAGTCCATTGCCTTAGAGGGAGTATGCATTTTTCTCAGACAAACAGCCTAGATCTGATCCACATCATGTTGGAAAAATAGTCAAAGCTTGTTTCAACTTTCTCTTTCATTTATTTTGCATCTTTGGCAGTGTATGATTGGCCTTTGCATTGTTCTTTATATCATTTTCATGTGTGTTCCCTTGTGTTTATGTTGGTTTGTCATGATATCTTGATCTTGGGGGCTTGATCATCCCTCTTGATCGTTGTTGTTTCATCTTGCTAGCATTGGCACATTGGAACCCCCCTTGATGCGTGTTTATCTACTTTAGTGTGAGTTTGAAGCAGGTTCATCCTCTCACTAAAGTGGGGACTAAATGTAATGTCAAAAAAAGGGTCCTTATCCTTTTTCGTACTTGTTTAGCTCCTTGCAGATTTTTTTTAGTGTGGCCTTTATTTAGTGTTGTAATGTGGATAACACATTCACATTAGTTCTTGGGCCCTTGTGAACTAATTTACTTTAATGATGCCTTGTAAAGGTGTTGTAACACACTTTCGCACTTTTCTAGGATTTCTAAGCATAATTAACATTCTTTCAATCATAATTTCTCTTAGCCTTGCCTTATTTGGTGTGTTGTAAAGTGTTGTAACACATTCACATTCCTCTAGGCTTGTCACCAATAATTGGGCTCTCTTATGCTTTAATTGGCCCCTTTTTGCATCCACAAGCCTTATTTATGTGTATTTTTTAGGATAATCCCCACAAAAGGCATTTAAAACATCAAATCCCCGAAAACCCACCTCAAATTCCTAAGGTGGGACTCATTTACCATTCTGGGTGAATGAGTCCCCTTAGGTGGGACCCATTCATCCAAGGTGGTGAATGAGTCCCCTTTAACTCAAAAATAAAATTTAATTTAAATATTTGGCGAGATTTTATTCTCCAAGATCCAATGTTGACTTGTAGTGTTGTAATTTCAAGAATTCTTGCATAATTGAGTATAAATATAAGGTTCTTTCACTCATTTTCACCCTAAGCAATCCTAACATCCTAGCACCCTCAAGCATTCAAGTATTCATTGGGTTCACAAGAGCATTTGAGCAAGAGCATTCAAGGCTTTCAAGGTTAGATTATCAGGCTTTCAAGAGCATTCTTCAAGCATCAATCATCATGTCAAAGATCGCATTCATGTTTGTTATTGTGCTCACAATTGTGGTGTAGATTTCATGATCCAAGAAAGCTTTGCATTCAAGATCTATCTCCTTCAAGCAAGAATCAAGAACCACATCCATTGCAGTCATTTCAAGCATAATTGTAGCACTTTATTGCAAGGGTTTGGTGAGTTGCAACATTACCTTTTGTTCATTCATCATTATCCTTTACATTTTCTTGTCATTTTAAGGTTTAATTACCAACAATGGGTTTGACCAATGCAAACCCCTATTCTCTAACCTCACAACCATTCTTCCCTCTCTTTATATGTGATTTGTGGGCTTAGGTTGCAAATTTATCAAGGAGCAAGATTGGAAAAAAATTCATCAAGTTGTCAAAGCAAGTCAAAGTTGTCAAGATTGTGAACAAACCTTGGAGAAGCTTGGAGAAGACTTGTAGGCTGAATTTGACAGTTTCGGACCCAGATTTGAATCAGGTTCAGCAGAACAAACTGAGAGCTATAGAATCCAACTTTGAATTTCTAAAAATCCAAAAGTGGATTGATCCGCCACTATTGGCGAATGAGTCCCACTATACCTATTTTTTAGAGATTTTTTGAGTATCCATTTGTTTGAAACTTGTTCCAGCATAATTTTCTCGAAACTGGACTGATTCGCCCAACTTGGTGAATAAGTCCCAGTTGGCTTCAACAATGGGTTTTTAAGGATTTCAGGCCTCCATTCTGCCTTCTCCAGTTTCCCAGGTTTACATTTCCATTTTTACAATTTTCTATTGTTGTTTGCTTGCATTTTTAGGTCATTCATTAAAACATTGCATTAAACTAGGGTCTTGCATTTCATCATTCATTGTATTGTCTTTCCAAGTCTAAACTTGGTGGTGAACTCCTCATTTTACATCATTCAATACCCTAGAACACTCCCTTTGTCAGATTTCATTCTCCTTTGCATTGGAATCTCAAGGGTTGTTCTTGAATGAAAGGTTGAAGATTGTGGCCCTAGGTCCTAAACCCTAGTGGAAGCAAACCACAAAATTCTACATTTCAATAGTAATTCACTCCCTTTTTTCTTTTAAAATATTATTCTTATTAAATATTGACATCAATAGGACGATGTGTCAACCTCCCACATTCCTAAGAAAATTATCAAAAATTAAGAGACCTTTGTGATGTGCTATCCATCTAATTATGTGCTCATCCAATAGTTGGAATATTCTTTAGATCATGGTAGAATTTTTTCAATATTTATGGTGCACCATTAGTTGGTAATTTGATAGGTCAATATTCTAAGGGTGGGTCCCTCCTCTTTCTTTCACGTATCCCTAAGGTAGTAATCATGGTGAAAAATTATGTCAACAAGGACATATGGTATGCCTACATAACTCATAAGATGTGTTAGTAATTTTTACATTGATATGGTGTATGATTTCCTAGAGGATTTTTTCAAACAAAAGGTGGGCTGAAAGGATTCCCAGTAGGTATATTTTGGTGCAGAGATATCCAAAAATTAAGGTTTCTAAGGTGAGAAACATGCAATATAATGTTAAGATGGATCATTTGAGTCCTTGCACAACTTCGTGTTATTCTTCTCCAAAGTGTAATATCCATATTGTGTTAAGTATGGGATTAAATATATGATCAATAGTGGCTATTTGAAATCCTTGTTCAATAATTTTGTAGCATTCATTGATATTAGTTTTCTTATAGAGGAAACTAATCATCCATTGATTTTATCCAACATGATTTTAAATTTCTAATGCACTTTGAGAAATGTGCATTTACAATAAAAGCACATAATCACTCTTCCGCTCTATATTAACATGATGGGCATTAATGCACTAATTGGATGGAAATTTTCATATAATATTTATATGAATAGTTGCATGTAAATCACCCTATACATTTATGGAATTAATTTCCCACTCTTTTATTGTATTTGCATTTAGTTATTTTATCTATATAAATAAGAGTTGTGTGCTCATTTTTTGGTTTGAATTTACTAGAGATGCCTATGCTCATATAAAATATATGACTTTGTATGCTCTTATTTTACTTTTTAATTTTAGTAGCTTTCATGTTTCTAAAATTGTTTTAATGATCTATAATTCTATAATTGTGTTGAATCATATTATTTATATAATAAATCATGATAATTTGTATCCCTTTTATCTTTGTTATGAATGGTTAAATTATAATTATATAGATTATGTTGTGAAAGTATTGAGAAAGAGAAGTGATTATCCTAGAGAGTGGATAGAACTAAGTTAACTTAGAACAAGTTTCAATTTAGCATTTTCTTTCAACATTTATCTCTTCTTTACCTCCATTCATAATAGTAAATATAAATCATTTATTGAAAATCATAAGAAGATTCTACCTTGTAGTCCTAAAATTTATTTTGTGAGCAACATTATAGACAAAACTTCACATTCTTGATACCTATGCATGTGGTTGGCCTTTTTTCTATGTTATAGATGGTTAATATATAGTTATATATATTATGTTGTGCAAGTATTGAGAAAGAGAAATGACTATCTTAGACAATGAATAGAAATAATTTCATTTAGAATAGGTTTTAATTTAGCATTTACTTTCCATGCATATTTATCTCCTCTTTACCCCCATTCAAAAAGTAAATAGAAAGCACTTGTTGAAAATCATACAAGAATTCATTCTTTTAATCCCAAAATTTATTTTGTGGGAAACATTCCACATAAAAATTCACATACTTGATATCTATGCAAGTTTAATTTTATAGCGAGGGTTAAAATTAGAAATGCTTAATTATAGAATATATGTTCCACTCTTAAGTTTTCAAAATGGTGAAAAGTATGTAAAAATGAAGGAATTTTTCAATTATTTTAATTCTTTGTGATTATTAATACATTAATGTTATATTATTGTTGTATTTTCCCAAATTATTCTTAAGTTCATTACACTATTTTTTATCTATACATGATTTTTGGCATGTCATATGTATTATCATACAAATCATGGTCAATTTTCCTACCAACCAAAGACTATTTTAGTTACTTTTTTCTAACTTTGTGTGATTTATCTTTTTATTTATTTTGTTAGTCACATCAAACATGTTATTTATTTCCTTCAAGATTCAATTCAATTTTTGAGTTATCATGTGATGAGAATTCTCATGTATACAACTAGTTGGAGTGGAGTGGGTCTTCCACATGCTTAAATTTTTTATTTGTAATTTATTTTCTATTCATGTTCACTATACTTATTGTGTGCCTCTACTTTGTTCATGTGTATCTATTTGTCCATCCTCTTATAACTTGGGTTTGAATATCCCATGTTATCCCTTATATATTTCCTTTAATACCTACAACTAAATGTGAACTATGTTTTGCAACCACTACATATATAATATTGGTATCTAATGAATGTATAGTATTGAAATTTAATATAGAAATATAAAAGCAACCCCTAGATTGAAATTTACAAATAGTTGAGAATCCTTGGAAGACTGATCCTTGAAATTTCATCTACCTCTAA
Source organism: Sequoiadendron giganteum (assembly GCA_007115665.2). Lineage (NCBI taxonomy): Eukaryota > Viridiplantae > Streptophyta > Pinopsida > Cupressales > Cupressaceae > Sequoiadendron > Sequoiadendron giganteum. The sequence goes on along the minus strand of CM021107.1, from coordinate 370,196,994 downwards.
AATTATGATATCTAGATCATGCATGCACATTTTTCCTCTCATATACACAAACCCAAGGGTTTCTTCTAAGTGGACTACCTCATCCTTCTACCCATAGAGGACCTTTTATGTTAAGTGATCATATATGATAGAATAATAGTATATGTCTAGATTTTCTTAACATTAAATCATGAATTGTAATTGATAAAATACAAACATGAGAAATATTTATATTTAAAAAATTAATGAATAAAAAAAAATATGAGAAGTAGTTATATTTTAAAAAATACACTACTACTTGGATATGTTGACCATATTTTTGGGAAATAGATAAAATTAATGGAGAGATATTAATGATTAGTAGGGTTTAATTTGACTACCTTTAACCATCTTAGGTAAGACATGGCCATACAATGTCTCTAATTTTAATGTGTCATATATGATGATGAAAGACCCCAACTAGTACACCTTCAATTTTCTAGTGTGGTTTTGGAATCTATTACCATACTTGTAAGCATCATATTCCCTAATTGAAAGTAATTTATGATTGTTGTGTTGATCATGCTTGATGTTTTAGTAGATTTTTTTAATTGTTTGTCCCTAGCATGTAAAGATACATTCTTCTAATTAATCTAATGCATCAAGTAAAATGTTTAGGGACTCCTAATCATCAACTCTAGAAACCAATGTAATCCATAGACTAAGAACTAAAAAACTACACTCACATAACAAACTCTTTTCCATACACCAAATAAAATAGTGTATATCTTATCAATTTCTTATATGTGGTGTTTTAATGCCACAACATATAAGTTATGTTCCCATCCCAATACTTGAGGATAACATCATATATATTGATCAATATATTCCTTAGGATTTTGTTAAACACCTCTACCAAACCATTCTCTTGAGGATCATATGACATGATTTTATGATTTTATTCCATGAACTTGCATAATATAATTTGAAATAGTGTGAGAAACAAAATGGGTGCTTTGGTCGCTTATAATATCGAGAGGATTTTGAACTTGATAATGATATATTTAAAGATAAAATGTGTTGCATTTTTTTTTTATAATCCATGGTAGCTATAACCCAAGCTCACCAAGTCTAATAATATACGGTTGTTATGATGTAGTGTGCACCACTATCACATGTGGGTGGTAAAATAGGACAAAAAATTGATTATCCACTTCACAAATGGATCCAATGATAAAATTGGATTAGTGGCATCAAATATCATCAAAGGGACTTTCTAGTGTAGTGGAAAAAATCACAAGTATGAACAAATATGTCGACATAATTCCTTAGTGTAGGCTACTAGAGACCAACTTGTAAGAATTTTTGTGAAATGGCATGTCCTTGATAATGGAAAACTACTTACCCCTCATGGTAGTCATGAAGAACTACTTCATGTTCATGGACTAATATACATTAGTGAATTAATTTAGATTCCCATCTTGTATAATTGACCATAGGTCAAATATTAAGGTGTTGCACACAATTTTTTTTTTAATAGTATATCTCAATATCACCTATCCTAAAGTTAGAAATGTGATAATATCTTCCAATAAGTTTGAAACAAAATTAATATAAAAGTTTTGTGGGTCAGATAAACCATCCTAAATAGGGATGGTCCCATTTTCTCATTTTAAAATCTATGATAAGTCATATATACCAACATGATTCCTTCAAATAAATATTATTATCTTAAAATTAAATCTCTAGAATAGATATACCAGTGACATACCCATCTATGAAGAACTTAATTATTGACCAAGAAATTGATTTATCAGTGATCTATAAAGAGAATGAATGTGGTGCTAAACAAGTATTATTTAACTTGCAATTCTTAAATATTAATAAGGATAAGATGTGTAAAATAATGAAAAAATGGTACTAATAAACAAAGAAATGCATGCTAGCACACTAGTGTTTTCATCACACACAAAAAATATACATGCATAGAAGATACATGTAGAAACGCTCAAGTAAATATATGGAATCTTAATCTATGAAAATTTCCATAAATTATGATAAAAGTGAGCTAATAAGGGAAAAATAATTACCAAATCAATTCAAATCCTTTAAGAATTAATTATATGAAGTAGATCAATAATTTAAAAGAACTTTATCAACAATGAAATACCACTAATTAACCTTTTTATTTAATTAAGTGAACATATAAAATTAGTGAAGGTTAGAGAATCTTCATTACATTCATATTATCATAACCAATATCTAACTTATTTTTCATTCATTGATAATAATTTTGCAAACCATATTGTAATGTTAGTGGAATATTTTTATTCATTTTGGATATGTTTTATCTTAAGTTTGATATTACACATGTCTATTAAATTCACTTAGATAGGATAATATAATGAGGTAAATATTCGCTTTCTTCCATGGGATTCTACTTTTTCCCTTAACCTCATATTTGTAAACCTCAATAACCAATCCCTTGTTTTTCTATTGTATGTCTTATGCTTGCCCTCATCCTATTTTTTTGTATTGATTATAGCAAAATCAACAGATACAGTTCAAAAAATCCAAGATATTATCATTGGATCAGTTCTATCATACCCCCATACAACAGTATCCCCCATTACAATGATCAAAAAAATCCCCCATACATGATATCAAAAAAGAATCCCATATCAAACCTAGATTACCCCATGGCTAAAAAAGAGGAAGCCAGCTTAGTTACAACACCTCTACCAGTTCAGCATTAGTTACATCATAGAATCAACAATAAGCTATATACATATATACCATTTCCTATATAAACAGACACTGATAATCAAAAAAGGATATACATAGCAAAAAGCTATTGCCAACTGGAGCTTTACACCTCCCAGGTCCCAACCGTCATGCCAAGCAAGGTCTCTGTTGTTGCCAAGTCTTCTTCAAAAGGAAGATCTGACCTTTGCTACTCCATGAGAACAATAACCACTTATTTTTCTTTGCTTGGGCCTGGATTGTTCTTTTGTTCTTCCTTGAGTTCCTCTCTAAAATCCTGAAGTGCCTTGAGGAATACTTTTTCCCTTGGGTGCCCATTTTGCCACATATGCCCATACCTAGCTTCCAAGATATCAATAGACAATTCCCTGTTTTCTAAGTACTTCCAGAATCTTTCCTTCGAGATCTCCACTATAAGAAATACCTGCATAGAAATATTATAAAACATGAGACCTTTATAGGACTCAGTAAGCAATCTCCTCCTATTTTGAAATCTATCTTCATTCTGAGCTTTCCAAATTGCCCACAAAATTTATGTTGAGAGGATGTGCCAGAATAAGAGACCAACTTTGCTTAACTTGCAATTTTGAGGAAGAAAGAGTATATTACCAGGGGACAAACCCCATTATTTCCCCACCCATTATGCGAGATATTGAAAATGTTCCAGATTTCTTTAGCAAAGGTAAAATCGAAGAATATATGAGTCATAGATTCATGCTTTCTACATAAAGAGAAAAAAACAATGTCATCCATTTTAGTTTTATGAGGGAGTCTCTAAAGGATCAAGAGCCGTCTAAAATGGGCCTTTTTTCCCTCCAATTCTTTTTGCCAATTTTTATAAAATATTTTATGCCATTGTTCCCTAGTTAGGTTCATTTGCCATAATTTATTCATGTGATTAGTGATGTCAACCTGTTCTATTAGCATATTAAATACCTCTTTGACCTTGACATTCATAATTTAACTTCCATTGTTCCATAAGAAATCTTTATAATGGAGGGAGTCATCTATAGTTTCAACAGGGAAATTGAGAGAGCCACAAGCCTCTCTCAGCATTGTGTAGGTTCTCCAATTGCTTTGGGGAATGTTATATTTTTCCTGTAGTTTATTTCATCCTTTTAGATTACCTTCTTTCAGAATGTCATTAAATTAGCAGACCCCTTTTAGGGCCCATTTTTTCATAGAGAAGCCTTGCATTAGTGCAAGAGGTTTCCCCTTATGCTTCAGATTCCACCAAAGAGACCTGTTGGCATAGATGACCTTATTGCCTCCCTTGGTGAAGTGACAGTTAGAAAGGTTCTTCTTGACAATTTCCCATGCTTTCCAAATGGTCTTAAAGACATTGGATCCTGCGGGTGACATAGGCCACTCACCACTAAGGACATCACTAAATGGGAGAAGTTTCCAAAATTTGGCATGCTTCGACAGTGCATTGGCAATGTTGCTTCTGATGAGTACTTTCCACAGTTCCTCTCCATCCAGAGCACCAATCACCCATTTGGTTGCCAAGGCAATGCCTTGCATCCTAAGATCCTTTAAACCAAGCCCACCTCAAGATTTTGAGATTGTGCACAATTCCCACTTGACTACATGTTTTTTTTCTTCCCTTTACCGCCAGACCACATAAAATCTCTTATTCTTTTTTGGATATCATTGATTTGATAGGAACAAAAGAACCAAACAAATACAAAATAGATATTATAAGAGGATAGGATTTTTTGACAAATATGAAATCTCCCAGCAAAGGAGAGGTATTTTTTATTCCATCTTGTTATTTTCTTTTCAATCTTATCCCTGATCCAACACCACATTTCCTTCAGCTTTGGCTCATCAGCAAAGAGGATACCTAGGTATCTTACTAAATTATGGGGGCCTCCCCATTGGAAGCCATACATAGCACTCCACTTAGGTGGTTTAACTTCCCACCCAAGGAGGTAATATTTTGTAGGAGCAAGCTTTGCTCCTAAAGCCAAACAAAAGATCTCAAGCTTCTTCATTAGAATTGCAAAAGTCTCCTCCTCTAACTATAAAAAAATAGATGTGTCATCCGCAAACTGAATATTGATGAGCTCATCTAAATCTAGTAACCTGACACCTCTTACCCTTGGGTTCATTGTGTTGTCTCTTAAGATATAGTGAAGTGCATCAGAGTCTATAACAAAGAGGGTAGGTGCAAGAGGGCACCCTTGCCTTATTAATCTCCTAAGAAGGAGATTTTGTGAAAGAGACCCATTAACCTCCACTTGAGCAGAAGCATCCTAAAAAAAGTGTCCTAACCATGGTGCAGAAGTTTACTGGGAAGCCAAATGCCTCCAAGACAAGAAACGCAAAGTCCCATTCTATCCCATCATAGGCTTTTTCAAAGTCTAAAAGCAACATTGTTGCTTTTTGTCTAGAGTTTTTTGCCTAGTTCATGGCCTCCTAGCTTGTCACTAGGTTTTCCAAGATGTATCTCCACTTAATGAATCCAGTTTGGGTTGGATTGATGATGTGAGGGAGGATATTAGCCAACCTTTATTCCAGGGCTTTTTCCAGTATTTTATATGACACATTCATGAGGGTGATGGGCCTCCAATTCTTGACTAGGGCCCTGTCCCCCTCTTTGGGGATTAACTTTATGATCCCTCTATTGATATATTTACCAAGGGATCATTTTTCAAAGGCTTCTTTGTAGACCATGAGTAGATATTCACAGGTCCAATCTATAAATGTTTTATAGAACTCGGCCAATAGACCATCAGGTCCTAGAGACTTGTCATTTTTAAGGGAGAGGATGGCCCTTCTAATCTCCTCCTTGGATATTTCTGCATTAAGTTTTGTTGCTGCTCCATCATCAATCCTTTTAGGTAGGATCCCCTTAATTTAATCCCTAGCTCTGAAACAAGACTCATTTCCCCCTCTAGAGGTGAATAGGTCTTGATAAAACGGAAAAAAATGCTTACTAATTAATTCCTACTCCAAAAGAATATTTCCCTTGCCATTTATCTAATCAATCAGTTCTCTAGATTGTTTTTCCTTTAGAAATCTAAAGAAGAATTTTGTTCCTTTGTCCCCATTTTCCAGCCAATTCATTTTGGCTCTAAATTTCAGACCTTTAACCCTGCCCTCATCCTATTTGAAAACTATGAGTATATTTATATTGTATCTCTCTTTCCTTCTTGATTTGATTTAGTAGGTTATCTTTGTAATTTCCTAATATAAATTTATCTTCTTGGTATTTTCACATCTCTCAAAAACTCTAGCCTATAATTTTTGTATGCATATATAATTGTATAGATTATTTCTCTTATATTTTTTGGGGTTTATCATATTCTAACATGGTATTAGATCTTCATAATTTGAGATTTTAAGGTCTATATTTTTTTATTATGATATTAAGGATTTTTCTATTATTTATGATTTTCTAAATACTCATATGCTTTTGTCTTATGCCCTACAATGATCTTGAGAATCATAAAGGGTTTATGAAAATCTATTACAACTCTAGGTTTGTATGTATCTCTCGAATTCTAGGTGATTATAAGGTTTTGGTGATTATGGCATCATTTTACTACTTGTTAACATCTAAGAGGCTTGTGAAAGTTAAAATAAGGATTCATTTCATCCTAATTAGAGATTAGAGGACCCCAAGTTGCAAAGAAGAGTCTGAAGCTTAGATTTGGTGAATCACTCATAAAAAAGGATCTTTCAAGCCAACTGGACCTCACCATTACATTCAAAAGGCCCAAGAACCCCTATTTTCATATAAATTTCACCCTATTTCAATGCTAGTAAAAAATTATCCATAGGTCATTCAACCTTATGAATAGTATTTGAAGTGGTGAATAGTGTTTTTGGTTGTGAAAATTGATTTCAACATGAATAGTGATTCCTACTATGAACAATATTTTTTGGTCATGAATAGTGTTTTTCAGCAACCTTTCTAATTTTCTAGTCATGAGCAATATTTTTATACAATGAATAATATTTTTACCCACATCCATCTCTTGTACATGTTTATTTTCTCTAACTACTTTGGGGTGGATCTTTTCTCTCTTTTTGGGGGATTTTTTCCTAAAATTTTTCTCCTTTTCCTCACTTATGAGATATTATTTTTACATGGGTACCTAATATGGTCTTGAAGTTGGGACCATCCTTGCATCCTTGTGCATTTTCCTCCTAAGTTACACTTAAGGCGGTGTTAGTGCAATATTTTTATTCACTTTGGATATATTTTATCTTAAGTGTGATATTGCACATGTTTATTAAGTTCACTTAGGTAGGATAGGATAATAATTTGCACATATTCTCATTTTTTGGGATTCTAATTTTTTCCTTACCCTCACAGATTTGGAAACTTGGATAAGCAATCCATTATTTTTTGGTTTTATTCCTTATCCTCATCCTTGTCCTCATTAGATTTGAAAACTATAAAGCTATTTATATTGTATCTCCTTTTCCTTCCCAAGTTAATTTAGTAGCTTCTCTATATGAGCCCATAATGCAAATTTGTCTTGGTATTTGCACATCTTTCATAAACTCTAGTTTGTAAATTATTTATGCATTTACAATTTTATGGCTAATTTATCTTATATAGTTTGTAAATATATTAGAAAAATATAACTATGGAGAAATATATTTCCCTCTTAGTGTATGTTAAATCCTAACCTTCATGCAACTTCCTAGGAACTTGTTAACTAATTTTTTGTGCAATCACAGACAGGAAGAAACATCTATAACTTTGGTGCCTCACCATATTTTCCATTTTCAACTTTCTTTCTCTCCCTTTTCCTCTATGATTTGATAGAATAGGATTAGTGATAGGATTCCATGTGTTGGGTTGGACCAACACATCTACACTTTTAGAAAAGAAAGTTGACCTTCAAAGATCCAACCTCATTTGCAAGGTCCCACACCTTGAGGTCAATTCCATTTTGTCATTGGAATATCGAGCCTATATTTAGCTGGGTGCAATTTTACATGATAACATGAACATCATGCCATCCTTGTGACATCTACATTATTCCTCTAGGGCCATTTTCACTTTGTGATTTTTGCATGCTAGGAGAAACCTTATACTTGATGCTTACCTCTAACCTATTTTCTTTTTCATGACTACTATATGATACTATTTATGACACTTAATTTTGCATGATTTATATTCTTTCATGTTGCATATTATTTGATTACATATTAATTTATTATTTTTGCCTCTCTTCCAATTCCTTACACACATTGTATGCAACCAATAGGAGGGGACATATATTTTCACTAATGTTTCTATGTTAATATTTTAGGTAATGACTTCCACTACACAAAGATTAACTACCATGTTTAGATGTATCTTAATCACATGATATGGCAATGCTTGATATTCTATATCTAATTGGAGGGGGCATATTTTCACTATTGTTTCAATGTTGATATTTTAGGTACTGACTTGCACTACACATTGATCTATTACCATGTTTAGATGAATCTTGATCACATGACATGACAACACTTGATATATTATGCCATCCTATTGCTAGCACAATAAGTGGATTATTACCATACCACTTTCCATACAAATATAATTTTCTAACCTTGCTCTTTTCCTACTTTTCATTTTTCTCTACAATTAAAACAAGCTTAAAATTCATATTTACTTCATTTGTGTGACAAATGCTACTCATTGCACATCTTTTCTATATTTTGTAGGCTCCTATAGAGTGTGCATGTCAAGAGGAGAAACACATTAAGAGATTAAGTTGGCTTCATTACTTTACATGGATCCCATATCCTTTTGTGTTTAAGTATTTCCTTTTATGAATAGTTGTGAACACTCATATACTTTAAAATACATGTTCGTTTTAGGATTCACATGCACCTCAAAGTAGGGGTGAAATATAAGGGTGACTTTCAATACCCATGCTAATTCTTAATAATTTTGGTCCCATTTTGATGAAAATATTAATGTGATTACATATCAACATGCAGCACACTCTTTTGCTAAGTTTAGATCCTTCTCTAATTACCATCCTTTCACATTTACTTTCACTTTCACACATTTCCATATATTCAATATTTATCCCTACCATATTTACACTTATTTTAAACACATTAGCTCCACAACTAGTCTTGATATCCATGCATTTTATCCTTACCTCATTCCACATTTTCTTATCATAGTTAGTCTTACAACATGTAGGATTGATCCTGCATAATTTAGATCATACCTTAAATTTAAATTTTATAAATTTAAATAGCCAATCCCACCATTTTCACTAATTGTTGGGATCCAACTTGGTACATTTATTTAGGCATTTAAATAAATTCCTAAAATCAATTGGATCATTCATACTACAAGGAACATTTGTACACAAGAACATTTCAATTAGGGCGCTAAAAAAACACATCTACATATTATAATTAACACCCACACTATTGGATGCATGCAATCTACCAAAACTTGCCCAAGGCCACAAGACTAGTCTTCAAAGGGTTTGAGTGAGGGGATTTTGACACTCACAATTAACTAATCCTTGTATGTTATAAAAAAGTAGGAATAAGGGGAAAAACTATGTAGTAGAAGTGTATAGTTTGTTAGTGTTGGAATCAAGCAACACTGAGAGGGGGGGTGAATCAGTGTTGTGCAATTTTTAACTTCATTGATCTGATCCTTCAAGCATTTAAAACATTCATTCAAAATAAATATGCATGAACATAAAGCAAACAACCACAACACCATAACACAATAATTTTTACATGAAAACCCTATTAGGGGAAAAACCACAGTGGATGGCCAATCCACAATATGATTTGAGTATACTCAAAATGAATTTTACAATATGGGGAATGCAATTGCATTCAAATGCAGTGTCTAGAGCTCACTGCACAAAGAAGACTCTCTATCTTACAAGATAATCAAATTAAATCTATCTGAGAAATTGGACTGAGAAAATAGCATCTACATATGCTTGATTATAGTTCTAGTTAGGCTCAACAATTGATCTTCTATCCTTCAGAATAATTATGCACTTCTACTCTATTATACTCGGACTTGCTACACAAATCCTTTATGCACAAGTGAAACTATGCATTATCGCTCTTCTTCTCTGCTCGGATTTGCAACTCACATCAACACACCTTCTTCATCTCCCAAAATGATGTGAACAATCTCGTATATATATCTGTGACTAAGAATTTAATCGCAATATGTCAGCTTCAGTAGAACACAAAAAATATTTACAATTGTTGGCTCAAATCATGAGTAATCCTTAATGCATACTGACCAAAGTCGGTTATAGCATAGAAATGATCAACATCAGCATGTACAAACACAAAAATACTTAAACAATTATTTCCCAAACATCTACGAAATGTTATATTCATGAAGTCGACTTTTGTACTAATAAAGTAAAGAATTAGCCAACCGGATCTTCTAATTCGCACACGGATCAATACGAGGCACTGAGATTCACGGATAGCACAAAGCATGCATCGATCAACCTTCCCTAAGATACGCAACACAAAATATTAACAAAAAATCTTCATGTGAATCAATGAATACAAAACTGTTGGATGCTTTGTTCTTGCTTAACTGTTTTCAATCTGTCTGTCGGTATGATCAAATCATGATGCGCAGATCCAATCACCAACTAGGGTTGCCATCAATAACACCAAATGATATTCATAGTGTATCTTTCCAACAATCTCCCCCTTTGGAATTGATGGCAACACTTAGTGAAAAATGACTAAATGTCGGATCAATACCAACATCAATTACACTGCCAAAAAACAAAACTCTCCCCCTGAGATGATTATACATTTTTTGCTCTACTACTCTCCCCCTTTGACATCAATGGAAAAGGCATGAATCTGCATATCAAAAATATCAAACAAAATCTTTAGATTGTACAAGCATACAACTTACACAAACTTGAAAACATCTGCAAAATCTTTCTTCAACATAATCAAATTTGTGTCCCAAACCCTTTTGAGACTCTCCAAAATAGTTATGTGATTGCAAACTAGGTAGGATTGTGTCTCCGCAGACTCAAGGTTCACTAGAACACCAACTGCCTTAGAATCTTCAGCTTCCTTTGATGCACTTGACATTATTTTTATCTTCGGACCAATTAGGCCTCTAAGTTCACATGCTCTTTACATAATTCTATCATTGTCATGCTTCAAGCTCCTTATCTTGTCAAGCAGAGATATTACCTCACCTTCTAACTTTCCAACACTACTAGCTAAATGATCAAAAGCTTCAGAAATAGTAGCTAACTATTTTTCAAGATCCTTAACCTTCTTCTCATTGACCTCAATAAATTTGGACAAAGAAAAACATGACTTATAAATCTTTCCACCTTTAGATAGAGTATTTTGAATATTCTTCACATAGGTGGCTAACATAGTTTTATCTTTTGTTATCATTCCTTGCAACCTATTTAATCTTTTGGCATCAAATTCCTGCTAAACTTTAACCATGGTTGACTTCTCAAGTGACTCGAAGTGAGTACTTACAGAGTTAATGAGCTTCTTCAGTTCATCAGAGGAGGAAGCGATCGAATCTCTGACATGAGTAGGCATTATTCTCTCCAGAACTTCAGATGCAAGATTTAAGAGTTTACTATCCTCAATGTGAGACTTCAACAGTTCTTCTCTAGATTTTTCCTAGGCAAATGATGCTACCTTCAATTTCTGAATTGGAGATAAAGTGGATAGGTCGATAGGACCTTCAACCAATTCAGGATCAAATTCTTCCTTTTGTTCTACCAGAAATTTATTCACTGCCTCTACAGTGTCTCTTGATTCCACTAGAATTTCCTTCACATCAACTTTCTTTTCTTCAACTATTGTTTCCTCAGCTATAGGTTCTTGCATGGCTTTAGGAATCTCAACTTTCTCAATGGATACAATTTCAGGAACTTCAATTTCCATAGGTATTTATGTATTATCCATATCAAGAGGAATCTAGGTATCCTCGGTTGTATCTTGTTTTTCTTCTTCTTCTCCCGAACAAGATGCGACATCTTTATCATGTGTTTCTTTAGAGACAACATCAATTATGTTACTTAACAAAACTTTTCTCAAAATTTGTTCATTTTCTTGTGCAACTTCTTTAGTCTAACCAATCATGAGCGTGTTCACTCTTATCTTGCTCTTGAATTCATTCTTAGCTTTATTTAGTATTGCTTTCATTTCCTCCATAGACACCACTGGACATAACTCAACAAGAATTATTTCTCTCATTTTCTCTTCTTCTTCTCTAGCATTTACTCTTCTCATTTCCAAAATCTCATACAATATTTTAGGTAGACTAGGCATTATTTCAATCAAAACTTTATCGAAAACATTTAAATGCTTTATTGTAGCCTCCTCAAGATTTCTTTGACTAGATTTATCAAAAGTTACCATTTACAAAGTGGCTTAAGATTTACATCTTTAACCAAAGCTTTCTCAACTTCTTCTACTGACATACCAAGTTTGTCAATTTTCACCTTTTTCTTTACTTTGCCTTCTCCACCAAAGGGCTTGCTTTGAGTAACCTTTGTTGCCTAAGTGCCCATATGCTTCATTTCTTTCACATCTTCATCTGACTCAGTTTCTTCATCTTCTGAGACAACTTCATAGAATCTTGTGCTCTTATTCTTCTTCCTCTTACCAAATCCCTTGCATTGAGTTTTCACAGGGATTAGCTTCGCTGTAGAGGAAAATAGGGATGCAGAGCTCCTTGTTGACCTAGTTCAGGCAGATGTGTTGCCGGACTAGCAGATTCAATTTTTGCTGGCTCTTTTTCTGATTCAACTTCTTCTCTTTTCCTTCTAGCTTCTTTTAATTTTTATTGCCCATTCTTTCTACTAAGATTTCCACCTCTTTTCTTACTTTTCTGACTATCACAAGTTTTTTGAGTTCATTGTGCACCTGTATATCTCTTTTTGCATAAGTACCAAATCTCTCTTCTGATGGATCCAGAGGCTTGCTTAGTAAATGTTTTGCATACATTTCCAGAATGTTCTCTTCAACTTCATATCCCATCGACATGATCCAAACTATTATGGGATCAGTGGCTTCCATCATGCATTGATCAATATCTACCATAAAACATATATTATCCTTATACTTCTCCACAATAGAGGTAGGAATTCTTTCTTTGGCATGCATCATATTCTGAAAATTCTTGAACTATCCCCAAATTGCATTTCTTCTGGCTTGACTATTTCCAATTCTTTACAACATCTCTCTAAACTGAATAGCTACAGGCTGACCGCCTTGCCAATGTACTTTCCCAACACCTGAAACTTCTTTCATGAAATAAAAGAATAAACATAACAACAAGTTACCATACTTAAAGGAATTTTTCTTGTCCTTCTTGATCTTACGAAGGTTTTCCATCAGATGACTCCTAAGAAATTCACAAAGATCATAGTCTACATTCTCCTTTACTATTTGATAAGTTGCATAAATGGTTGTACCAGACACAAAATTGTCCTGACTTGAGTGATATATCCTGTAACCAATGATCATCGATGCAAATTTCACATCCACTTCAATGATATCTTCGATTGTCATGGCTCTTCGATCATACTTTGATCCTATCACATCAGTCACCATTTGATTCTTTACGAACTTTAGAATCGATAATCCACCTCGGAAGAATTTAAACTTGTAACAACACCTATAGCCTCCTTCATAATCTTGAAGGGTATACTTAACCACATGAATTCATCATGAACTCGACTCAAGATGTATCAAACCCATTTGCTCTCTTCAAACAAGGAGGAATTTAACAATCTGACTAAATTTATTCTCTTCTAGGGTTTTAAATTTTGGCTTGACACATAAATCTTCTCCTATAATGTGATTCTTATACAAATTCAACAGCTGCAAGCTTCCTAGCTCTTCAATGTTTTCATGAATATATGCCCTAATATCTTCAGTGTGTAAGACATCGTATGGAACAGATGAAAAAGCACCTAACGGGTTGGTCTCGACAGACTTGAATGGATGCCATTTGAATTTGGGACGGGGTCTGTCTTCAACTACCAATGGAGTAGCCATTTTCACCAATTCAAAAATTCACAGGTTTTACCAATAAATACCTTTTCGTTGAATCGCAGTTTGATTGTTGAAAGCTTCTTCACACTTGAATTTTGCCTTGATTCGCCAAAGTTTGCCTTAGAGCTCTTTAAAATTCTATTCTTAAAAATACAAAGTGGCAAATGAAGGATAGAAAGGACCTTTTATCACTCACACACTTAACCCTTTTTGTCGCAATAAATGCTTTTACCCTAACTCATCTGGTTACTCTGTTTCCATGCGTTGTGACAAATGATTCTTTTGTGGACCTCCAATATTGCATAATACTCTCTCCAATAGGTTCAATAGTATTTGTAGAGAATCTATGCACTTACTGTACTTATCCACATTCTGATGTTAGTTATTGGTAGGTGTTTAGGAGATTTTCTTGATAGCTCCCCCTAGGAAAAAATCCTAAAACTAATTCCTGAAGGAATTACCAAAAGCATATTCTGGTGTTGGTGCATTTTCTTCATCAGAGGAACTTTTCTTCACCCATTTCTTCTGCATTTGCTTCCTGATCACATTTGTAGTGACTTTTCCTTTTCCCTTAACATCCTTCTGCATGTTTCTCCTTTGATTTACTAGACCTTTTTTGTTCCAATAGAATCTAGCAATGTGACCAAATTTGTTACAGTTATAACACACAACATGTTTCTGTCCAGACTAGTTTTTCCACCGATTTTCTTTTGATCTGCACTGGTTAGTAATATGGCCAAATCTATTGCATGTATAACATCTGACATTTCTATGAAAGTTGTTCATCACATTTCTGCATTCATTTAATTGTGACCAAACTTATTGCAATTAAAGCACTGACCTGAGAATGATGGAGCACTTGGATTCATCATGTTTCTACACTGAGAAGCCATATGACCAAATTTATTGCAGGTAAAACGGTAGCCATTGAATCTTTGAGCATTAGGTTGTCTTACTGGATTTCTTCTAGCTCTATTTATCTGATTTTCTTGCCTAGGTCTCCTTTGTCCGGATCTGGAACTTTCTCCTTCATAACCAAGACCTCGCTTGTCACCATTTATCCTTTAACTGTTAATCAATTCATCAAGCTTGGTTGAGCTAACTTTGAACTTTTCTTTGTACTCGTTTGCAATAGCAAGTTCATCTTTGAGATCATCAATCTATTTTTCAAGTACTTCCTCATTGTTTTTAGATTGTTCCAATTTATTGTCCAAATGGCTACATACTTTAGATTTTTCTTTCAGAGACTGTGCAAGCTTCTCTTCATTCTTATTTTTATCTTCAATCTCCTTGGTCATCCTCATCATGATAGATTCCATTTCATGCTTTAGGACTGTATTATTTTTGGTAATCTTTTCACATTCTTCTATCTTTTCCTTCAGGGCTTGATTGAGTTGCTCATCTTCAATGCCTTTACTATCATTCTATTGGATCTGATCATAGAGTTCCTTTCTCTTCTCCCTGAACTTATTGATTTTATCTTTCAATGACTCAATGAATTTGTTAGCATCCATGAGGTTTTCTTACAGTTTTTGAACTTCAAATTTTGATTGATCAAGATCATCTAGGGCCACCATAAGTTGTTGTTGAAGACTGCTTGAATCCATTGAAACACTTTCCAAGATCTCCCCAAGTTGTTAGACTTCTTCTTCTGAGGAACTAGATCTAATACCAATTGTTGAAATCAAGCAACACTGAGAGGGGGGTGAATCAGTGTTGTGCAATTTTAACTTTATTGATTTCATCCTTCAAGCATTTAAAACATTCATTCAAAATAAATATGCATGAACATAAAGAAAACAACCACAACACCATAATACAAGAATTTTTACATGGAAAACCTGTTAGGGGAAAACCACGGTGGATGGCCAATCCGCAATATGATCTAAGTATACTCAAAGTGAAGTTTACAATATAGGGAATGCACTTGCATTCAGGCGCACTGCCTAGAGCTCACTGCTCAAAGAAGACTCTTTGTCTTACAAGGTAATCAAATTAAATCCATATGAGAAATTGAACTGAGAAAATAGCATCTACATATGCTTGATTACAGTTTCGGTTAAGCTCAACAATCGATCTTCTGTCCTTCAAACTAATTTTGCACTTCTGCTCTATTCTGCTCCAACTCGTTACACAAATCCTTTATACACAAGTGAAACTGTGCATTATCGCTCTTCTACTCTACTCGAATTTGCAACTCGCATCAACACACCTTTATCTCCCAAAATGATGTGAACGATATCTTATATATATTCACGACTAAGAATTTAATTGCAATATGTTGACTTCAGTAGAACACAAAAATTATTTACAACTGTCACCTCAAATCATGAGTAATCCTTAACGTGTACCAACCAAAGTTGGCTATAACAAATAAATGATCAACATCAGCATGTACAAACACAAAAATACTTAAACAATTATTTCCCAAACATCTGTGACATGTTACATTCACAAAGTCGGCTTCTATACTGATAAGGAAGAGAATTAGCCAACTGAATCTTCTAATTCACACACGAATCAATACAAGGCACTGAGATTCATGGATAACACAAAGCATACATCGATCAACCTTCCCTGAGATACGCATCACAAAATATTAACAAAAAATATTCATGTGAATCGATGAACACAAAACTGTCGGATGCTTTGTTCTTGCTTAACTGTTTTCAATCCGTCTGCCGGTATGATCAAATGATGATGCACTGATCCAATCACCGACTAGGGTTTCCATCAATGACAACACCAAATGATATTCAGAGTGTCTCTTTCCAACAACTAGATCATATTTTTGGGTTACAAAATAGGTTTGTGCATCATGACAATCTTGTGGAGCACAAAGTTGATCACACATAGTGCAAATTTGATCTAGGTAGAATTAGATTTGTCAAAGTCTTTAACAATGAGCACATTAAGGATACCCAATTTTTTACTTGAATAATTAAGTAATGGACAACATAAATATTACCTTTCAATCATTGTTCCAAGAGCTAAGTATACCTTTCCTTTACATTTAATTTGCTATAATACCACTTATTACACATTATTTATCCACCTTTGTTATCTAGTTTAGTGTTCATTAATCACATTTGATTAATTATACCAATGGAAAGGAAAATGGCCTTTTCCTAAGTTTAGTCCTAAGAAAATGGTTTGCATACAACCACTAAACATTAATTTAGATTAATGCAAGTGACAATTATGATTAAATGATTGAACGATTACTATTAATTTAGAAAAAAGTAAATACAAAGGTTTAAAAATACTTAGCTCATGAAATTTTGAGAAAAACATAACATGATATGTAGATCCTACTAATTTGGTAAATAAAAAAAGGCAACTTTGGTGTGCCAACTATTTGGGATTTTGTGTAGACCTATAATTGTCTTCAAGTTGAATTTGTGGCTTTAAACCATTTCCACGTTGCATGGATATGTCCTAGGACATACAATCTTGATATGGTGTAGTATGCACTTGTGCTCTTCAATTCATTGTGTTCTTTGCTCCTAGCTAATCACCAAGGTTGACAATACTAGGAAGATTACTAGATCATTAGGAATAAGTTCTCCTAGGTCAAAGCTTAAGAGAGACTAGCTTTATGGTCGTGCTAAAGATTTATAAACATCAAGAATGCACACAAATGTCCTAGATGATGATTTCAAAGCTAATGTTTTTCTTTTTAATACACCAATTAAAGTGTTCCTCCAATGAATTCTTCTTGCATGCTCAATGTTCTAGGATGATTTCAAGATGTTAATTAATATCCAAATGAATGTCTTTAAATACTAAGACATAATGAATTATCTCAAAAATATGCACAAAGTTGACCCTCGATCGCTGGAGAAGTTTATTTTTGTTTTTGGGGGGGTCAAATCCACATATTGTGGA
This sequence comes from Sequoiadendron giganteum, assembly GCA_007115665.2. NCBI lineage: Eukaryota > Viridiplantae > Streptophyta > Pinopsida > Cupressales > Cupressaceae > Sequoiadendron > Sequoiadendron giganteum. The sequence goes on along the minus strand of CM021107.1, from coordinate 370,179,363 downwards.
ATCACTCTCTTGTACCAAAAAAATGACTCAAAGCACATAATGCTATACTTAAGATTAGGAAAGGATATATGAAAATTAGTATCAACAAATGAATTAGATGTGTGAAAATGAGTGCAATAAGGGAAGAATAAGTCCAATATATGAAAATGTGTGAAAGAAAGTAGTAAATAAGAACATACAAATTAATAAAAACTATACCATTTTTCACTAACTATATTAAAGCATTTCCCCAAAATAAGATAGGCTAAACATGACATAAAATATCCCAATTTCATGATTACATCTGAACATGACATAAAGTATTCTGACCTCATGATTGCGATCTCATGATTACATTTAAAAATGAATCCCAATTTGACAAATACACCTAAATAATCACTCTCAGAGGTAACTATAGATATATAATTGATTTTTTTCTTTCATTTTGGAAGCCTAATAAAATATTTAAATGCCAAAGCATCACGAAAATTCGCAGATCTGATCCGCCCGCCCCTTCTTCCATTACAATTATCTTCCTAGGAAGAAGTTTGCGTGTATGGCTCAATTACTAGTGCAGAGTAGTCCTATAAGGTTGCGATCATGGCTTCTTGGGCAATCTTATTCCCCACTCTTGATCAACAGCAACATGAAGATGCAGAGGAACTATATGAGCGAGGCCACTCGCCCCACTATTGTGCATAAACGCAGCATCGACATTATTCACGATCCATGGTTTAACAAGGTAAACATCTTTAAAATTTAACATTTTCACATTCAGATACAATGCATTATGAATTTGGATATCACTGTATAATCTTTTTAATGCTAATAATAAGTTTGATCGGGTACCCCTCGTCAGAAAAATTACAAATTCAGCAATAGAAACGACTTTCACTGTATATCTCTCTCTCTCCCTCTTTCGGCTTTCATATTCCCAAATCATGTCAAATCTCAGTAACAGATTGTGCATTATCACATTTTATGAAGAAAATAAATCCATTTTTCTCGTGTTTGCTTCAACACAAACATCTTATAAAGCCATCACCATAATTGAAACTTGAATGTGGACTTCATTGTTGTTTTATTTAGAATGCTGCCTATATTACTCTAAAGGAATAATTTAACAGAAGTGCTGTTTTCCAAGGGAAGCAGATCATCAAATTAGTATTCATAAAACAGTCTAAGTTGTAGTTGATTTAGGTTATGAGGGCTCAAACTCGTTATAAATGAGACGACCAATGGCTTCACGGACCTATATTGATCTGTAGGATGAAAAACGAAAAGTGCAAATAACATTAGTGTTCATGTTTCACTTTAGTAATAAGAAGGAAGACTCCATCAACTACAATGTACCGCCAGGAGCACTTCAGTCATGCCTAATCTAAATAGCAAACATTTGGTATAAAAGCATACTTTAGAGTGTGGTCTTATGGGCAGGTTTTAGGATCTATAAAGAGGTGTCTCAAGAAGCAAAAGAGAATATGTTATCGGATTAATTAGAATGTTTTTTTCAAAATAGTAGTCTTACTTTTTAGGACTGGAGATTTGAGCAGGTGAAATTGAGACAGGGCTAGAAATTTCCCCCATCTCAAAATATTTTTCTGGCACTTGTATATCTAAAAAATTTAATTCCTATCAGAAAATAAAAGTGAGAATTTTTATCTATTTATTTATTTTTATCAAAGCACTGCAGTTCATTTTTAAAATTTTGGAGCTTAAAACTTTTAAGTCGAATTATACTATTAAAATCATGAGACCACCAGCTTTATAATATTCTTAAAAAATCTCAGCAACATCCACCAATTTTTATTAAAGAAGCCCTCTCCATAAGACTTTACTAAGTGGAACATTGTTCGACAAAATTAGTAATTTGATAATCATTAAGATTTGAATTAAGGATCATGAAAGGCATGGATTACTGATTGCCCAATATTTGACACCTCTATCTATATTATCTTCACATGTATGTATGAATGTACAAATGATATTTAAAGTTCAAGGAACTATGGACTGCCCATCAACCAAACTTGTAACAATTAAGCATTTCCTATGATGCGAAGACACTGTTCACTTACTTTCTATGCTACCAGAAATGCCTATGTAAATGGAAATGGCGATAATTTTTTCTTAAGGTACCTTGGGTAAAGGACCCTCGTTCCTAAGCTCAGCTCTGTTCCTTTTGCTTTAATTGCTCTGTAAAATTTCAGCTATCTATAAAAGGAAGTGAAACTAGGTTTTACCATCACTGTGGGCCCCATCATTAGTAAGCAGAATAATGGCAAGCAGAAATCATTCCCTGCACAACCTCCTTTTGTTCATCTTCCTTAAGAATTTAGCACTTCATTGTCTGAAATATAACACAGGTACTCACAAAACTCTAACATTTTCTTAATAACCCTCATCGAAAGGTTTTGAGATGAGAGCTAAATCGTCCAGCCTCTTTATTAGATTCTTTTGATCGTAATTTGGATCCTATATACAATGAGTTGACAAGAAAAGCAGAGGGAAGGTTTATTACAACAATCATCTTGTATTTCATCAAAGCAGAAAATGAGGAAAGCCTTTTCACACAACTACTATTCCATACATTCCTGTCAAATAAGATTCTGCAGAATATCCAGCTTGTCGAAGATAAGTGTAGAGCACCGAAAAGCTCTTCAAAGCCCTTTCTGAAAACACCACAGGGGTGCCTCTAAAATATTTCAATCAATCCTTCTCTCTCTTTCAAACAAGCTCACTTCCTCTCCCTTTGACAATCTGTCTCTTTGATAAACTCTCCCTGCTTTCTTTCCAATCCATCATTCGATAGCAGAATCATTAAGAAGCTAAATCAAGGAGCAACCCATATATAGTAAACAGCCTAGATATGAAGCGAAGACCTTTTGGAAACAGGTGTTTATTTAGTTTTCATTAACATTTTGGATCATGCTCTAAGATCTATTATCACGATAAGAGCAAATGATAATAAGATTGTAGAATTAGTTCATTAAAAAGTATGAAATGTCGAGATAATTGTTAAAGAGGGAATCTATTTTATGTTTTATGTTCCATTTCCTTAACTCTTGTTTTGGGTTGTCCTTTGGTCATAACTTTTCAAATTCTTTTAGGTCTTTTGTTTGTCCCCTCTCTAATTTTCTTGTGACCTCATTTGTCCTTTTTCTGTTACCTTTTACCTATCCACTAACTACCCTCTAGTTTTCACTTGGTTTAGGGGATTGTTTTTAATTGTTAGCTATGTTCGTTTCATTTACATGTTGTAATGTCCCCTTCTCAAGGCTAATATGTTCAAAGACCATTAACCTATTTCTTAAGTTCCCGTGGGTTAATTGGTAAGGCAAGGGGACTCCAAAGATCTTGGAAGACGTAGTTTTGGAGTTACAAAGTTTTTGTTATTGACAATAAGCTTTGTGGGCAATATTGATCTAAATGACACTCTCTGAAGTGTTTTATGACTTTTGGGGTGTTCTCCAAACTTCTTGGAGAGCGTGTCTATTTATAGCAAGTCACCAAATTGGCTTCTATTATTCTCCTATTGTCTTAGTATCATATTGGCTTCATCAAATTTGGATTATGAGGTGTTTCAGGATTTTCCACAACTTGGGGTGGAATAATTAAATTATTTACTTAAGTTATAATATTTTATTATTAATTTTGATAACTCAAGTGTAATATCTTTTCAGAAAGGTATTTTAATTCCTCATTTGGACGTCTACGAGGAATAAGGGGGTTTTGCACATGAAAAAGGTTTAATTTATTTTTAAAAGGGAATTTGATGGAAAAGGTGAATTAGTTAATTATTTTAAATTGGAGTTTTTCCCTCCCAAACTCTATGCAAAGAGGCATTAGGGCTCATTGTTGCATATGCTAAAGAATGATAATGTTATATAGTTGAAATGGTTTTGGTTCTCTACAATCGCTGAGGATGAAATCTCTCATAGATTTCTAGTTTTAGAATTGTAAAAGTGATTCCAACCAGGAGTCACCACTGGAGTTGATTGAAGTTTGCAGTTTTTTACTTTCATTATGGATTGTTCTGATGTATTTTAGATTTGCAAGTGACTTGTAAAGACTTTTTAATAGTTGTAGGGTGTTAAGCATTGGTTTTCCTTCGAGTTTTGATTATTGGATGTTGCAAGTACAGGTCACACCCTTCTTTTGGCTTGTGCAGATTGGAGTTTTGGTTTGGTGCTTGTGGGACTTTTTCAAATGACTTTCCTATGCTAGGCGACCAATTTGGAATAGTTTGCAAGTGATAAAATGAAGTGTCCATATTTTCTAAACCAAGTTATCCTCCCAGGCAGGTCGTACCATTGTTTCTACCTGCTGCAATAGGAGTTTCAAACCTGCAAATGTTTGACATACCTTTCTAGTGTGATGATACACGCTTGTCATGAGTTGGAACTACTGTTTGGGTGCCAACCCAATGGGTGATCATTTTGGCATGTTGGAGGTAGTTGGGTGAAGTTTTCTGAGTCATCTATCTCACTGTCCAAACTATAACAAGATTTTAGACCTCTTTCAAACTTGCACTAGCCATATATTTGCCAATTTGTTAGGTATATTTGTTATTTCCATGATGGGTGGTTAGTTCTTTGATGTTGTGTTACTTGCGGGGATGTTCTATCAATTTTTTTCATCATAATATTTTTAATTGTAGATGCATATCTTGCATTTAGAAGTTTTGAATGAGCTAACATTGTAACATTGAGTGGTAGTACCACCAGTGAGTTGCTCTTGATATTTTGTTGTTACTCACCCCACTGCATAAGTGGCTCTTGTTATTCACCCCACTAAATAAGTGGTTCTCTCACCATTGAAAAGTGAAAGAGTTGCTTTATTTCTTTGTATTCACTCACCACTAGAAAGTGGAAGAGTTGGCTTTACATTTCCTCTATTGTATAAGTTTTCCCATTGGAAAGTGGAAGTGCTAAGCTAACCCACACTGGATAAGTGGATGTTACTTTTAGGTGCTTTATTTCAATTCAATTTGTAATCCTGTACATTGTATGTTCTCACTTCGCCCGCATTGGGAACTTGGTGATCAAAAAGTGGAAAGGATTTGTTGCTCAACATTTCAAACTGTTTTGAGTTAATAAGGTTTTTTTAAAATTAAGGGTGATTATTACAGTGGTATCAAAGTTGGAGATCTTTCCAGTTGTGCCCTTAACACTTGTTATGCAATTGCAAATTCTCTATGAGTGATATAGAACTTTGTTATTATAACAAAGAGCAAAAGAGAGATATTTCAGAGACCACAAATCCTAATTGAGGACACCTTTTCAAAAGTCTTAAGAGTCTGTCAAATTCTAGCTTATGACAATGTTAGTTCATCATAAGTTATAGCAGAATAGGATAAGGGAACAACCTATTAGATAGTCCAAATTCTAGAGTAGAGAGGACATTCGACACCAAGCTTGACATGATGTCACAATTTCTTGCCAAAATGAATCAAAATGGGCCTCAAACACCCCATTTTTCAAAATGGAGAAACTAGTGCCTCAAACACCCCATTTTCAGAATGGAGAAACTAGTGCCTCAAACACCAATAATCCTAGAGGCAATAATGGAGACACTAATGGCATTCCCTTTAGCCTACCTTCACTTGTAGGGAGGACTCCACACCTAAACAAGAAGCCTTGATTCTTATGGCAGATGAAATGAGGGCTAGTTACATAGTGTACATAACTCTTCTAGTTGAGATTTGAGACATTTTGTCTCTAGAGTAGTTCATGAATTAGAAGAAGAAAAGAGGGGGTGTAAGGATTGAGAACATAGGTCATATTGTGCAAAGGAATTACCAACAAGCCTTAGGAAAAGTTACTCTATCTCTCTTTGATGGGAGTGACAAGTGCATTGCTCGAGCTTGGGTCCAAAAATTGGACAACTACTTGTTCCTAAGACCAATGCTAGAAGTGGATACCATCAAATTTGCTACCTTACCATCAAATTGGGTAATATATAGGCAATTAGGCTCAAAATATCCTCATTTGCACACTCATCTTTAGAAATTTTTAAAGGTTAAAGCCTTCCCTTCACTTAGACACCTTCTACAATGGCGCTCGTTCCTTGTGCCCCACACCGTGTAGATAGAGTTCGATAGTTCCAAAGACCTACATAAGCGGGCCTAATGGTACGTATAACTTTAATTTTAGCTTACTTTTGATTTTAAGTGCATTAATTACTAGCTAGAGGTAGGAAAACAAATGCGGTGATCCACAAATCAACGCTTTTGAAGCTTGATAAGGCATGTTTGCAATCACGGATTGCCGCTTTTGCTCAAAGTGACACCTTTGCAAAAGGTTGACATGTTTGATATGAAGCGACATGTGGATAGTGACACATTTGAGGACATGTTCACATTTGATTTAGGGATATCGACACGTTAGAAAAATGGCCTGCATCTAACTATTATGCATCAACGTGTTTGCACAAAACAACATGTTTGTATTTTTAGGCCTAGGACTTAGGATTTTTACCAGATTTTTGCAATTTTAATGGTATTGGCTTGTTGCTTACATGTGGTACTTTTTCCTATCTACTCAAGAGAGTGGAGGCCTCGAATCATGGATCAGATGGCCAATATAGGCGAGGAGGAGGTTTTATTCCTTCATGCTATCAGGTTGTGTAAAGCCCCGCCAAGTAACCAAAAAGGAAGTTGTAATTAACGATTAAAGTGAACCATAGGGAGCGCTGCCTCCCCTTACATATGGCGGCCGACTGTACTATATGTACAGTCTGGCGCAACCATTATTACTGTCCTTTGTGTTATTTTTTACCCCTGTCCTTTTTGCTTTAGAGATCCGAAATTCGAAATTTAATTTTTATTTTTATGATTGTTATTAAATTTTTATAATTTGTATAAATAAATATGTATTTTGTCTAATAAATATATAGATTAATATATATTTATTAGATTTTCATGTATTTAATGTTTCTGAGATATTTAGTAGGATTGCATTTGATTTATTTATTTGTTTTTAGAAATCAAAACATTTTGATTTTATTTGATATAATGATCAGAAGATATGTTAATGTTTAATTATAGTTAAATATATTATTTTATATTTAATATATATATATTGAAGGTATATATATATATTTGAGAGAATAAATAATATTTTATCTTATTTTATTTTGCTGTTGCAAATTAGGTACTATTGGTGTTTTAAAAGAAATGATTAGTCTATGTGAGAAATAATAGAGAAAGATGTTTAATTACTTGATTTAAAGAAAATATGTATTTTGTTAATATGATGGAAGAAAATATTGAGTTATATATATTGCATGAGTAATATGAGTAGGTATATTTAAATATATACATAGTTTAATATTTTGTCTTTTATTAGATAGATGCATGTAATTTAGTATTGCATGGAGATTTGAAAAGATAAATGATGAATGCATGAACTAATAGATATAGAAAAAAGATAGTTTACAAATTGAATATATTTATGTTTTAATAGAAAATTGAGAAGATATAGGTTTTGGATATAAACATAAAAAGGTTATTGTCAATAATTTTATGTGGTATTAAGAGATAATTAAGGAGTTGTTTGCAATGAAAAGTCAATTAATTACCTTAAGTTATTTATTTCTATTAGAGCAATTTAATTATTGTGAATGAAATTATGAATGAAATATGGATTTAGAATATTCAAATATAGCAATACCCTCGTGATTGTCTTTTATAATTATTTTCCTCGTATGTTGCAAAAGGAGTTGTGAGTTTAAATTGTTTAAGATTTCCTATTATGAAAATGGAAAATGGGTATATGGTTATTTGAGTAAACCTTGTTATTGTGTTTTTGTTTTTGTAAACATTACCTAATGTTTGAGTATGGATTTAGGAAATCCAAATATTAGATTAATGACTTGATTGCTTTTGTAGCTATGTCGTCATGTGGTAAATTGGGATATGAGATTATGTGTTAGTCCAATATTTTAAATCTTCCAGAGAATCTTAGAGGATCTAAGAGGGTTGTTGATTTATGATGTCAACCAGTGTTTTACCTTGGGTAGTGCATGGTGTCTTTTCAGTAGTTACCCGGTTTCCACATACGGGGTTGTTTTGTACCTCCTGTGAAAGGAGTAGACTACGTGTTTAGGTTGCCTCCATTTGTTGGAGTGGATTCCTTTATTTTGTTTCCTCCTTGTGATGGAGTGGTTGTGATACATAGGTTGTATGCACCTGTGAGTCCCTTGGTGAATAGTTTGTTTGTGTGTTGTCAAATAGAAGAGTGGCTTCCATTAGGGGCCAGAGCCCGGAAGAGGTAGGATTTGGGTAACCTATGGAAGTGAGTTTAATCAAGTGATAACTAAAATTGAAATGAATATTGGGGAGTACTACACACTAAAAAGATAAGTTCTAGCTTCATTCATAGTCAAGTGCTAGTTAAGGCTTGGAATGAGTGGAAAGGCCTGGAATGGCATAGTCATCTATCTTGTCTGTATGAGAGGTATTTGATTCTGCACTAGTTAGTATGAGGGCCGAGGGTCGGTAGAGGCCACCAGGATTACCGAAGCCTATGAAGATCCACTGAGGGTAACTTATTATGAGTTGTGCGATGACACTCTGTCTAGGACAACTGTCTGTTTGTCTGTTGTTAGTATTATGTTATGTGTATGGTTCACTGAACATACTTGATCTATATTATGTCTGGAAGCAATGTGACCTATGGCAGTGATGTGAGAGTTGTACATGTGTTGTACGTATGTTGTACTTTTGTTTGGTTGAGTTAGTTGAGTCTGCCCTTGGTTAGAGGTTGTAGATATTTGTCCATGTTATGTTGTTACTATCTCCTAGCATGGGGGGTGGTCCTTCGGGTACCACTAGGTTGGGTGGAACATGCACCAAAACCGTTGGGTCCCCATTCTTCTTCAGTACTTGGTGGCGAGATATCCAGTTGGACAGCTTGCAGTTCTTATGTTATTCGTGCATTGTAATATTTCAAATTGTATATGTTATTTATCCCTCTTATGATTGTGAGGTGAGATTCTGTAATTGTAATACTTTTGTACTATTGTCTCATTTTGGGAATGAGTGATGTAACTATTGGATTATGTAAATGAATATGAAATTGTAACTTGGATGTTTATCTTACTATGTTATGTGGTATCTTTGTTGTATGATGCTTATTTCATAAAGTATTAATGCTATGGTTTTATGTAAGATGTTTGTGTGGGTTTTAGGTAATCCCAACCTTGTAGCCTTAGAGGTTGTTGTTAATTAGTAAGTGAATGTGTATGTTAATTGCACTTATAAAAAAAAAATTGGTTCACTTTAATCGTTAATTACAACTTCCTTTAGGGTTACATGGTGGGGCATTACAGGTTACACCATATAGCTTACATGTTTGAGGTTAGACCCCATAGAGTGATGATGATTGCTTTGGTTGAGAGATGGTGATATGAGACAACTACTTTCCATCTACCTACTGGGGAGTGCACTATCATGCTAGAGGATGTTTGGCACATCCTGAGAGTGCCAATTGTTGGTGCTCGGGTTATCTATGACATAGATGCAGGCACACCGTCTATGTAGAGATTGCTCGGAGAGGAGGAGCTTGATAATTTTTATGCTTAGCTGGATATGAGACCCTACTATAGAGAGACCTACGAGATTGTGTTGTTTTAGTTGCTTTGATCATGGGACCTCTCATGCCGAGATCTCGAGGATTTCATGTTGGATGGTGTTATGTCATTGAAGGCATGGTTTCAGAGGGCATTGTATATGCATGGGGACTTACATCCTCACACACTTATATCATGACATACATCAGGTGTGTTACAGGTCGACCACAAGCTTAGTAGACAAGGGTCACATTACTTCATGTATGGGCCTGGGAGAGGATTGTGATCGCTCAACCTGTTGGAGAGTCGGATAGGGATTTGAGAGATCCATTGGTTTATAGGTATGGTTCTTAGCTTACTCAGAGGCAGACTGACATATTACATTACTCAAGAGGTATCTTCAATGACACATGGATGAGTTCATCTAGAGACCTTACTTACAGATGGAGGTGTGGAGTGATGATCATGAGAACTTACCCTTCTATAGGTAGACGTGATGGATCATAGGGAGGAATACCCACATCATCGAGCGATATTTATCAAATAGGGTTATGAGGCAATTCGATGAGATGTAAGTTGCGCCTACAGATGACTATCATGCTATTTTCTCTCGTACTACCAAGGAGATAACTACTTGGGGAGGCATGGTGGTAGCACAATTTTCTCTTAGGAAGTTAGTACAACTTGCTCCTTAGGCATGGGGATGGACAAGAGGACCAAAGGATCTTGGTACCACTCCAGATTATGCTATATGGTGGACACAACTACACCTACTATGATTCACTCATCCTCCAAGTGGGCCAGGGGTAGTAGGTGGACAAAGGAGATAGCCAAAGGGAGAGTTGGGTTGGGCTCAGAGGATGAGGCAGCAGGTGGAGGCAGAGGTCAAACAAGTTGTGATTCATGGTGAACAACAACCACCACAACAACATCCACAACAGGATTTGCAATAGGTACTTGCACAAAACCCTCCTCGAGATGAGGGGGTAGGAGGTGATGATCATGAGGATGTGGATGTGAGATTAACCTTGATTTTGTTAGAGCAAGATTAGGTGAGAGAGAGCATGATGGTTATCGCATAAAGTGTGATTAGGTCACCGCTCAGCTTATACAAAGGACAACTAAGAGAGATCGGGTGATTACTAAGAGGGATCAGAGGGCTTCAAAGTGAGATGCAGAGATCATTTGCTGATAGACTGCCAAGGCATTGGTAGTGACAGTTATAGTTGGGAGGGATGCTACCATTGTCGAGAGAGATATAGAGCGTAGTTGGTGCATGAAGCTTGAGATTGCACAGGGCTCCATGATTACCATGGACATACACATATGCGAGAGGGAGCACCTAGTGCAAGACATGAAGTGATGTATTATCAAAATTTATATGAGACAACTATCTCGTGAGGGAGGGAATAAACATTATATAGATTTTTTATTTTGATGTACATTTGATGTAGACATGTTTATGATGTATATACATTTATAGGCCTTTTGAGCCTCATGTACATATGTATTTATTTTTTATGTATCACACATTTGATGTATGATGATCTACCATGACATTTACATTTTTGATGATATACGTGAGATGACATGATTTTGATGCAGCTATTGATGTTTATGATTCCATTTGATGTTATGCATGATGTTCATTATCCTTTATGATGATGCATGATTCATGGTATGACTATGATGTTAATGATTTCTCGATGTAGGATGTGATGACATGATATGTTGATATGATTATTTTGTATTTTTCTGCTATTTTGATGATATGCACTATTCATGGATGTTATATGATATGATGTAGATAATATGATATGGGATATGATATGATGGATGTATAGCTAATGATTTTGTGGATGCAGGATGCACACGACACTAATGATGTTATGGATGCAAGATGCATGAGATTGATGTTAGTAAGAAGAATAGTTAGGGAGATCGGATGATAGAAGAATAGATGATGTTGATAAAATTGTTGAAAATCCATTTCTTATGAATGTGGATATGAATGATAGTGGAAATGATGATGTATGAAAAATGTGTTGAGTATGATTTTTATTTTTAGGGAAAACTAAGTAATTTCGTCATAGAAATCCTTATTAATGTAGCAAATAAACACAATGCACCAATGGATGAAGAACCAAGGTGACTTTGTATCTATTGCGTGGACTTTGACTCTACAAACAAGAGGAGTATTCATGTTCATACTAGACATACAAAAACCTTGTTATGAATGTATGGTTTAGAAGTTCAGAGTAGGTTGGACCAAATGCACATAGAGGTATGAAGAACCAAACATGCAAGGGCTGCTTTATGTTGCCTGAAACAACTTCCACACACACAAGACAAGTATTTTCCATGGTCGTATTACAAGAATATCCAACAAATACAACATACTAAATCAATGATCATGCCCCATTCCTTCCTCTCTAAATCTTTTCACACATCCTCGAGAGGTCAGCAAAACAGGACAATAAGATAAATCAAAAGAAAAGACCAAAATAGACAAGCAAAGCTATCATATCACTTGTCAAAGTTGTTTGTAGTTTAGAGATGTTATTCGTTGATGATTCCCATTGTAGGAACGATGTATCCATAAGGCGTATACTAGGATGTCGATGGCAATGGACGATTGATAAGCAATTGATATTAAGGCGTTGTTCTATCTGATAGTGATCAAGTCTTTACGATTTTTGCTTGAATGTTTTGGATTTTGATAGTTGCTATGTTTGTTTTGATTGCTTTATCAAAGAGTGAAGATGATGAAAAATTTACTATGGATGGATAGTTTATTACAGACGAGCAATGACGGAGATGGTATTGTTGAGATTTTTTGAATTTTTTGTGCTTTTTGAAGGTTATTTGAGGTATTGTTTTGGTATTCTTGAAAAATTTGAGGTTGTTTTTGGTATTTTGAGGATATTAAGACCAAGAGAATAGGACCTAGGGGACTAACCTGATGCCTTGAGGGCTCATTGATGATGGACTTGCCTACATAACTGCATAGATGTTTTGTAGTTCGATTGTTGGACTTGGATAATGTTTTTGGGAGATTTTGATGTTTTTGACCTTTTTTATGGAGGTTTGAACTTTTTTAAATGTTTTTGGATTTTGACATGTTTTGGATGTTTTTGGATTTTCAAGAATATTTGTATGTTTTTTTAATTTTAAGAATATATGGATGTTATTGGATTTTCAAGGATTATATGAATGTTTTTAGATTTTCAAGGTTATACACGACTTGAGAAATGAACAAGGATCCAATCCATCTACGAGGTTCAGGAGGATGCCCCCAATTAGGTATAGGATCACATTTATTATGGATAGATGAAATGATGTAGATGGATGATATTGAGAGTGCGATGAGGTTAGACACTTAACCAATGATCAATTGGACACATGTTTATTATGGAGTGAATGGATAAAAGTGTGATCATGATAATGGATGGATGGGATAGATGGATAAAGAGAAGTTTTGATAGCTAACGAGGCAAAGCTTATTCAAACATGGCACTTGTTTACTAGGTTTTCACCACGGTACCTATCCTAGAAGTGCCACTGAAGTGGTTTTCACTAAAAGAATGATTTATTTCTCTTTACTTTTTTTGATATTTTCTTGATTTTTTTTTGCCTTTATCACTAGGATATTCTGATAGGCTAGGTGTATAACTTCTTGAGATTACTATCGTTAATAGGTTTTTCCAAAGGTTCTCCTTCAAGGGTAGCCAATTGATATGCACCCAAGCCATAATTTACGATGATCACAAAAGGTCCCAACCAATTCGGTTCAAATTTTCCTTTACCCTCTTGATTAAGCTGAATCTTTTGATTTTCCTTCAGGACTAAGTCACCCACTTGGAAGCTCCTATTATTGATTTTCTTATTGTAGTTGCGCTTGAGACAGTTTTGATATGCTTGAAGATGGTTGAGAGCGCTCAAACATCTTGTTGGGTCTCAAAAACGTAGGTTTGAACCACGAGACGTTGCCAAGCTCTCACAACGCTTTTGGCCAATGTACAAGGCCAATTGATGCAATTGAACCTTCTTCTCTTCAGGCTCTGCAAGACCTAGGCGGGTGTACCTATGAAAGTGATGCAGATTTTGAAATGTGTTTCCTGATGCAAAAATCTATCCACAATGGCAAAGGGAAGTGGACAGACATAAACACTAAAACTACCCCTACTCCTACTGCACGAATGAAAGGATTTTGAATAAATTGTTGTATGAAATCTGATCTCTGGGTTGAGGTAGATCAGTGCCTTCTATCCACATGGGCAATGGAGTCAAATACTATGAATTATGTGTTTTCCCTCTCTATCTTAATTCTAGTTGTTTGGCACTTTGAAAAATGAAACCTAATGACTGGCATATGACTTCATTAATTTATGGCTTGCATAAATAGTGCTGGAATGTTTTCCTACCAAGTTCTTCTTCAACAATCCAAAAGAAATCCTAAGACCACTGTGATTTATTAAAAGAATTTAATTCTAACATGCAGACACCAATTAATGAAATCACACAAAGTGAAAAATTACACCTTGATAAACCAAACACATGCTTGACATATTGATTTAAACATTCAAAGGACTGCAAGTTGGAGACAACTAGATAAGAAATATAAATAATTATAACACAACAACTGAACACAGAATGAAATTCACCAGTTCAAAACAATTTGTCCATTAATTATGTTTCCAAAAGGTCTGTCATTTTTACATTCCCAGTCAGAAAAATTTGACACCTCCTCCCCCAACGTTATACAATAAAATTCAAAGAGTCACAACCCTTCAGTTTTCTGTTACATTTGTTTGATATTCTATCACAGAGATTAAAATATTTAATTAGCTACCTAATCGGCAAATTAAATATTTTATAATAGTTCTGCCTTTTATTTTTCACTCTATAGCTTTTATATTTCTCTCACCTCTATTTACTTTATTCCCTGTGGCTTTCCTTTACTTTACCGCTTTATCGCGGGCTTTGACTTCTCTTCCTGCAGTATCGCGGTATCCGCGTCGTTGACCACTAACAGTTTTACCATGTTACCGCGGTCTTCATTGGAGCCCCCCATGGTATCACGGTAACCGCATCGCTAACTACTAGTCGTTAATTTTCACCTCGTTGGCGCCACTACTAACCCACTAATCATTTGCTAACCTTTATCGTGATTACCGCGGTCTGCATTCAAACCTCTCGCAGTACCGCGGTGCCTCTCCCAACTGTCGCTTCACTATTAACCGACTGTTTCGCTGACCGTTGACTGCTAACTCCGTCGTTTGTAACTGCTGCTACGGTCACCGCGGTCTATGGTTTAACCGTGCGCGGTACTATGGTGACTGCTTGGATGACTGTTGATGACCGCCATTGCCATACCGCGAGCCACCCTGAAAGGGGCCGCGGTATAGCGGTGAAAGGTTGGCTTTGAGAAAAAAATTAGCGGTATAAGGTATAAGCCATTTCTTTGGCTTTTGTGAAAGGCGATAAAGGTATTTGAATATTAAGGATGGAAAAATGAATTTTAAGGAGAAGATAGTGAAAATGTTAGGCTCAAATGAGAATAAAACCTTAAGTTTTTATGGATTTTTATGGAAATTTATGGGAAAACCTTAGGGTTTTAGATGGAAATTTTTAGTTCTAATAGTGGCTCCTGTTGGGGATGAGTGATTTTGCGAATCATTGCAAGAATCCAACATTTTGTGGTAGAGCAGACCAAGTAAATGAAAAAATGAAGGCAATGGAAAATGGAAGGAATGAACAGAGCAGAGATAGAAAAAGGAGCGAAATGGAAAATCCTAAACTACTGTGCATGGAAGAGAATATTTAAAGAGGCATTGCTAAGAATTGTCCATGCACTGGCAATCCCTAATCCTCTGTACCTGCTCTGGTTCAAAAACTCAAACCACAAGGAATGGCCCCAGGCCACCCCAAAAAAAAAAACCTGCACTTTCCTTTGTCATAGAGTTTGTTCTGATTAGAGCTCATTAGGTTTCTTTTGAAACTATCCATTCCACCTACCCTGCAACATGTATTGCCATTAAAAACCTTCAAGAAATCATTGCATTCAACCTGATTCATATTCATTTTACCATTTTGCATTTCATCATTCGCATTATCATATAAAAAATATTTATCATCTTCAGCATTCAAAATGTATCCACATTCAACAAAACATTCATAGGCATGCTCACTATCATATGTTGTTGAATGTGCCTACAACTGCACTAGGACTTGAAAATCTGAATACTCCTTATGGCAACCAAAAAATTATGTCTCATCAATATCTTTTGAAACAATCAAATCAAAATTATTTTCCATCTCTTTCCTATCACCAATTGGCATTAACACACACACTTGACCCAGTCAGTCATCCTTATACATACTTGAATCAACAAATGTTGGACACTCATCATCAATAATATGCAAACCAATATCATGTTCTTGTAGGCATAAATCATTCAATTCACATACCTCTTCCTGGACACCAACAAATTCATGATCAGATTCAATATTTTCATCACTGTGAGAGATGGACATGGAACCATTTGAATCACTACACACAGTATCTTCACTGTCAAAGCATATATAGGTTGGGACCAAAGTCTTGGAACCATCTTCATGTGCATACTTTTGGTATTCCAGAGTTGACAAATATGAAAATTGCTCACTGCTAAGTGAACAGGTCTATGCTTCCATATCTTCAACCATGTCTCCAACCTCTTCTTGATCTTCATAATAATTGCAACAATCATCTTGTTGAAGATCAACATCCACTATTTCATCTTCACAATTTGACTCATAATCTATTATGCTAGAGGCACTCTCCATATCTTCATTATTGGACAACATGACATGTTCTTTTTTTTCATCTTCTGAAGCATTGTTGGTAGTATCCACATACTTTGTCCCAAGCATGGAATCAATAAATTTATTTGCTACATCAAAGGCTTGTTGTTTTAATGACTCTGACCAATAAGTTGATTCAGGCTCTGATGCTCTCAAAAATTGTGCAACAAATGTGGGTCTTGTGGGCCTAAAATGAGGAGGTAATTGCATACAGACATTTACCATCCTGTTGTATAAAAAGCTCATAGATTCTCCCTTATATCTCCTTATATAAAAAAAAAAATCCACAAGATTTTTGCCTCTCTCTTCAATTTGAATATATTCATCTAAAGTACTTTTTTGTGAATAGAGTATATTACCTTTATTTCCAAAGTTCCCCTCAGTTGCATCATAAGGCACTTGTGGTGTCCAAGATCTCTTGGCACTTGTGTCTTCATTCTCACTGTATGATGGCCTGTTTGGTGATGTATTTTGAGCACCTTTGACTCCTAATTGCAGCAATTGTTGGTTCACTTGTAGCCTTTGTTGTCTCAATTCCTTCAATTCTCTTATTGATTGTTGTCTTCTCTCTTCTTTTGACATCTTGGAAAAATGTGACTGTTCCACAATATCCATGCATTATTTATCAAATCTAAAACAAAGTCGCCACCTACTTTTCCAAAAGTAGGAAAATGAAATGGATTGCTTTTATTTTTCCCCAGCGGAATGTACAAAAAAATTGTAAAACTTTGCTGACTCTATAAATGGAAAGGCTGGAAATTTTTCTGAGTAACTCCCCAACAGAGTCGCCAAATTGTTGGGTCTCAAAAATGCAGGTTTGAACCACGAGAGGTTGCCAAGCTCTCACAACGTTTTTGGCCAACGTACAAGGCCAATTGATGCAATTGAACCTTCTGCTCTTCAGGCTCTGCAAGACCTAGGTGGGTGTACTTATGAAAGTGATGCAGATTTTGAAATGTGTTTCCTGATGCAACAATCTATCCACAATGGCAAAGGGAAGTGGACAGACATAAACACTAAAACTACCCCTACTCCTACTGCACGAATGAAAGGATTTTGAATAAATTGTTGTATGAAATCTGATCTCTGGGTTGAGGTAGATCAGTGCCTTCTATCCACATGGGCAATGGAGTCAAATACTATGAATTATGTGTTTTCCCTCTCTATCTTAATTCTAGTTGTTTGGCACTTTGAAAAATGAAACCTAATGATTGGCACATGACTTCATTAATTTATGGCTTGCATAAATAGTGCTAGAATATTTTCCTACCAAGTTCTTCTTCAACAATCCAAAAGAAATCCTAAGACCGCTGTGATTTATGAAAAGAATTTAATTCTGACATGCAGACACCAATTAATGAAATCACACAAAGTGAAAAATTACACCTTGATAAACCAAACACATGCTTGACATATTGATTTAAACGATCAGAGGATTGCAAGTTGGAGACAACTCGATAAGAAATGTAAATAATTATAACACAACAATTGAACACATAATGAAATTCACTAGTTCAAAACAATTTGTCCATTAATTCTGTTTCCAAAAGGTTTGTCATTTTTACATTCCCAGTCAGAAAAATTTGACTCCTCCCCCAACTCTTCCCTTCTCTATCTCTTTTACAATAGATTTATACAATAAAATTCAAAGAGTTACAACCCTTCAGTTTTCTGTTACATCTGTTTGATATTCTATCACAAAGATTAAAATATTTAATTAGTTGCCTAATCGGCAAATTAAATATTTTACAATAGTTCTGCCTTTTATTTTTCACTTTATAGCTTTTATATTTCTCTCACCTCTATTTACTTTATTCCCCGTGGCTTTCCTTTACTTTATCGCTTTACCACGGGCTTTGAATTCTCTTCTTGCAGTATCGCGGTATACGTGTCGCTAACAACTAACAGTTTTACCGCGCTACCGCAGTCTTCATTGGAGCCCCCCACGGTATCACGGTAACCGCATCGCTAACTGCTAGCTGTTAACTATCACCTCGCTGGTGCCACTACTAACCCACTAACCGTTTGCTAACCTTTACCATGATTACCGTGGTCTGCATTCAAACCTCTTGCGGTATCGTGGTGCCTCTCCCAACTGTTGCTTCATTATTAACTGACTGTTTCACTAACCGCTGACTACTAACTCCATCGTTTGCTAACTGCTACCGCGGTCACCGCGGTCTGTGGTTTAACCGCGCTCGGTACTCCGGTGACTGCTTGGATGACTATTGATGACCACCACCACCATACCACAAGCCACCCTAAAAGGGGCCGCGGTAGAGTGGTGAAAGGTGTTGGCTTTGAGAAAAAATTTAGCGGTATAAGGTATAAGCCATTTCTTTGGCTTTTGTGAAAGGCGATAAAGGTATTTGAATATTAAGGATGGAAAAATGAATTTTAAGGAGAAGATAGTGAAAATGTTAAGCTCAAATGAGAATAAAACCTTAAGTTTTATGGATTTTTATGGAAATTTGTGGGAAAACCTTTGGGTTTTAGATGGAAATTTTCAATTCTAACACATCTTTCGTCCAATAATTCAAGATCATGTAGTCTGGATACTCAGTATTCTTCATTGTTGACAAGATTATGCAAAGATACCCTGAAGGGAGGGATTTCAACCTCTATAGGAAAGATAGCTTTGGTTTTGTATACTAGGGAAAAGGGGTAGCGCTAGTGGGTGTTTAGATGTTAGTTTGATAAGCCCACAATGTTGGATTTAGTTGGAGGTGCTAGTCACATCCAACGTAATTAATTGTCTATTTGAGGATTTTGAGGATAGTTTTATTGGATGCTTCCACCTAATCATTTCCTTGGAGGTAGTACGAGGTGGAAAAGTGGTGTTGGATATGGAATTTAGTGCAAAGGTCATAAACATCTTAATTCTTAAAAGGTGTTCCATTTTCAATGACAATGGTTTGAGATATGTCATAGCAACAAATCAAGTGGTTTAGGATGAACTTAGCTATTTGATTTCCTATTATATAGTTCAAGGGTACGACTTCTATCCACTTCGTGAAATACTTTGTGGTAGTTATAATGAATTTATGTCATTTTGATGAGGTAAGGGATATCTTGCCTATGAGGTCGAGTCCCCACTATGAAAAGGGCCATGGTGTAGTGTTCAGATGTAACTCCTATGTTGGTGCATGAATAAGATCACTATGTTGTTGACATTGAATACATTTCTTGGAAAACTGATTAGCTTCTTGTTCCATCATAGGCTAGTAGTATCCAATCCTTAGAAACTTCTTAACTAGGTTAGGTTTGCTAGAATGCGACCCGCAAACACCTTCATGTACTTATTGAAAGGCAATCAATGCTTCTTCAAGGTTAAGACATCTAGGCAATGTTCCATCGAGACTTCATCGGTATAATGTATTGCCAAGGATGGTAAAGCATGAGGTTCATCGGATAAAGGTTTTCTTTTGGTTGCTAGTGAGGTTAAGGGGAATTATTCCATGTTGAAGATAAGCATAAATATCATGATACCATGGTGAGTCGGGATCAACAACTTCGTACATAAGTTTAGATTTCGGGACATCAAATGTAGGTATAAGCAACTATTCCACTAGAAACTCACATTTATGACTATTTTGTTGCATGTCTAGAAGAGAACCAATAGTAGCCATAACATCGGTAGCTTTTTATTTGTCCTCAGTATTTGTTCAAAGAGAATGACTAGAAATACTACTTGAAATTGTCTACCATCCTTTTGTAAGGAAGCAATTTATCATCCTTGGTTTGGTATTTTTCATTCACTTATCAGATTATTAGCTGTGAGTCACCATAGACTTGTTATTCCTTGATTTGTCATTCAACTACCTTTCTTAATTAGTCCAGTGATCAATGCTTCATATTCTACTATGTTGTTAGTACAAGAAAAGGCTATCTTGTATGATTTGGGTATACAATCTCCTTGAGGTGTAACAAAGAGAATGCCAAATCCTGATCCATGTTAAGTGTGAGATCCATAAAAGTACAATTTCAATTAGCTTGTTTGAGTTGTCACAAGGATTCGATCATCCAAAAAATTTGATATCAAAGGATGGTGATCCTTGATAGTTGCTTCAGCCAACTGATCTTCTATCACTTGTCCCTTGATTGATTTTGTATCAACATACTCTATGTCAAATTTGTTAAGGATCATAGCCCATTTCGCCATTTGACCGATTAATGTTGCCTTAGACAAAAGATATTTCAGCAGGTCCACTTTAGAGATGAGCTTGGTTTGTTAATTAAGCATATAATCTCTAATATTTTGTGATGCAAAGACAACGGCTAAATAAGCCTGCTCCACAGGTGTGTAATTTAGTTCATAGCCCACCAATGTATGACTGATATAATATATTGCTCTTTCTTTACCGGTCTCATCATGTTGTGCTAATAAAGCGCCTAGAGTTGCTGAAGTTGTTGATATGTAGAGGATCGGTGGTTTGTCTGGTAGAGGAGGCATCAAAACATGAGATGACGCCAAATAGTCCTTAATTTTTTGAAAATCTTGCTAGAATTTCTCTTCCCATTTAAAGGTAACATCTTTGTGAAGTAGATGTGTGAAAGGATGACATTTGTCAACTAACTAAGCTATGAACCTTTGGATTGATGGAAGTTTTCCTTGAAGGCTACATAGTTGTTTCAATGTCCTTGGTGGAGGCATTTCCATGATGGCCTTAACTTTAACGGGATCCGCTTCAATACCTCTTCAAGATATAATGTACCCTAGTAGCTTCCCTGATGTGACACCGAAAACACATTTCTTAGGATTGAGGCGTACCTTATACTCTTCCAACCATCAAATATGTGTGTCAAGACATCCAAGTGATCTTTTCTTGTTCGAGATTTTTCTAGAAGATCATCTACATAATCCTCCATGGTGATGTGAAACATATGAAAAATAGTGACCATTACCCTTTGATAGGTAGCTATCGCATTTTTAAGCCCAAATGGCATGACATTCCAACAACAAGTTCTTCACAAACAAGTGAATGTTGTCTTGTGTGGTCTTCTGAATCTATTTTAATTTGATTGTATCCTAAAAAAACCATCCATGAGGGAGAGCATTTCGTGACCTTCTATTAAATCTACTATGATGTCTATATTCAGAAAGGGAAAGTCATCCTTCAGATAAGTCTTGTTGAGATCCCTAAATTTGGTACAAATCCTTATACCCCCAATGGGCTTAGAGACTAGTACAAGATTTGATACCCACTCAAGAGAATCAATAAGTCTAATAAAACCCACATCCAGGAGTTTCTATAGCTCCACTTTAACCAAAAGTGTTATTTGCAGATGCATCTTGCAAAGCTTTTATTTTATTGGTTTTGACCTTGGAAAACTATCAAGTGATGTGCCACCAAGGATGTGTCTAATCCCGACATGTTTGTGTAGGAATAAGCGAAGTTGATCATATGATTTTCCAAGAAATATATGAAATTCTTCTTCTCCACAGGATCCAAAGAAGCCACATAGAAGGTGATCTTAGGTGAATCTGATGTCCCCACATTTATTTGCTAAAAGTCTTCTACTAACACTGTTGATCTCTCTTGGTATCGAGTGATATTGGGGACATTGAATCCTTCATCTTCGAGTGCCTCAAAGAGGTTTTCACCCTCAAATACATCCTTTATTTTTTATTTTTCATGTTTTGATAGCGTCATATTGTAGTTTTCACTAGGGGGTCTTTTTTTATTTTTAAATTTTTAATTTTACGGTTGAAGGACCCAATCTCACCTACAAAGTGCTCCTTCACAGATTTCTATGTCAAAACCTATCTTATGATCTTCAAGTGATATGTTGTCTCTTAGTCCCATAAACTCAACAATAGCTTCGTCATTTTGGAGTATGTCTAAAACCGATGCTTGTTGTTGGTCTTAGTCAATCAATTGAGGATAAACAAGTTATAGTTCATGTTTCTGGGATGGTTGGTCAAATTAAAGGCTTGTGATGGTATTTATGAAGACGTTCTCAAATAGTTCAGTGATGTACATAAAAGAGTCTTCGACGAAATCATTGTCCTTGGATGTCTTAACCACAAGAGAGGATGGACCCTCCTCGCAAGAGGTATTTCCATTGTTAGGAGTAACATTGTTCAATGAACCATATCCTAGCCCTTGATTCTTCTTACGTTTTTATGAGATAATAGTTTCTCTCATACCTTGATCATGTATGCCAAGGCCACCTTTCCCTATGAATCCCATGTTTTTGATAAGCTGAAAACCTTTGTTATTTGATCAAAAGAGATAGGTTATGAGTCTTGTTCTTCTTCTTCCTTGTATATCCAAGTAGAAACATCTTATTCACCTATGACTTCCTTGTTTAAATCTCCCCATTTAGTGAAGATCATGGGTTTTAATTCAATGGTAGTAGTATGAGCTTTACCAATTTCTTGTGGTTTTCCATATGATCTTGGAGATAGCGAAAGTTTTCCAACGCAAAAGGATTGTTTTAGATGATAATCCTCGTAACCATTGTCTAGTACTTGGATCTTGAGACTGGATTTAGGTGGGCTTGAGGAGGAGGATGCAGTCAGGGAAGATGCGGCTTGAGATGATGAGGCTAAAAATGATGGGTCAATGTAAGAAAATGAGCTGAAGGAGTATAATTGCTAGGAACTTGGAAATTTTGAGAAATTCAAGAATGGAAATCTGTGCGGGAGTCTTTTTTAGATGGTCAATAAGATTATACTCGACTTGTGGAGGCTTAGTGAAAGCTTTATATTATGGTGGGGCTCCTTGAATTGTAACTTTTCCTCATTGTGTAGTAACATTAGACTCGGGATTTTTCCCAACTATAGTTACGATTGCAATATGATGGTTAGTTTCATAAATCGCGCCCACTACATTATCATAGGAATAAGGATTTTATTGTAATCCCTTCCCTTACCTTTGTCATTTCCTTTACTATGGTTAGAGATTGGATCCTTGTAGATTCCCAAATCATTGTTACCAAATTTTCCAGGACGATTTTCAATGTTGACTTCTCCCTTATCAATTAGATCTTGTATGATGTTTTTAAGGTTCATACAATTATTGGTTTTGTGTCCTTTAGTTCTATGAAATTTTCAATGGTCATTCTCATTGTAACAAGGAGGTTTGAATTGTGGTTCTTCATAGTTCTTTTGATCAGGTAATTTGATAAGGTTTGTTAGGAGAAAATTTCACAAGACTAATTCTATAGGTTCTCCCAAAGGAGTGTACCTTCGTCTTGTTTGATTGAAGTTATTGTTCATAGGTCTTGATGGTCCTCTTAGAGGATTTTTATTTTGATTGGCCGGTTGATTTCTTGGAGGATTATTTGGAGGATTGTTTTAAAGATTGTTTTGAAAATTGTTTTGAGGATTGTTAGATGGAGGTTGCATATTTCGTATGAATTTGACATCCACTACTCAATCATTGGTAGAATTCTTGTTCTTCACCCATACACATGGTTTATCATTCGAGCTTTAGGGTTGGTCTTTGTTGTTGTATATCTTAATGAGCCCTTTTGTAATGAGATATTTTTAAATAGTTATGCCTTTTTCAATGATGTCGTCAAATGTGTGAGGACATAGCATAGTCAATTGGAAGCTCAAATTGGTAATTAGATTTCCAATGAAAATGTCAACAAGTTGCTTTTCAGGGACATGCCATTTTGCATTTACTTTCTTTGTGTTGTCATCGCTACAAGAAGAAAGCAAAATTCTTGCCTCGGTTTTATTTTAATTTGTATAAATTTTTCACGATAATGTCTTGTTGTTGTATGAGAAATGATTAATAATTTTTTTCGTGAGTTCATTGAATGTTTTGATTCTAGGGGGTAAATAATAAAATCATTCTATAGATTTCCCAACAAGGCTCCTTGGGAAGAGTCTCATTAAATATGTGTCATTGGAGGCTATGTCCATGTAAACCACAAAAAAATCTCATATGTGTTCAATTGAATCTCCTCTTCCTTTGTACTTGTCGAATTTAGGAATTTAATTTTTTTTAGGAAAAGCGATCACGTCAATTTTTTGATCATATGGATAGGGACAAATGTCCTCCAAGACATAGCTCCTCTTAGTCTTTCCAAGTTGTATGTCCGCTATCTTTTGATTGAGATTTTGGATTTATAATGCTAACTCATTACTTTGAGTGTTTTGAGGAGGATTAGGTGGATTGTAGTTTTGATGTCCGAAGAGGGATGATGAATTGTAGGATGTGTTTTGAGTTTGCATCGGACCTTGAGGAATATTTTATTGATTTTTAAGAGGAACATTTGGATTTTGAGGATTGATGTTTGAGTATTGAGGGTTAATGTTTTGATTTTGAGGGTTTATGTTTTGGTTTTGAGAGATGAGGTTTTGGTGTTGAGGGTTAATGTTTTGGTGTTGAGGGTTAACGTTTTGATGTTGAGGGTTTATGCTTTGATGTTGAGGGTTTATGTTTTGATGTTGAGGATATGTTTTTTTTTTATATTGAGGATTTGTGTTTTGATGTTGTGGAGTTTCGGTGTATGAAGTATCATATGGGTATTGCATTGTATTAGGATCTAGATTTTGAAAGTTTAACCCTTATTGATATTGAGTGTTGTATGAGGGGTTTTGTTCTTGTTAAAGAGGTTGTTATTATGCCATGTATTGTTTTGGAGGAGGGTTTGTTTGTGTATTTTGATAGATTGGTGGTTGTTGTTGAGGAGGGTTGGTTTGTGTATTTGGATAGATTGGTGGTTTTTGTTGTGATTGGAGATATGGATTAGTTTGTTGTGGTTGAAGAGGTGGATTATGAGCAATATAGATGGGTGAAGCCTTATGTTGTGGTTGTGGTGGAATGTTAGCATGTAATGGTGGATTTGGTGTGACATTTGGTGGTCTAGGAGGGAGGTTGGACATGTTTTGCATGTTAGGGTGTTGACCTTATTGAGGTGCTTTTTGTGACCAAGAGGTTTCATAAAAGTTCCTTGATACATTTGGTCTCCATGTATTGGTTGAAGCATTATGAGTTATGAGTGGAGTGGTGAAAGGGTTGGTTAATTATTGTGAAAGGTTTTGGGCTGCCAAAAGATTATGATCTGGTTGTTTTTGTTGGGCTCCACTTGCTTGTTCCATTTGAGATGATTGTCTATACAAGGGATTTTCAACTTGTCTTGCATGAGAAGGATGATTTGTTTGTGCAAGAAAGGTTGGAATTTTTGGTTGTCTTATAGGTTGAGAGACTTGTTAGAACACTGTCTCTTCACCCCTACGAATAAGGGTTGGGTATTTAAGATCTTCAATGTTAAAATCAACGGGTAGTTTAGCACCATGTTGGGCAAGCCTATAGAATTAAGTGTTTGGATCAGAAGTAAGTAATGCATCAACGAGTTTTAGCATTTGAGGATTCTGTGTCATTTCTAAGATATTTTCTTCGATGAGTTCATCATCAAAGTCTTCTTCTACATATCCATCTTGTCCTCGAGTGGGTTGATTTCCTTGTTGAGAGATGATGTTGTGATGTTGAAGATTGGCATTAGGTTGTTGAGAGACCACATTTGGTTGTGGTGGAGGATTTACATTTTCTGTTTGAGGATTTGCATGTGGTTGTTGTTGAGGATTAACATTATGTTGTTGAGGAGTGGCATACCCAAGAGGAGCAGTGCTAGAGGGAAATCCTCATGTCATTTCAATTGTGCTTTCAACACTTGTGATCTTTGGAATGTTAGAACTCCTAGGGTTGGTTGCCATGTTCTTCTTGTGTTGAGATCTAGTGGTTACCATAAACTCACAAAAGACCTTAAGGATGAAATACTTGAGATAATGGTACTTGTGTGTGATGTTGTTGTTTGGATTTAGATTTAAAAATGGATTCAAAGCATATGTTGATGAGTATTTTGGACCAAAATATATGATGTTAAATTTGATTAAAAATTGGATAGGTTAACCTTTAGACAAAAGGATGATGACTAAAGTTGATGGGATTTTATGTTTAATCTTTAGAAAAAAGGATGTTGACAAAGCTAATTAGATTGTGTTAGATCTCAAGATGTTGGTGAAAAGTTGGATTGATGCCTTTACTTGGACTAGTATAATGAGTACAAGCAAGGGGAGATGATGGTGATTTGTAAACCTAGAAGGGGGACAGTTCCACTAAGTTAACAAGTCCACAAGATGAGGTTGAATGTGATCAAAAGATACTAGCAAGCAAGATGATTGGTTTTATTTTGCTAGGTTGATGTCCAAAAGGTTGATTTGATGTTTTGACAAAAGGATGTTAATGATGGCTTGATAAGACTAATGTTGTTTGAGGTTGATGTCTATAGATGTTTGATAAGGTTGATGTTTGTCCAAAAGGCTACAATGATGTTTCCTAGGAAAACCAAGTTGAAAGTATAGTTTTGATGTGTGAAGATGAAAATATTGTTCAAGACTGTAAGGTCTATTATGACAGATGTTTCCAGTTTTAGGATGACAACTTATGGTAGTTTTAAGTTTTGGAAAGTTTGCAAGTCTGAGAAGAGCAATGTTATAGACAAACATGATACATTGCCTTGCACAAATAGTCAAAAGCAGATGCAGTAAAATAAGCAAAAGTGATGATTTGCATAACAAAGGCGACGATATACCAAAATAGAAGTGACAATCTGTGCAAAAGTGGCAATTTGTGGATTTAGAATGGAAAAATAAAGGTCAAGTAGATGTAGATTGATGTACAAACAAAAAACTATACCAAACATAAACACTAATAAGTTGTTATAGATGCAACAATATGCAGGAAAACACAACAAGATATGTAGAAGTAGTAGACTATGATAAACAAATGAGGGATTTTGTGACTATTTCAATGATTACTGAATATTTTGGTAAGTTGGATGTGTAAATGTTTGAGTTATGTTTTTGATAGCAAGTGATACAAACAACATACATAAAAGGCAGGACTGACCCCAAGGTGATAAGATATTTCATAAGCTGTCCTCCACAAAGCTTGCTAGGATAGCATAATTGAAAACTCGTCAGATAAGCATGACCTAACTAGTAATAAAAAGTGAATTTCCCCATACTAGGCTCACCACACTTGTGTGTTAATACCAATTCAAGGAGTGGGTGACTAGGGTATGCCAAGGTCATGTACCACCTTAACACCCCTCACCTTGAAAGGACGAAGTCCTAACAAGACATCAAATCACCTCAATCAAGGATAGTATGTGGCACGAGTAACTTCACATGACGATGATATCACATTGCACAACTATAGCTTGATGGCCAAAAGGTCTTAGGTTTCTAAATAACAAGGGTTCATAATGGAGGTACTCCATAAACACCAACGCATGTACAAACATGAGACCAAAATCTTAACTCCTTGTGTTTGGAATCACTTGGGACCATAGAGGAATGCTTGACATGTTATGATTGGATTAAGGTATAGCTTTCGCTCTTACCCCTTTATAGCCTGCCAAAACAAAAGTGCTTGAGGTCGAACCCTAGGGTGATGGAATCCCTAGGTAGGCCTCCTAATAATAAAGGAAGGATTAATGTTGCTATTTCTCATCACGCAAGATCACACGAGGCGTAAGGGGAGAAGATACATAGACAATTCCTTCAACGTACTTTAAAGAAATGCAAACTAGAGGTATTTCTTGTCAGCCAAGATCACATGAAGCGCAAGGGGAGAAGATACATACACTCTAGCCTACCAAAAACAACAAACAAGTTAATTTTAGAGCACCAACTTGAAATGTGATCTAATCTAACAATCAAACACATACAAGTTTGAATGATTATCTTCTTTGACAAGGAAACCTACAACAAATATGTTAGTAGTTTCAATTATTTGCCTTGGACCAATCAAAACCCTACACCACAAATGAGTTAGTAGTTTCACAAGCTATCCTCTCCCAACAAATGTTGCACAAACATGTCAAATAAAAAAACATAAATAACAAACATAGCATGTTAGGGTTAGGTCAAACCAAAAAATTGCAGAACTCAAAATGACAAATGTACAAAAGGAAAATGCGGTAAAAGACAACCATATGTGACAATTACCTCAAATGTGGCATAGTGACCTTGTCAGACACAACAAAATCAACAAACACGATATTGTAACCCTATTAGATGCGACAAAATCAACAAATGCGACAACCTATCAAAAAACCCTGTAAACAAAGAGAGCAAACATGTCAAAACCCTTAAACATGCCAATTTGCTGATGTCAAACGTGTCGATTCTGTCAAATACGACAATTCACAAATGTCAGAAACGTCTTTGTAACAACAAAAATGACATTATAAGCTGCAAATTGGGTCAATGTAGGATCATGGGGGGCCAAACTAGGCCCCTAAGTGGCAATGAAAATTCAAAAAACAGAGTTAGGAAACTTGACATAAAAATTTGAATACGTTATTAACATAATTTGAAAACTATGTAAGAACATAATTTGTAGCAAATTGAATGTAATTTCTAAGCTACTAGTCCATTTTTGGAAAAAAGTAAATCTATTTGGTGAAAATTTGAAATTTCAATGCAATATTACTAAATTTTTAGGAAAAAAAATATTTGGTGTTTGTCCGGCCACCCTAATGGGGAGAAAAATTAAATAGTTTTTTTCTGAATCTTTCAATATAAGTAGAGGACACATGCCCGAAGGTGACACATATTTTTTTATAATTTTATTGCAAGTAAATAATTAGTTATGAATTTTCTAATAGGAATTTTTAAAAATATTAAAAACCATTTGTCCGACCACCCTAACTTGGTCAAAAATTTATGAAACTCAATTTAAAAAAAAAACTATAGTTTGTGAAGTATAGTGTGTGACATATCTTTTGGATTCAAAAAATATATAGTTATTTAAAACTTATAGGTGTTTTTCAATTAGCCTATCAATCGAGACTTTACACATAGTACATGTAGAAAATCAGTAATAATTATCTATTAAATTCAAAATAAAACATGTCTTATATTGGTAGAATCCTGACAATTTTTTGAATAAACCCTTTTCGTTTCATCAAATTCAGATGAAAAAAAATCGTCAGCACGAAGGGTGAAGTTCAAAAAACTATTGCAGCCCTTGTAAACACATTGGGGTAGTAGAATTTTTAGGTTGGACACCCCAAGCCAAATCCCAAAGCAATCCCAAAGCAAAAATGAAGGGAAAAAAATTATGTGAAAAAAATGGATATCCATTTTTATGTCTTAAAAATGGATATCCATTTTGAGAAACAAAGCGGGTATCTGTTTTTTAAAAATGGGTACCTACTTTTATGTCTTCAAAACGGATATTCGTTTTGAAAAATTAAATGGATATCCATTTTTTTAAAACAGGTACCCGTTTTGTTTTTCAAAATGAATCAAAATGGATATCCGTTATTGAAAAACGGATATCTGTTTTGAAAAGCCCAAAAACAATAACGAATATCTGTTTTGAAAAGCCCAAAAAACCCTCTTTAGTAAAATAGGCATAAATTTTGTGTTTCTTAACAAAATTTTGATTTTTTATAGGCATTGGAAAGATGATTCAAATATATATACAATATACTAGTTAGTGTTTCTATATTATACACAAAAAATTAATTATAATCATTTGAACTTCATATTTCATTTTTGAAACATCAAATGCTCACTAATTTCGCATACAAAGTCCCTTCTTCATGATTTTTTTGTAACAATCATCTCAAAATACTTGAAACATTAGAAAAAGTAATCAATAATATATATATATATATATATTTTGTAGAAAGGAGATGAAAAAATCTTCATAAATCATCATATCTATTTGTTCCTTTCTCTACCTCTCTATATTTCACTATGTCCCCCCTTAAGCTCTAGACCCGTCTCTCTACTTGTCTCTCCCTTCCTCCCTCTAATTTTACCTCTTTAGACCTATTCCTCTTAATCTATTGAGATTTATAATTATCTATTTACCTCTCCATCCCTCCCTCCTTCCTTCTCTCTTTGTCCCTCTTTAGGCCTATCTTTCTCACTCTCTCTCACTCCTTGAGCTCTAGACCTATCTCTCTACCTCTTTCCCTCCTTTCTTCCCTCTCTCTTTGTACCTTTTTATATTTCTCTTTCTCTCTAGACCTATCTCTCTACCTCTTTTTCCCTCCATCCTTCTCTCTCTACTTAACTTAATATCAACTCTCTCCTTATCACTCTAGCTATCTCTCTATATCTCTCCCTCTCATCACTCACTCTCTCTATAACTACCTCTCTCTCTCTCCCAAGCTCTAGACCTATCTCTCTATCTCTCCCTCAATTTCCTCTCTCTTTGTCCCTCTTTATGCCTCTTTGTAATTTAGTAAACCCAGTAAATCCTATACAACCTAGTCTTCTTCTATGGTTTCTTATTCATATCAGGGTTTCTTAGATCTATACTTTTATGATATTTATTAATATTATATTCAAAAATATTTGCATGCCCGATTCTTCATCAATTTTATATTGTTACATCTTTCTCTATTATCGCGACTATGAAATCAATTTCTTACCCTACCCATCCTTGGCAACCACATTAGGGTTTCATTTTCACATTTGATACATCATTGATATTTCCACTTTTTCAATATGTAAGTGCACCTTTTGGATTTATTTTTCATCTCTCCCTCTCCCTCTCGCTCTCCATCTCTCCTTCTTTATATATTTATCCATTCTCCCTCCCCACACTCTCTCCCTCTCTCCCTCTCCCTCTCCCTCTCCTTGTTTCTCTACCTATCTCTCTACCTAGCTCTCTACCTGCCTCTCTCCCTTTCTCTTCCCCTCTATCTTTCCCAAGTCATATCTATCTCTAGATATCTCTCCCTCTTTCTATTCCTCTCTCCGTCTCTCTCCATCTCCCCTATCACTCCTACAACGAGTAGAGAGGGAATTTGAGAGGAAGATAAAGGGAATTAGAGGGAAGGTAAGAGAGGTAGAGAGGTAGAGAGGAGAGAGAGAAGATAATATAGAGATATCTAAAGGGATAGAGAGGGGGAATGATAGAGGGATGGAGTGAGGGGTAGGTAAATGATAAATTGAAGTAGAGAGGGAGGGAGGAAGGGAGATGTAGAGATAGAGAGGTATGGTGGGATGGATATAGGGACAGGTAGGTAGATAGATAAGGAAGATGGAGATAGGAGATAAGGAGAAGTAGAGACAAAGAGAAAGAGGTAAGGTAGGAGGGTTAGATGGAGAGGTAGGGGATATATAGAGAAGTACAGAGGGAAGGGGAGAGCGAGGTAAGGTGGGAGGGATATAGTGATAGGTAGGTAGAGAGGGAGAGGGTGAGTGGAGATAGAGAGAAGTAGAGGGAAGGGGAGAGAGAGTTATTAAGAGAGGGAGGGGGAGAGGGAGAGAGAGAGAGGGAAGGAGGGAGAGAGGGAGGGAGAGGTAAGTAATGTGAGATTAGGGTAGGAGGGATAGAGGGATAAGTAGGTAGAGAGAGAGGGTGAGTGGACATAGAAAAAAGTAGAGAGTGAAGGTGAGAGAGGTAGAGAGGTGAGAGAGGGTGAAGAGAGATATAGAGAGATATCTAAATGGAGAGAGGGGGGATGAGGGAGGGATGGAGTGAGAGGTAGGTAGAGAGAAGCTAAGATGGGAGATAGAGAGAAGTAGAGAGGGAGGGATGAAGGGATAGGTAGAGATAGATAGGTAGGGTGGGAGGGATATAAGGAGAGGTAGGTAGACAAAGAGGAAGATGTATATGGGATATAAAGAGAAGTAGAGACAAAGAGAGAGATGTAAGGTTGGAGGGATAGAGGAAGAGGTAGGTAGAGAGATGGATGGTGACAACATTACCTCTCTCTCTTTGTCTCTGCTTCTCTTTATCTCCCATCTAAGTCTTCATATTTTTCTACCTACCTTTCCCTATATCCCTCCCACCCTACCTATTTATCTCTACCTTTCCCTTCCTCTCTCCCTCCCTCCCTCTCTACTTCTCTTTATCTCCAGCCTTTATTTCTTTCTACCTACCTCTCACTCCAACCCTCCCTTATTCCCCCTCTCGCTCCCTTTATATGTCTCTCTATATCTCTCTATATTTCTCTTCACCCTCTCTCTCCCACCTTCCCACTCACCCTCTCTCTCTACCTAATTATCTCTCCATCTCTCTCACCATACCTCTCTCATTACCTACCTCTCCTTCCCTCTCTCTCCCTCTCCCTCTCCCTCTCAATCTACCTCTCTCTCTTCTTCCCTCTCTACTTCTCCCTATCTACCCTCACCCTTTCTCCCTACATCTCACTCTACCCCTCCCACCTAATCTATCTCTGCCCTTCCCTCTATACAAGTCCTTATATATCCCCTCACCCTCCCTCTCTCTACCTACCTATCCATCTCTCCCTCTCTCTCTCTCTCTCTCTCTCTCTCTCTCTCTCTCTCTCTCTCATTCTCTTTATCCCCCATCTCCATCCTCCTATCTTTCTACCTACCTTTTCCTATATCCCTCCCACCCTAGCTCTTTATCTCTACCTCTCCCTTCCACCCTCCCTCTTTACTTCTCTCTATCTCCCCTCTTTGTCTCTCTCTACGTACTTCTCACTCCATCCTTCCCTCTTTCCCCATGTCTCTCCCTTTTGATATCTCTCTATATCTCTCTCTTATCTCTCTCGTCTCTACCTCTTTAACCTTCCCTCTTCACTTCTCTCTATCTCCACTATATATATATATATATAAAAAGAGAGGTAAAGGGAGAGATACAAATATAGAGAGATATGGATTTAGTAATAGAGACTAAAAGATAGAGAGACATAGAGAAATATGGAGATAAAGAGATATAGATGGTAAGATAAAGTGATAGAGAGAGAAATAGAGACAAAGAGGGAGAGATAAAGAGGTAGAGAGAAAGAGGGAGAGCTAGAGATGGGGAGATAAAGGAGGGATGGAAACTAGGGGATAAATAGAGAGGGGGTAGATAGAGAGATAGAGGTAGAGAAAAAGAGAGAGAGAGGTAGAGAGGGAGAGAGAGAAGAAGAGGGGGATAGATAGATCAATATATAGAGGGAGAGGGAAAGAGGGAGAGATAATGATAGAGGGAGATATAGAGATGGAGAGGAATAGGGAGAGCGGTAGAGAGATATGGAGATAGAGGTAGAGAAAGATATGGATATAAAGGGATAGAGAGATAATGAATAAGAGAGAGAGGTAGAGATAATGAGATATATATAGGTATATAGAGAGATAGGGAGATATAGATAGAGGGGGAAAGAGTGAGAGAGAAAGGAGGTGATAGAGACAAGTAATAGAGAGAGGTATAAATAGATAGAGCGAGATAAAAAGAGGGGGATACACAAAGAGATAGAGATAGGGAGGAAAAAATAGGGTGTGTGTATATATGAGTGAGAGAGATATGGAGATAAATTTATGAAGATGGAGATTATATAAATAGATAGAGGGAGAGGGATGGAGAAAAATAGAGAGCGAAGTAGAGAGATATAGAAAGAGGGAGTGATATGGATGGAAGGAGACATGGAGAGATATAGATAAAAAGAGGGAGAGATATGTAGAGTTACATAACCTGGGAAAGATAGAGGGGAAGAGAAAGGGAGAGAGCTAGGTAAAGAGGGAGATATATAGAGAGAGGATAGATATAGATAGAGGTAGAGTAAGGGAAAAGTGGAGAGTTGGGTAGAGAGGGTGAATAAAGGAGTGAGGGAGAGAGGGAGAGATAGCTAAATAGATAGAGGGAGAGAGGGATAAAGAGATATGTTCTCCTAGTTCAACTTAGGAAAAGGTGTGCATAGGATCAAAGACAACAAGGAGGACTTCTATGATGATTTATGCAAATTTTTAATTCTCCTTAGTACAAAAATATAAATGTTTCATTACTTATTACTTCTTTAATGTTTCAAGTCATTGAGGACAATTATTACAAAAAAACGTGAAAAAAGACTTTGTATGCAAGAATTATGAGCATTTAAAATTTTAAAAAATAAGGAGGAACTTAAAATGATTATAATTATTTTTTTATGATCAATGTATCACAATCATCATATCCATTCTGTAGATCTTTGAATCACCTTTCCAATGCCTATAAAAAATCAAAATTTCGATAAGTAACACAAAAGTTATGCCCATTTTACTGAAGTGTGCTTTTTTAGGCTTTTTAAAACGGATATCCATTTTGTTTTTCAAAATGGATATCTGTTTTGCTCTGTTTTGAAAATATAAAATTAATTAAAATACTTGTTGAAAACAAATATTTGTGTTTCTTTTCAAAACATATATCTATTTATCTTTTCAAAACGGATATCCATTTTGAATACATAAAAGTGAAAACAAATAATTTTGGGAAATAGATAACTGTTATTAACAAATGTCCATTTTAGTTTGGTATTACCAAACCAAATTCAAATTTTACCTGCCCATACAAAAATTCAACTTTTTTTGTTTCGCGATTTTGGCGAAGTAAAAATGCGTTTTTTTTCTCATTGCCACTTTTTGGCCCCCCGTGATCTTGCACACACCCGATTATAAAAACTTGAAAAAAGAAGATTAGATCACGAACGTGGGTCCCACTAGGCATGCCAAAATGTGAAGTGGGGTTAGTGGAAAATAGAAATGAAGCATGAATTATTCAACTAGGGTTAGAATTCACAATACCCAAATCAAGAACAATGATCAAATGTCACTTACAATGAAATTGAATGCAAACAAGTTATAAATCAACAATAGCAATGAAAACCCAATTCAAAACATGAAATCAAACATGTGCAAACCTAACATTCTACAATCAATCATTAGCTCCCATGATTGCAAAAGCTTCAAATGACCTAAATGATGATGAAATTGCTCAAATGCTCAAATGCTCAAATGCTCAAATGCCATGAATTAGCTCCAATGATTTTAGGTGGTGATTATGGAGGGAAGATACTTGTTTTACAAATTTTCAAAATTTAGATCAACGGTTGAGATTAGATCTTGAGATCAATGAATGAGATTGAATCAAGGAGGATCATGGATCAAGATTAATTTGAACTCGAAATATCTCCACAATTTTAGGAAATTGGTTTAAGATATTTTGAAATGAAGGGTGAAGATTATATCAAGATTTGAAGGGTTGAGGATGAATGTGAAGGTTGAAGTTGGTTAGGATATTTTGAAAAAGAATATTTCATGGGAATATGCCCTCGAGAGGGAAATTAGAATAATTAAATAATTCAAGATTATTTAATTATGGAGGATTATGATATATTCCTTTTGAAAAACGAATATTCCATGCAAGTGGAAGGAAAGTTAGATAATTAAATAATATAAACTATTTAATTATGAGACAATAGAAGAAAATTAGATATTGCTAATTAAAAAATTAAAATTATTCAATTAGAGGTGATAAGAGGAAAAGTGAAAAATGATGAATTAATTGAATAATGCAAAATTATTTAAATTAATAGAGGAAATTAGGTTAATTAATGAAAAATGATGTTAAAGGCGGAATTAGTGATGAAAGTGATGCAAATGATGGATTATGCAGTGCTAATGATGAATAGTGATGAAAATGATGCAAACTGCACTTTAGGGATGTGTGATACGAGTCAGACATTTTTGCATGTCTACACTTAGTTAGAGAAGTCTAAAGTTGTATGGTCAATTGGTTATGTAGGACACAACACTAGAAACTCAGATGACATAATTGTGATCCTTAGTCTATACTCTTCACAAAGAGTAGGAGCACTTCCAATTGGAAGGTGTGTGGGGATGCTTTATGGTTGGAGATAAAGTGCTCAGGTGATGCTCTCCTTCTTATAGACGACAACGTCGAGGCTTGCGAAATCGAAGCATTTTCTAGATATGGAAGACTTGGCCTTGTAACTATATTGTAATACTCAAATTTGTATACTTGGAAGTTTATCATGCATGAAAATTAAAATTTTTATCTCATTTTCAAGTTAAAATTTAATGTAGTTCAAATTCAAAAGTTGTTTTATACTTTCATATTTGATCATGTGCAATAAATGATGTATGCAAACATTTTTTTTTTTACATTCCGATTGTTAAGCAAATAATTTAATTTACTTCTATAGTAAAAACCAAAGTAGTTCCATTGTAGTATGAGTGAGTATGTTACATAAAGATTGACAAACGTCATACAAGCATGCAAATGTTTTACATGATGATTTCAAAGCAAATGCTTTTATTTTTAATACACGATTTGAAGTATTCCTCCAATAAATGTTCCTTGAATGCTCAATGTTCTAGCATGATTCCAATATTTGAATTAATATCCAAATGAATGTCTTTAAATACTAAGACATAATGAAGTGTCACAAAAATATGTACAAAGTTGGCCTCGATAGCTAGTGAAAAGTTGTAGGAGTTATCAAATTTTCATTTTGATTTTTGATTTTTTGGGATCAAATCCACATAGTGTGGAATCACTCTCTTGTACTAAGAAAATGATGAGGACACATAATGCTCTACTTAGAATTAGGACCAACAAATGAACTAGACACATGGAAACGAGTGCAATAAGATAAGAATAAATCTAATGTATGAGAATGTGTGAAAGAAAGTGATAAATAAGAACATGCAAATATATAAAAAAATCAAATTTAATAGAAAAATATACCACTTTTGACGATATAACTATATTAAATCATTTCCTCAAGATAAGATAAACCTAAAACTAAATGGAAAATGACAAAGTATCACAATCTCAATATTACACCTATTTTGGAAGCCTAATAAATTGTACAAATTTTCATACAATATAGTTTTTTATTAAAATACTTAAATGGCAAACCATCACGAAAATTCGCAGATCTGCTCCGCCCGCACCTTCCATTACAATTATCTTCCTAGGAAGAAGTTTGCGTGTTTATGGCTCAATTACTAGTGCAGATTAGTCCTGTAAGGTTGCGATCATGGTTTCTGCGCCAATCTTGTTCCGCACTCTTGATCAACAGCAACATGAAGACGCAGAGGGACTATATGAGCGAGGCCACTCGCCCCACTATTGTGCATAAACGCAGCGTCGACATTATTCACGATCCATGGTTTAACAAGGTAAACATCGATAAAATTGAACATTTTCACATTCAGATACAATGCATTATGTATTTGGATATCACTGCATAATCTTTTTAATGCTAATAAGTTTGGTTGGATACCCCTCGTCAAAAAAATTACAAATTCAGCAATAGAAACGACTTTCACTTTAATGGCTCTGTATCTCTCTCTCTCTCTCTCTCTTTCTCTTTCGGCTTTCAGTATCCCTTATTCCCAAATCAAGTCAAATCTCAGTAACAGAGAGCGCATTATCACATTTTATGAAGAAAATAAATCCATGTTTCTCGTGTTTGCTTCAATACAAGCATCTTATAAAACCATCACCATTATTGAAACTTGAATGTGGACTTCATTGTTGTTTTATTTAGAATGCTGCCTATACTACTCTAAAGTAATAATTTAACAGAAGTGCTGTTTTCCAAGGGAAGCAGATCATCTAATTAGTATTCATAAAACGGTCTAAGTTGTAGTTGATTTAGGTTATGAGGGCTCAAACTCGTAATAAATGAGACGACCAATGGCTTCACGGATCTTTATTGATCTGTAGAATGAAAACGAAAAGTGCAAATAACATTAGTGTCATGTTTCACTTTAGTAATGAGAACGAAGACTCCATCAACTACAATGTACCGCCAGGAGCACTTCAGTCATGCCTAATCTAAATAGCAAACATTTGGTATAAAAGCATACCTTAAAGTAAGTGGAGCATTGCTCGAATAAAACACGGCAAAATTAGTAGTCTGTTAATCCGAATGCTGAAAATTATGATCTGAATTGGGGGCCATGGAAGGCATGGATTACTGATTGCCGAATACTTTGACCCCTCTATCTACATATTCTTTGCACATGTATGTATGGATGTACATATAATATTGAAAGTTCAAGGAAATATGAACTGCCCAACAACCAAACTTGTAACAATTAAGCATTTCCTATGATGTGAAGACACTGTTCACTTACTTTCTATGCTACCAGAAATGCCTATATAAATGGAAATGGCGATATCACAATCTCCACAACCCAGATACAATACAATATAGAAATATCTGTACAAATAGATGTATAAAATATATAAAAATAAATAAATAAATAAATAAATAAATAAATATGATAAACGTACACATATATACTTAGTTTTTTCTTAAGGTACCTTGGGTAAAGGACTCTCGTTCCTAAACTCAGCTCTGTTCCTTTTGCTTTAATTGCTACAAAAAATTTCAGCTATCTATAAAAGGAAGTGAAAATAGTTTTACCATCAGTGTGGGCCACACCATTAGTAAGCAGAATAATGGAAAGCAGAAATCATTCCCAGCATAACCTCCTTCTGTTCATCTTCCTTAAGAATTCAGCACTTTATTGTCTGAAATACAACACAGGTACTCACAAAACTCTGACATTTTCTCAATAACTCTCATAGAAAAGTTTTGAGATGAGAGCTAAATCGTCCAGCCTCTTTATTAGAATTTTTTGATCGTAATTTGGATCCTATATACAATGAGTTGACAAGAAAAGCAGAGGGAAGGTTTATTACACCAATCATCTTGCATTTCATCAAAGCACAAAATGAGGAAAGCCTTTCACACAACTACTATTCCATACATTCCTGTCAAATAAGATTCTGCAGAATATCCAGTTTGTCGAAGATAAGTGTAGAGCGCAGAAAAGCTCTTCAAAGCCCTTTCTGAAAACACCGCAGGGGTGCCTATAAAATATTTCAATCTCTATCCTTCTCTCTCTTTTAAACAAGCTCACTTCCTCTCCCTTTGACAATCTGTCTCTTTGATAAACTCTCCCCGCTTTCTTTCCAATCCATCATTTGATAGCAGAATCATTAAGAAGCTAAATCAAGGAGCGACCCATATATAGTAAACAGCCTAGATATGAAGCGAAAACCTTTTGGAAACAAGTGTATATTTAGTTTTCATTAACATTTTGGATCATGCTCTAAGATCCATCATCAGGATAAGAGCAAATGATAATAGGATTGCAGAAGTAGCTCATTAAAAAGTGTGAAATGCTGAGGAAGACAAGAAAACCAAAGATAATTGTTAAGGAGGGAATCTATTTTGTGTTTTATTTTCCATTTCCTTAACTCTTGTTTTGGGTTGCCCTTTGGTCATAACTTTTCAAATTCTTTTAGGTCTTGTGTTTTTCCCCTCTTTTGTTTTCTTGTGATCTCATCTGTCCTTTTTCTTTTACCTTTTACCTATCCACTAACTACCCTCTGGTTTTCACTTGGTTTAGGGGATTGCTTTTAATTGTTAGCTACTTTCTTTTCATTTCCATGTTGTAATGTTCCCTTCTCAGGCCTAATCAGTTTGAAGACCATTAGCCTATTTCTTGAGTTCTTGTGGGCTAGTTGGTAAGGCAAGGGGACTCCAAAGATCTTGGAGGACGTAGTTTCGGAGTTACAAGGTTTCTATTATTGACAATGAGCTTTGTGGGCAATATTGATCTAAATGACACTCTTTGAAGTGTTTTTTTGACTTTTGGTGTGTTTTCCAAACCTTTTGGAGAGCATGTCTATTTATAGTAAGTCACCAAATTGGCTTCTATTATTCTCCTATTGCCTCAATATCATATTGGCTTGGTCAAATTTGGATTCCGAGGTGTTTCGGGAATTTCTGCAACTTGGGGTGGAATAATTAAATTATTCACTGAAGTTATAATGTTTTATTATTAATTTTGATAACTTAAGTGTAATATCTTTTCAGAAAGGTATTTTAATTCCCTATTTGGATGCCTAGGAGGAATAAGGGGGTTTTGCACATGAAAAAGGTTTAATTTATTTTTAAAAGGGAATTTGATGGAAAAAGTGAATTAGTTAATTATTTTAAATTGGAGTTTTTCCCTCCCAAACTCTATACAAGAAGGCATTAGGGCTCATTGTTGCATATGTTGAAGAATGATAATTTTATGTTGCCGAAATGGCTTTGGTTCTCTACAATCTTTGAGGACGAAATCCCTCATAGATTTCTAGTTTCAGAATTGTAAGATATTCCCTAGTTAGACAAGAGTGATTCCACCCAGGAGTCACCATTGGAGTTGATTGAAGTTTGCAGTTTTCTACTTTCATTATGGATTTTTTTTGTTGTGTTTTAGACTTGCAAGTGACTTGGAGAAACTTTCTAACAGTTGTAGGGTGTTAAGTGTTGAATTTCCTTGGAGTTTTGATTGCTGGTTTTACTTTTGCAAGTACAAGCCATACCCTTATTTTGGCTTGCGCAGATTAGAGTTTTGGTTTGGTGCTTCTGGGTCTTTTTCCAATGACTTTCCTATGCTAGGCGACCAAGTTGGAGTAGTTTGCAGGTGATAAAATGAAGTGTCCTTATTTTCTAAATCAAGTCTTCCTCCTAGGCAGGCCATACCATTGCTACTACCTGCTGCAATAGTAGTTTCAGACCTGCAGATGTTTGATATACCTATCCAATGTGATGATACATGCTTGTCATGAGTTTTGGTGTGAGTTGGAATTGCTGTTTGGGTGCCAATCCAATGGGTGATCATTTTGGCATGTTGGAGGTAGCTAGGTGAAATTCCCCGAGTCATCTATCTCACTGTTTAAAATGTAACAACAGAGTTTCAGACCTCTTTCAGACCTGCACCAACCATCTATTTGCCAATCCGCGAGGTATATTTGTTATTTCCATGATGGGTGGTTAGTTCTTTCATGTTGTGACACTTGTGGGGATGTTCTATCAATTTCTTTCATGACAATATATGTAACAGTAGATGCATATCTTGCATTTAGGAGTTTTGAATTAACTAACATTGTAACACTAAGTGGTAATACCACCAGTGAGTTGCTCTTGATATTTTCTTGTTACTCACCCCACTGCATAAGTGGCTCTTGTTACTCACCCCACTGAATAAGTGGTTCTTTGGTACTCACTCACCACTAAAAAGCTAAGTTGCCGAATCGGGTACGGGTATATGGGTGTGGTATGCTGGTACGAAGGATTTTGGTGAGGGGGTTGGGTACGTCTGCACAAAAAACATATATATATATATATAATATAATTAAGTTTAGAATGTCATATATAATGCATATGCGAAACAAAATCATATATTATAATTTTAAATTTTAAAATAAAAATTATATTTTGCGTTGTTTAATAATTATTAATTTTAAATTTACGTAAAAATTGAAGTATTGTACATTATTTATTCAATAGAATATCAATATATTTAATACTATTATATTAATAATAAATAATATATATAAACTATATTTATTCCTATATATAATTATATTTAATAATATAGTATATTGTATTTTATTTTACTATTTTAATTTAATCAAACAAATAAGATATTAAAAATAAATTATAATTATAATATTTAAATATACTATAACAACTTAACCTAAGAGTATATATTTATTCTAACATATTATAATCCTTTTAATATAAAAATAGAAATACCAATCCATAGCTGTTTATAAAGCATATAAAAACCAAAAATATGCGGCGACAAATGACTTGGTTACCTGTAACTACAGATCTTAGAGAGTTATTTGAGCTGTGTGATTGGCACCTTGTTCTGTTTTGAAAGCTGTCTCCGCTATAGCCCTTTGCACATGAACAAGCGTAAGAACTAGGCGAATTACGGCATATACCCCCCTCTAATTTATTAACGCAATGATTAAAGTCTCCACGATTGCATTCATTGACATCTGTACATCCATTATCATCATCAAGGAGTGGGGGAAATCTAAAAGGCGGTGATAGTAAAAGAGACCATATGATGCCCCTTTGTTCATTCCTATTGGCAACCATCTTTGTTGGTGTTCATTCCTATTTGCGCCGATCCTTGTTTGCATGTTTTTAGGGTTTTTTGTGTTTTTGAAAAGTCAACTGATGTTTGAAATCGCCTTGGAATTGTTTCGAAAACTTTAGAATCGCATGGGTTCGTTAAGTGTTGGGTGGAATCATTTTGGTGTGAAAAATACCGTACCCTAGATGATTTTATAGGTGTTTTAGGGTTGTTTCCAATTTCGGGATGTTTCGTACTCGGAATCAGCAAGTAAATCCAACGATTTGATAACGTAGCTAAAAAATTGAAGAGTTGCTTTATTTCTTTGTATTCACTCACCACTAGAAAGTGGAAGAGTTGGCTTTACATTTCCTCTATTGTATAAGCTTTCCCATTGAAAAGTGGAAGTGCTAAGCTAACCCCCACCGGATAAGTGGATGCTATTTTTAGCTGCTTTATTTCAAGTCAATTTGTAATCCCGTACACTGTATGCTCTCACCTCACCCACACTGGGAACTTGGTGATTAGAAAGTCGAAAGAAAGTTGCTTAGCGTTTCATACTGTTTTGAGTACTAAGTTTTCAAAAAAAATTAAGGGTGATTATTATAGTGGTATAGAGATCTTGCTAGTCCGTGCCCTTAACACTTGTTATGCAATTGCAAATTCTCTATGAGTAATAAAGAACTTCATTATTATAACAAAGAGCAAAAGAGACAGATATTTCAGAGACCACAAATCCCAGTTGAGGACACCTTTTCGAAAGTTCTAAGAGTTTGTCAAATTCCAACTTGTGACAGTGTCAATTCATCAGAAGTTATAGTAGAAAAGGATAAGGAACAACCCAACCAAATAATCCAAATTCTAGAATAGAGAGGAAATTTGGCACCATGCTTGACATGATGTCACAATTGCTTACCAAAATGAATCAAAATGGGCCTCAAACACCCCATTTTCAGAATGGAGAAACTAGCACCTCAAACACCAATAATCCTAGAGGCAATAATGCACACACTAATGGCATTCCTGTTGTGTCTATCACTAGACCTCTTCAACCTACCTTCACTTGTAGGGAGGACCCCCCACCTGGATAAGAAGCCTTGATTCCTATGGCAGATGAAGTGAGGGCTAGTTACACAGAGTACGTAATTCTTCTAGTTGAGAATTGGGACATTTTGTCTCTAGAGCAATTCATGAATTAGAAGAAGAAAAAAGGGGGTGGAAGGATTGAAAATAGAGGTCC
This sequence comes from Sequoiadendron giganteum, assembly GCA_007115665.2. Classification (NCBI taxonomy): domain Eukaryota; kingdom Viridiplantae; phylum Streptophyta; class Pinopsida; order Cupressales; family Cupressaceae; genus Sequoiadendron; species Sequoiadendron giganteum. The sequence goes on along the minus strand of CM021107.1, from coordinate 370,136,062 downwards.
TATTGTGCAAAGGGATTACCAACAAGCCTTGGGAAAAGTGACTCTAGCTCACTTTGATGGGAGTGATAAGAGCATTGCCCAAGCTTGTGTCAAAAAATTGGACAACTACTTGTCCCTAAGACCAATGCCAGAAGTGGATGCCATCAAATTTGCTACCTTACACTTAGATGGAGCTACCCATGAGTGGTGGTACCATGGCTTGGTCACACTTGTCCATAATCTGATTAACACTTATGACGAGTTTACAAACAAGCTCATTGAAAGTTTTGACAAGAGAGATCCTGAGATATAGTTTAGAGAGCTTGCACAGTTGAGACAACATAGCTTTGTTGATGCGTAAATTGCTGAATTCCATAGGCTTTTTGTCATGGTTCTTACCATCCTAGAAAAATATTGGTGGTCCTTTTCAGTGAAGGGCTAATGGAGCCATTGAGGGGATGGGTTAAGGTGTTTGATCCACCAACTCTCCAAGAGGCGATAAGGAATGCAAGAAGCATGGAGCTTGCAGCCCCAAGAAACAAATTTCAGTCCAGGACCTTCCAAAATAAGGACAAGAAGCATTTTCATAAAGATGCTTATCAGCCCAAGAAGTTTCCATCAAGAATGGATGATGACCTTCGTAATGAGCATAGAAGGAAAAAATTGTGCTTCACTTGCAAGGAGCCATGGGCCCTAGGCCATAAATGCTTTGAAAGGGGCAAAGTTCATCATTTAGAGGTCTATTCAACTGATGAGTCAGCCTCAGAAAAATCAGAACAACAGTCTGATTTGGAAGATAAAGAAGGAGAGTCATCTGAAGAGTTAGAAGAAAACAAGGGGAGTGCAGGCACTCTTGCCCATCTTTCCAATTTTCAAAATCAGGGTTTGTGGAGTCTTATGTGGGCAGCAAATAGTTGGTCTCATTGATATTGGAGCTACACATAATTTTATTGATGAAGGCATTGTTGCCAAAAGAGGACTCAAAATTGAAGAATTTGAAGGCTTTAAGGTGATGTTGGCTGATGGTTTTACACTCATGTGTACAAGGAAGATACCCCAAATGAGTATCCATTTGGGCAACTATGAAGTCAAGGATGATTTCTATGTTGTGAGTATTGGTGACATGGATGCATTTCTTGGCATCCAATGGCTGCGTTCTTTGGGAGAGATCACATTGAACCTACAAACCATGGAATTGAAATTCCAATCAGATGGGAAGAAGGTTGTGTTGAGAGGGATGTCTAATGGAGGCCCTCACATGTCTCTTTCAAGTGAATGGAAAGATTGATTCACCATGATCAAGTGGAGTGGGTAGCATAATGTGTTATCATGCTCTCCATTCCTCCATTCCTCACGAAGGAAAGAGGAATTACCACCTAGATATGCAAGCTTTGCTTACTAAGCGAAGCAAGGTTTTTATTGGCATACCACCTGGAAGATTGCTTGAAAGGGGAATGGAACATGCAATAGATTTGGAGGAAGATTCCAAGCCCATCACCACCACCCCTTATCGACATCCCAAGAGGCACAAGGATGAAATTGAAAAGGTCATCAAATAACTCTTGGATATGGGACACATTCGTCCAAGCAAGAGCCCTTTTGCATCATCGATGGTCTTGGTGAAGAAAAAGGATGGAACTATGCACTGTGCATAGATTGCAAATCTCTCAATAAGAAGACCATAAAAAATTGATACCCTATAGAAAGGATTGATGAGCACACTGATGAGCTACATGGAGCAGTCTTCTTCTCAAAGATAGATTTGAGATTTGGTTATCATCAGATAAGAGTTTGCGAGGACGTTGAAAAGACTGCCTTTAGATGCTATTTTGGGCATTATGAATTCTTAGTTATGCCTTTTGGCTTAACTAACACTCTCGCAACATTCCAATATTGTATGAATTGGGTGTTCAACAAGCAGCTACGAAAGTTTGTTTTGATATTCTTTGATGATATCTTGATTTTTAAGCAAGACTTGGGAGGAGCACATGCAACATTTGTAGGAAGTGTTGAGCATTCTTGAAGCTGGATCTTTGTTTGCAAAGGAATCCAAACACGAGTTTGGTATGAATGAACTCTTTTATATTGGTCATGTGATCAGCTCAAAGGGGGTTAGTGCGGACCGAGAGAAGATTAAGGCCATTTTGGATTGGCTACCACCAGAAAGCCTTACTTAGTTGAAGGGTTTTTTTGGTCTTTGTAGCCTCTACAAAAGGTTTGTGAAGGGTTTTTCTTAGTTGGCTGCTCCTCTCACTAATCTCACCAAAAATGGAGCATTTGTATGGTCTAGTGCAACACAAAAATCTTTTGATCAGTTCAAGCAAATCATAAGTACTTGCTCTATTTTGGCCATACCCGATTTCTCCAAGCCCTTCAAGCTTCAATGTGATGCTTTTGGAGAAGGGATAGGTGCTGTTGTAATGCAAAATAAGCATCAAATTGCATTTGAAAGCAAAAATTAGAGGGTGTTGAAGAGAGTTACTCAATTTATGAAAAGGAAATGCGTGCTATAATGCACGCTTTGACAAAGTTTAGACAATATTTGGTTGGCGGCAAGTTCATTGTAAAAACTGATCATAATAGCCTCAAGTACTTCCTTCATTAGAAAGACCTCAATGATAGGCAGCAAAAATGGGTCAGTAAGTTGCAAGCTTACGATTTTGACATAGAGTATGTCAAAGGAAAGAAGAACATTGTGGCCAGTGCCTTGTCAGGAAGGCCACATTTGAGCTCCATGATAGAACACTGCTGATTGGAAGGAACAAATCCTTGTGAAATATGCCAAAAATCCCTCGCAACTAGTATTGTGGAAGGTACTTTGCAAGATGAAAGGTACAAAGTGGTGAATGAATTAATCCTCTACAAGGAAAGGATCTTCTTAGTGCCTGAATCTGGACTCAAGGAGAAGATTTTTAGAACTTTCCATGATGCTTCCTTGGCTGGTCACCAAGGTTTCTTCAAGACTTACAAGCAGATTTGGGAAAGATTTACATGGAAAGGGCTCAAAGATGAAGTCCTTAAGTATGCCAAGGAATGCCAAGTTTGTTAACAAAACAAGAATGAGCACATCTATCTAGCTGGTTTGTTGCAGTCCTTGTCTATTCCCAATAAAAAATTGGAAAGTATCTCAATGGATTTCATCATGGGCTTACCTAAGGTGCAAGGTAAAGATTGCATCTTCGCTATTGTTGATAGATTGACCAAATTCACACACTTCTTTGCTATTTCTGCAATGTTTACAGCAGTTCAGGTTGCTGATTATTTTTTAAAGAAGTGTTAAAGTTGCATGGGTTGCCTAAGAATATTGTGAGTGATAGGGACAACAAGTTCCTAAGCTTGTTTTGGCTAGAAGTTTTTAGATTGAGTGGGATTGTGCTCACTCAAAGTACCAACTATCACCTACAAATTGATAGGCAAATTGAGATTGTCAATAAATGGTTGGAAGGATATCTCATAAACTATGTTTCAGGACAGCAAAAAGCTTGGGTTAGATGGCTCCATTTGGGTGAGTACTGTTATAATTCTACTTATCACATGTGAATCAAAATATCTCCATTCATGGCGTTGTATGGATATGATGCTCCTAGCTTCATTGACTTATTGTTTGGTGATAGTAGAGTTCCCCAAGCCAAGGATTTATTGCAGCAGAATTAGGACATCATGAAATCCTTGAAAGATAACCTCCAACATGTCCAAAACCAATAGAAGTTGTATGTAGATCAACATCGTGTTGAGCGTGCATTTTGATGTTGGAGATATGGTATATCTGAGATTGCAGCTCTGTAGGAAGTCTACTCTCAAGAAGAGTGGAGTAGAGAATTTGAAGCCAAGTTTCTATGGCCTATTTAGAATCTCCAAGAAGATTGGAGAAGTGGCTTATGAGTTGGAGCTACCTGAGAGTAGCAAGGTGCATAATGTCTTCCATGTGTCACATCTCAAAAAGGCGCTTGGACACGATGTTGCCGCTTCTTCCAAGTTGCCCCCTTTGGATGATGAAGGGAAACTTGTGCTTGTTCTTGAAGTAGTGATTGATTTCAGAGAGCGTACATTGAGAAAGAGGACCATCAAAGAGTACTTGGTCAAATGGAAGAACTTACTCGTGGAGGATGCTACTTGGGAGAGTGATAAGATTTTGCAACATCCAAACACGCAATTGCTTGGGGACAAGCAATTATGGGGAGGGAGGACTGTAATGCCCCCTTCTTAGGCCTAATCAGTTCGAAGACCAATAGCCTATTTTTTAAGTTCTTGTAGGCTAATTGATAAGGCAAGGGACTCCAAAGATCTTGGAGTACGCAGTTTCAGAGTTACAAGATTTCTATTATTGGCAATGATCTCTGTGGGCAATACTGATCTAAATGACACTCTTTGAAGTGTTTTTTGATTTTTGGGGTGTTCTCCAAAATTCTTGGAGAGCATGTCAATTTTTATTAAGTCGTCAAATTGGCTTCTATTATTCTCCTATTGCCTCAGTATCATATTGGCATGGTCAAATTTGGATTTCAAGGTGTTTCAAGATTTTCTGCAACTTGGGGTGGAATAATTAAATTATTCACTTAAGTTATAATGTTTTATTATTAATTTTGATAACTTAAGTGTAATATGTTTTTTTGGAAAGATATTTTAATTTTCCATTTGGATTCCTAAGAGGAATAAGGGGGTCTTGCAAATGAAAAAGGTTTAATTTATTTTTAAAAGGGAATTTGATGGAAAAAGTGAATTAATTAATTATTTTAAGTTGGAGTTTTTCATTCCCAAACTCTATATAAGGAGGCATTGGGGCTCATTGTTGCATATGCTAAAGAATGATAATGTTATGTTGCCGAAATGACTTTGGTTCTCTACAATCTTTGAGGTTGAAATCCCTCATAGATTTTTAGCTTCGGAATTGTAAGATATTCCCTAGCTAGATGGAAGTGATTCCAACCAAGAGTCACCATTGGAGTTGATTGAAGTTTGTAGTTTTTGTATTTCATTATGGATTGTTTTGATGTGTTCTAGACTTGCAAGTGATTTGGAGAGACTTTCTAATAGTTGCAGGGTGTTAAGTGCTGATTTTCCTTGGAGTTTTGATTGTTGGCTGTACCTCTGCAAGTACAGGTTGTACCCTTATTTGGGCTTGTGTAGATTGGAGTTTTGGTTTGGTGCTTCTGAGTCTTTTTCCAATGACTTTCCTATGCTAGGCGACTAGGTTGGAGTAGTTTGCAGGTGATAAATGAAGTGTCCATATTTTCTAAACCAAGCTATCCTACCAGGTAGGCTGTACCATTGCTGCTATTGGCTGCGACAGTAGTTTCAGACCTGCAGATGTCTGAAATCATTTTGGGAATTGACTCCTTGGTTTGCAAAATAATCTGCAATCAAATTAACCTCTATATAACAATGTTGAACATAAATTCCAAGCTTGTCTTAGAATGTTATCATTCTTCTAGTTTGGGAGGATCTCTTCTTGGTGGCATCAATAATTATCATTGAGTTCCCCTTTATACAAATTTCTTTTATATTGCAAAGTGATGTGATCTGAAGTCTAAGAATGAAAGCCTAGACTTCAGCTTCATTATTTGTGCCATCTTGTAGCTTTTTGTAGGCCATAGAAACAAAAGAAACTGAATCATCTCTAATGACACACCTTGCCCTAGAAGGGCTAGGATTACCCCCTGGAGCCACATAAAAATTAATTTTGCTGTCTTTATTGAAGGAAAACTCCATTTGGCCTTGGTTCTTAAGCATATTTGTTCCTGAGCACCCCATTAATGGGAGAAAGCTTAAGAATAGACCAAGAGATTGCGAAGGCTTCATTCAAAGGAGTTTCTTTCCTTGATGCAAAGCAATGTTTTTGGTTAAGAGTAGGTAGTGGATAAGGAAGTGAGCTGCGTTTTATTCCACACTAAGGCACAACAGAGAATAGAAATGTCCCTGAAAGCCATACTTATGAAGTCTTATCTTGAGTCAAGATTTTGTCATGGGAAGCTGTCAAGGTAAAGGCAACAGCCTTAAGAAGACAAGCTCTATCCCATAATATGGCCAAGAATTTTCCAAAAAGAATGATTATCCAATAAGATGTATCCAACCTTTGTCAAAAAAGATCTAAATTATGATTAGTCCAGCGAATTGTCATCTTCCTGATAAAACTGCACTCTGCTGCCATCGAGTAGATTTTTGAGCTCCAATTTCTGCTCTTCCAGGAAAAGGAGAGAAGAAAAATCCTTCCAATCAGTCACAGAGTAGCCCATCTGATCATAGCAAATCCAATAATCACAAACTTTATGACCCCAAGAACCTACGAGGCCCTAGCCTCTTGGAGAGAAGGAAAATTAGCCGAAGAGGGGGACAACTATTTGAAGAATCTAGACAGTAATCAGCCAATCTCCCATTTCTGATCTCCCAACAAATGCTTTGCAATCACTAGGTGGCAAGAAAGCATAAAATTTCATATGTGAGAGCCCCTCAGAGCATTAGTTGTTGTAAATATCCTACTTCGTTCAAAAAAATCCAAGTATTTCTTCTAGGGAAGTTGGCACTATGTTGCCTCGGGGGTGAAAACATGCCTCAATTGAACTTAGCACCAAGTGAAAGATTTTGTTTTTCCATTATTCTGATACCCACTCCATCTTCACCTTTCGAGGAACATACCTTATCCCAAGCAATCATAGGGATTTTCTTTTGATCTCCCAAGCCTTTCCAAAGGAAAATTGTATATGATCTTTTCCAAATTTTTGATGATGCTCACCCGAGTTCTAAGGCTGATATAAGATAGATAAGGAGAGCATAAAAGATTGGTTTCATCCTAAGTCACAACATTCGAATTCGAATTCGAATTCGGCAACATTGAAATTCGGATGAAATTCGGCAAGGAAAAAATTCGAAAAGTATAAAATTCGGATCAAATTCGCCTTATGCAATTTTTATTTATTTTTTAATAAATATAAGTAATATATCCATAAAATTGTTTAAATAGTTTAACATTTATAAATAGATTTGAAATCATTACAGAAAGATGACACATTTATAAAATATAAACCATAAGAAACATGTGAAATCATGTTTGTGAATATGTTTTTTTGTCAAAAATGTACAATAACAGTCAAGACTTTAGAACCTCAAAAAAGCTCCAAGTCATCAAGAGCACTTGGCTGAGATGCTAAATCATCATCATCTGTATCACTACTCAATTCATCATCTGCAAAGTCAGGCTTATCTACAACTGACACTGCTATGTCTTCAAGATTTTGTTGTGAGGAAGAATCCTTTGCTGATTTGTTCATGAACAATTTTAAATTGCTACGAACATAGACAAGATCTCCCAACTTTTCAGACAACAATTTATTCCTTTTCTTGGAATGGATGTGGTCAAAGCAACTCCAGTTCCTCTCACAAGCTGATGAACTTGCTCCTTGACTCAAAATTCGAACAACAAACTCTTGTAGCTCAGGAGTTTGTCCTCCATAGTCCAACCACCATCTATATCTAGGTATACGTGCCAAGTCATATTTGGCTGCTGCCATTCCAAACATCCCTTCTCCTTTCTTGTATTCCCAACATTGATCTCTGATTAGTGCTAAAATTGTTGCATTTGATGCATACTTTTGAATGGCTTCAAAAAGCCCTCCCATTATTTCAGAATCACCTTTTCTATTAATAGAAAATAGCTTAGGCTCCAAAAAACAAGCTGTTGCATGTAAAGGTGTGTGCATCATTTTCCATCTACAATCAACTATCTCCCATATCTCCATATATTCTGCTTCTACATTATTTAGTGCTTTTTCAATAGATTCCTTACAACGGTCCATGCTTTCATAAAGCATGCCAAGGCAAGGAGTGTCACCATCAACCATACGAAGCACATCAACAGTTGGCTCACATATAAGCAAAACTTTTGCCGCACTTTCCCAAAAATTGCTGTTTAGAATTATTTGCTCTATATTTTTCCCCTTAGGACCTTTTGAAAGCACAAAATTTTCCCACTGATTGGAACAAATAACAGCCCTCAAAGCTGCTTTTTCTTCAACCACTCTTTTCAAAGTGATATAAAATGATGCAAATCTTGTTTCACAAGGCCTCAACAACTCCATGGATGCATGCTGCCTATAAAGACTCAATGTGAGACGATGATTCCATATGAAATTTACAATTGCTCTCCCTCTATGAATAGCTTCATGTACCCATGGGAATTTAGCCAGGTCATGAAGCAACAAATTGAGACAATGGGCTGCACATGGGTTCCAATATATTTGTGGGTACTTCTCTGTTATAAGTTTCCTAGCTCCCACACAATTTGCTGCACTATCAGTTACCACTTGAACCACATTTTCCATCCCTACTTCAAGAATGGCTTCCTCTAATATTTGGAAAATATACTCAAAAGTTTTCTTGTGGTTCATGGTGTCAATCACTTTCAAAAACACAACACCATCAGGAGAGGACACCAAAACATTAATCAATGGCCTTTGACATATATCTGACCATCCATCACTCAATATAGTGCAACCTGTTTCAATCCAAGATGCTTTGACAACAGCTAATTTATCAGTCACTCTATCTTTTGACCTCTGCAAAAGACTTGTCCTGAAAGCCTCTGAAGATGGGGGTGTGTACCCTTTGCCAAACTCTGCAACTTTTTGAATTGCATTACGAAAATGTGGATTCCTTGCAACATTGAATGGAATAGCACTTGACTAAAACAAATCAGCTAATGCATCATCCACCTGTTCTTTCTCTACTGGTTTCCAAAAGCTGTTCAATGTTCCATTCCCTTTTGATTTACCCACATGCCTAGGTAAGGTGGAAGAGGAGGACATGATAGATGTTGTGTGTTTAGATTGAGACATATCCTCTTGAATTCTCTTCTTTTTTTGTGCATTCTTCATCTTTGCTACAATTGAAGAGGATTGTTCTTTCTCTAAAGCAGCTCTCATTTCTGGGGTAACTTTTGGACATGCTTCAACACCTCCTCCTGAACCCGCTGAAATACCATGTAAATGGTCCATTGCCCTTGTCAAGCCTCCAGTAAAAGGTTTCTGACACCTGTTTCATGTGAGACTTGTGCCATTGCGAGTGACATATTTCCATGCCTCGGCAGTTGATTTCTGAGGAGCCATAAAGTAACAATTTGTATGTTTCAAAGATAAAATACAAATTTTAATTTTCAAAACATAAAATCAAAATATATTAATTTTGTCATTCTACTTCAAAAATTAAATAAGAAATACTAACACTATATTTTAAAGCATAAAATAAAGAATACAGTATTTTCTTATTAAAAGCATAAAATAAATATATTTAACTTTTTATTTTAATTTTTAAAAATAGAATATACTTGCTGCATTTTTTTAGTTTAATTTTAAAAAACTGAATAGTGGAACTAAAATAATATTAAATTTAATGTTTACATATATTAAATATTAATTTATTATTATATTAATATATATTTAATACAAATAAAATATTAGAGACCTAATAAGTAATATATATAAATGATAAAATAATACAATATTAAAAAATTTATTTTAAATCTACTTGGTATTAAATCTAATATTAATAAAAATAAAATAATAAAAACTAAAATAAATATTATAAATTTATATGAATACAAAATATCTAATATTAATAAAATTATAAAACTTAATATTAAAATAATATTAATAAAATAAAAATAAAGAAAGCTCATATAAATAAAAAATACAATATTAAATAAAAAATTATGAAAACCCCTACCTTTTTTTCGAACTTGGTTGGAGTCGAGTGACGATCTGCAAGTGAAGATGTTGGTTGCAGTCTGCAGATGCTGGACGCGACTTCAAGCTTCGCTTGGATGCGGGCTTCACACGGGCAACAGAGCTTGGACATGTCACGTGGGCTTCACGCGGGCATCAAATCTTGAACGCGTCACGCGGGCTTCACAACTTGGATGCGGGCTTGAACAGATGGCTTCTGTCAAACTGAAAACCTTCTCAAACACCTGCACGACTGTGCCTATGGAAACGTTGAAAGATTCGCCAGAAAATGGAAAGCTAGTACGTCGAAAATCTGAAACACGATTTTTCTTATCGCGGCAGCATATTTATCAGTGTTAAAACCCTAAAACGAAAACACTTTTTGAATGTATTTTTTAATAAATTTTAACCCTTACGAATTTGGATGAATTTTAACGCATTTCATTGGGTTTTAAAAAATTCGACGAATTTCAAATTTAATGCCATATATTCGGCGAATGCTGTGACTTAGGTTTCATCAACTAAGTTCTACTAGCTAGGGAAAGCCATTTTCCTTTCCAAGAGCTGACCTAGCTTTAAAAGTCTCTACTAGATGTTTCCAAAGAAGAGATTTCCTAGATCCAATGAACAAAGGAATCCCAAATATTTGTTTGGAAGAGCTCCCAAATGGAAATCGAGAATTTGATTGACCCTTCTCTACATAATTGTAGAACCATTAGCAAAGAAAATCTAGGATTTATTCTGATTAATACATTGACTAATTTATATTGATCAAGGATTAGCTTGAACTCTTGAGTCTCCTTAATTGTTGCCACCCCAAACAAAAAAGTGTCATCTGCAAATTGCTGATGAGTGAAATCATCCATTCCGTCCATGGCTTTGATCCCTTTTAATCTGCCATTATGTCTTGTTGAGAGGAAGGATCTTCCCAATTCCTCCATTATAATGATGAACAAAAAGGAGAGAGAGGATCCCCTTGAGCAAGGCCCCAAGAAGCCTCAAAGAAACCACAGGGGCTCTTGTTGAGCAAAATGGAATATCTAGGACCAAACATGCAACTGAAGATCCACTCTTTCCATTCCAAGCAAAAGCCAAACTTCTTTAAGATAAGCATAAAAAATCTTTAGTCCACCCGATCATATGCTTTGCTAATATCTAATTTGATTAGCATACTTTTCAGGTTATTATGAGTGACTTAATGTAAAATCTCATGAGAAACAATGATACCTTCTATGATGGATGTCAAGAACAAAACCCCCTTGTTCCAAAGAGATGATGGAAGGAAAAATTAGACTTAATTATAATGTCATTGCCTTAGAAATGATCTTGTAGATAGTATTGCAGAGAAAGATAGTTCTGAAAATTGCAAAAGACTTAGTGTCATTCATCTTGGGAATGAGCTCTTGGATATTCTATTTGGATGTTGTGGATCATCATGTTACATATATAAGAGACTCGCTTGATTATGGATGGACGGTTGAATGCAGAATTGGTTCATGAGGTGCTTGAATCATCATGTTATGGATTGGACACATGACATTACTAATTTATTAATATCTTTGAAAATTGTTTTGGATTTCTTGGAAGATTCTACCAGCTCCCAAATCTCTTTTCACACAGTGTGCCAAAAATGTTTAAAAAATTCTGTGGGAGAACCATTGCCCACCGAGGCCTTGTCCTTCTACATTTGAAACAGAGTGGTTTGATATCTTCCTTAGAAAAGGGGGCCATGATCTTTGCATTTTGGTTTGGAGAAATGAGTGAGGGAATCTTATCTGGCAAATCAATTTGATTTTGCCAATGAGAAGCCTTTGTTGGATAGAGGAGATCTTGAGAAAACCTAGTGGCATTTTAAAGAGTTCAGATTTGTACGTATTTTCTGTTCATATTTTCAGTAGTATGTATTTGTAGACTAGCATACTTCGATCTGCTGTTCAGAATGGAGTTTTCATTTTAAGCTACTTTACAGCAGGACTCATTTTCTGTGAGTATAGAATATTCTTAAAATGGTTTGAAAATTTAACATCTATTTCCTTCGATGCTTATATTTCAGTTTATGGTTGATGTTCTAGTTTCCACCTTAACTTGAGAGCACAACTATCATAGATATTAGCCAGTTACGGTAATAAGGATACTATTAGCATATACTATTGTCTCTCCCTTTGGCACAAAACAATTCTAATATATATATTGAATTGTAAAGTTCCATAACAAGAATGCTATCCAAGGCAATGTCCCACACCTTCCATACACTATGGTTATTCATTGGGTGTTAAGTATAAGATCAACAGCATTTAAAGTAACCTTATAAATCAATAGTTTTTAATTATTTAATTTTTTGTTTATTAAGAATTAAAATATAATAATTAACCTCAATATTGAGATTGTTGTGATGTCTTGGGCCAAAACAATAATGTAAATCCAATTCTTAACCTTCCACAAACACTTATTATTTGAATAACAACACTATAGGCCCTAACATTGACTCAAATCTTAGACAACTCAGATTAAAATTACTGTTTTCGCATCAGCAATATCATTACATTTCAAACAGCAAGTGACAAAAATAACTCCTGATCTTCTTATTACAATGAATAGGAAATAATAGGTGTAAATCCCAATCTCTTTCTTATTACAACAATGGCTGTATTACATTCAAATAATTCAACAATATCAATAACTACAACAACAATTGCCAATTGGATCAATACAATGTGGTTGGAGTTTGCATCCAATGAAGCTCAATTACAAATTTTGTATGAGATCGTCCTTTGAAATCAGTAGGGTTTTCATCTTAGGATTCCCACACTCGAACACAAGTGCTCAAAATGGATTTTGAAAGGAATTTTGTTAAGTGTGAATGATGTCCCAAATGAAAACATTTGTTCTTTTATATCCTCTACAAATGTAATAGGTCAGCCACCATGCACACCAGCAACTTCAAATTTGAACAGTGATTATGGGCGGGAAATATTCCACTTTGAAAGTAATGGCCTAAAAAATAGACTATTTGAAACTTACAAAACATATTGGGAAGGTAGGGGGAAACAAAAACATAGGAAAAAATATTAGGGATTGGGGGTTGGCCATATCACAAGGCTCAAACTATAGGATGAGGCATTGAGGGTCGAGCAATGGACATGCCAGTAAAGGAAAGTTCGAAAGTCCTGATAGGAAGAAGGGAAGAGCGGAGCTGGAAGAAAAAGCATACTTAGGAAGGCAAAACACACACCAGAGGGAAACAGGGAAGACAAGTACATAACTAATATGTGTAGACCTAGATTGACTAGAAATGAGACATGACATGTTTTCCCCGCCCAAAATTGCTTGTTCTCAAGCAATTGCAGGTTTGGATGTTCCAATATTCGCGAGCCTTCCCATGTTGCATCCTCCATTGATTTAGGTACTCCTTGGTGTTTCTATTTCTCAACTTCCTCTTCCTTATATCCATGACTACTTCAGGAATCAAAACTAGTTTGCTGTCTTCATCAATTGGAGGCAACTCTTCCAAGGGTTCTATGTGTTTTCCTAGCGCCATTTTGAGGTAAGAGACATGAAAATCATTGTGTATCTTGTTTCCCTCTAGTACCTCCAACTCATAGGCCACTTCCCAATCCTTTTTAGAATTTTGTAGGGCTTGTAGAAATGCACATGATATGGTTTCTTTCTTTCAACAAGTTTTGTGACAATCACCAAACGTTTAGCCACCCACATGGCTTGCCCATGATGGAAAATCGTCTCCATTCTTTTGGTTGATACAATCATTGGCGCTTTATTTGTTATTTGTTGAAGTGCCACTTACTTTTCCTCAGACTAAAACTTCAGTTCCATGGTCTAGAAGGTTTGTATGATATCTCCTAATGAGTACAGCCATTGGATGCCTAGGACCATATCCGTGTCTCCTATATTGACAACATAGAAGTCATTCTTCATGTTGTATCCTCCTAGATGAAGATTCAGCTCAAAGATTTTCCTATTGCATTGGATGGTGAAACTATTAGCCACGATAACATTGAATCCTTCAAAGCCTCTGTCTTGAAGTCTCACTTAGCCACCAGTCCCTCATCAATGAAGTTATGGGTGCCATTGGTGTCAATGAGTACACTCACTCTTTGATCTCGCAAGATCCCACAGATGCGAAAGGGGTTGTACCTCAGAGTATCAGAGAGTGTGGAAAGAGTGCTTTCCGAGATGACCTCTTCCTCTTTTGGTTGATCTTCTTCTCCCATCTCCTGATTGGGTTCTTTTTCACTTTGTGTGTAATGTCCCCTTCGTAGGCATAAGTGCCAATCAAGGGCCCTTAGCCTATTATGATTCTTGTAGGCTAATAGGGAGGAAAAATGGAATAATTAATTAACTAAATTAAGTTGTCAAGGTTGGGGTGTTATATTTAATTAATTATTTTATTTTATAAAGTTGAACAGTTAAATTGGAAAGCGACTTATGGGACCCAAAATATAAAGTGAAAATTAAATTCACCAAGGTGGGAAAATGAATAATATTTTGTTATTTTAAGGAGGAATGAGAAAGGAAAAAGACATTCTTGGCATTTTCATTTTACAAACCCCAATTTGGAGAAGTGAGAAACTATTCATCTTTAGCCTAGAATGGAAACCCTATGGCGAAATTGGTTTCGAGGACAAAAACCCTTCTAGCCAATCTACATGTGGATTCATGTAGGACTCATAGGTGCGCTTAAAATTAAAGATTACAAAGATTTGTTGAAAGGATTTGCAAAGAAAATAAATGTTCAAATTTGGAGAGTAAGCCCAGGTAATATTATTTTGCTAGTTCTAGTTGTGAGATTTATAGAATAATTACTTGCAGAAAAATAATTGTAAAATATAGAAGGTGCTCAAAAGGACCACAACATCTTATTTTTTACCTACCTGCACCCTTTTCTTGTTGGGAGATTGTATTATACTAAGAAAGAGGCGTGGGAATGTATTAAAGGGATATTGCTGACTTTGGTAGCATGAAAGCCAAAAAGGTGATTTATTGAAGACTCCTAATGCTGATAGAAACCTTAAAAACCAGCTACCCAACATTTTAATGGTATTTTAGGCCTTAAAAAGGCATCATAACCTTTTGGAAGTATTGCTTGGGTAAATATTAATATAAAGACACCCGGCCCCACCTTTCCCTAGCCATAAAGGGAGTCGCAACAGTTGTAAAAGGGATGTGAGACTAACAAAAGACAAGAGAGCTACTTACACAGTGACGTGGAGAATTTAGTGGGATTTATGAGTCCCTAAATGCCTATTGCAGCTCTGGAGAAGTGAATAAATATTATTACAGAGGTCATAGCTATTTTGGAACAGCTTGCGACTAAACAACATATATATATATATGTGAAGGTCTATATATATATATATATATCAGGGAAACCTGGGGACGTGCCCCCCCCCTAAAATGCCTTGTCCCGGTCCTCGAGATGTCTCGGGTACGGGGGGACGGCAGGGGACCGTCCCTCTTTTTTCAAAAAACACAGGAAACGTCCTCGGGATGGGGGGACGCCGTTGACCAAATAGAGACAGCTGACCGGTCCCGGGTACGGCCAGGGGACGCCTGAGCCATCCCCCAACCGTCCCCCAAGAGTTCCCCACGTCAAAGCATGTTTTAAAAATTATTAAAAATATATATATATATATATATATATATATATATATATATATATATATATATATATATAGTTTTCAATTTTGTGGTTTATGAGTTTGTTTAAATTATTTTCATATATCTTTCACAATATTTGGAACACACACAAGATAAATATTTGATGCTCTATTAGAGATATATAAAAATAACAAAAAATTATTCCAAAAGTGTGTAAACTTGAATTTATTTGCTTGCTGTTCACTAACAAGTTTTAGAGACAAAGACTTAGGATTTTGACATTTTAAAATATTTCCTACTTCTTCACAATTGGAAATAGGCTGAATATTAAGGGAATTTGATGCCCAAAACTCTTTGAGTGCAGCAATTGTCCTCATATTTAACTGCTCAAATCCATATCAGACAATACACTAGCATTGAATTTACTTCCAGTAGTCCACTCTCCCAACAAACTACAATAATTTTGCCTTCAGACGCCTCAGCTATTCATTATTGTTCTGTGCCAAGTAATCAATAACCTAGGTGAAACAATCTTCATTGTAATCACAAATGTTCTCCCAATTTGTGAGCTGGAAATAACCTTATGTAATTTGATATAAGTTTATAAATTTTAACTTTGAGGTTGTATTATGATTCATGTATGTTAATTCTGAATTTTCAATGTGTATTGAGTATTGACAAAGAATGTTGAACACAAATGTTATATGTTAAGGTTCTATAATGTATATTATGTATGCTTTATCCATGTTTTCATATGAGTATTTAAAATTTCCCTATATATTTTAAATTTTCCCTATATTTTATATAGCCGTCCCCCGCCATCCCTAAATTTGGCCTCAAAAATCAGAAACTTGGGGACTCGTCCCGCCATCCCCTACCTTCCCCGTCCCGGAAACTTGGGGTAACCTTGCATATATATATATATATATATATGTGAAGGTCTGTAACAACATTGAAGGGTCTGGCAAACTTGGTGAAGAATATAGGGTGAATTTGGTGGGTTTGTAGTGGTATTAACTGGCATATTCGTGGTCTTCTCCAACGATTCTAAGGTTAGAACTGCTCCACTTCATTAATGAATGATGTAATTTGATTGTATTTTGATGTATGAACATTGCTGTAGCATTTCTCTTGAATGGCAATATATGCATGTTACGTACAATTTAATTGTTAATTTGTCATTCTTTTAAACACCTGTTCAAATGCACCAATAGTTGCTTATGTGATTACGAGCATTTTGTCAATTGGTTGTTAATTTTTTTTTTATAAATAATCCACCACTTTACAATGTTATCAAAGTTGGTTTTCTTGCTAGCTTGTTGGGAGTTGAACAAATTAATGCAAACAGATAACTCATATGCAGCCTATTGAAAAGGCTAATGGCTACTATCGGAGAAACTTGAGAAGAGGGTAGTTTAACTTTCCTGAAACCCGAGAGGAGAGTTTCCTTTTGTAAATTTTATGGTTGAGGAACAGGTAGGAATACCCATGGTTGATAGGGAAAGGAGACACATTGATGAGCTCTTAGGGATTATGGATGTACATTATCATTATTTGCCAAGGCATCCAAGTGCGAGTTTGGGATGACAAAGATTTTTTACTTGGGATATGTGATCAATGTTGATGGAGTCAAAGTTGGATCAGGAGAAGATTTGAGCTATCCTTGTTTGGCCACCACCTAAGATACTAATGCATCTTAGGGGATTCTTCGGATTATGCAATTATTATAGGAGATTTGTTAAGGGGTTTGGCTTAGTTGGCGGCATCTTGAACAGATTTGACAAAGAAAGTGTCTTTTATTTAGACAAAGGCAACATAGTAGACCTTCGACAAACTGAAGGAGGTAAGGAGTTCTTGTCTAGTGTTAGCATTGCAATATTTCACTCAACCCTTTGTGTTAGAATGTGATGCTTCTGATGAGGGAATTGGAGGCATCCTAGTGTAAAATAAACATCCTATAGCCTTTGAAAGCAAGAAGCTCAAGGAGACAGAGAAAGGTTTCTCCATTTATGATAAGGAGATGTTAGCCGTCATGCATGTGTTGGCTAAATTTAGACAATATCTGGTAGGGAGTAAATTTGTGGTAAGGATATACCATAATAGTTTAAAATACTTCCTCAATCAAAAAGATTTAAATGAAAGGCAACAAACATGTGTTAGCAAACTGTAGGCCTATGATCTAGATATTGAATATATCAAGGGAAAAAGTAATGTAGTTGCAAAGGCCCTATCTAGAAAGCCAACCTTATGCTCAACGATAGAAATTTTGGTAGATTGGAAGGCTCATCTCTTGGTATTCTAAAAATGATTTTGCATGTGATGTCATAGAGGGGAAGGTACAAGATGATAGGTACAAGATAGTGGATGATCTCATTATGTACAAGGACACAATTTATCTAGTTTTTGAATCTAAAATGAAAGAAAATATTGAGTGTAGTCCATGATACACCTCTAGTAGGACACCCTAACTACTTTAAGACTGACAAGCAGGCTAGGGAGAGATTTAATTGGAAAGGAGTCAAGGATGATGTTTTGAGACATGTTAGGGAATGTCTAACATGTCAATAGATTAAGGTAGAGGGTACCTTTCCAACAGGATTGTTGCAACCCCTACCCATTCCAGAGTAGAAATGGGGAAGCATATTAATGGATGTTATCATAGGTCTCCTATGAATATAGGGTAAGGATTGCATTTTTGTTGTGGTAGACTAGTTGACTAACTACTCTTATATCAATATCCTTTGAGTTTAAGGCACCACAAGTTGCAAAGTTTTTTGTCAAGGAGGTGTTCAGACTTCGTGGCCTAACCAAGAACATCATTAGTGATTGGGACAACATGTTTCTTAGTATGTTTTGGTAGGAACATTTCAAATTGATAGGTATTTAGTTAATTTCGAGCACTAGTTACCACCCGTAGATGGATGAACAGGCAAATATTTTTAATAAGTGGGTAGAAGAATACTTGCAGGACTATGTGGTAGGGCAGCAAAAGGCATGGATCAGGTGGTTGTATTTGGGTGAGTACTACTACATTACTACATACCACATGTCCACTAGCATGACTCCACTCAAAGCATTGCATGGATATGATGCCACATCTTTTGTGGATTTGATCATTGATTATAGAAAGATTCCAAAGGAAAAAGATTGGGTCTAGGAGAGCCAAAACATTCTTAAGTCACTAAAAGAAAATCTCCAACAAGCTTTAGAATCAACAAAAGATTTATGCAGATAAGCACAGGGTAGAGATATATTTTGAGGTTGGTGATTGTCTATTTGTGGTTGCAGCCCTACATGCAATTTTCCATGAAGAAAAGTGGAGCATAGAAGCTAAAACCATGGTATTATGGACAATATTGAATATTAAGGAGGATAGGTGAAATAGCTTACGAATTGGATCTGCTTGAACATAGTAAAATCCACAATGTAATTCACATTTCGTGCCTCAAAAATGCACTTGGACAGCATACTGCACCCTCTCTTGAACTACCACCATTGGATGAGGAGGGTAAATTAATCTTGGTACTTGAGGATATTTTGAATACGAGGGAGAGAAAGCTGAGAAACATAAGTATTAGAGAATATTTGATCTGTTGGAAAGACTTGCCTCCAAAAGATGTAACTTGGGAAGGAGAACTAATATCGCAACATCCAAATCTACAATTGCTTTAGGGCAAGCAATTTCGGGGAGGGAGGATTGTAATGTCCCCTTTGTAGGCGTAAATGCTAGTGAAGGTCCCTTAGCCTATTTTAATTCCCATAGGCTGATTGGGAGGAAAAAGGGAATAATTAATTAATTAAATTGTCAAAAGTTTGAGTAATTTATATTTAATTAATTATTTTATTTTATAAAGTTGAATAGTTAAATTGAAAAGTGACATTATGGGGACCCAAAATATAAAGTTAAAATTAAAAATTCATTAAGGCGGGAAAATAAATAATATTTTAATTTTTCGAAAAAAGTGTACAAAAGGAAGAATGAGAAAGGAAAAAGGTATTATTGGCATTTTCATTTTACAAACCCCAGTTTATAGAAGAGAGCAACTATTCATCTTAAGTCTGGGACGGAAAACCTATGATGAAATTGGTTTCAAGGACGAAAACCCTCCTAGCCAATGTATAGGTGGATTCACATAGGATTCACATGTGTGCTTAAAGTCAGAGATTACAGAGATCTGTTGAAAGGATTTGTAGAGAAAATGAATGTTCAAATTTGGAGAGTTTGCTTAGGCAATATTATTTTTCTAGTTCCATTTGTGAGATTTATAGAGTAATTACTTGTGGGAAAATAATTATCAAATAGAGAAGGGGCTCAAAAGGATCACGACATTTTATTTTTACCCAGCCACATCCTTTTCTTGTTTGGAGACTACCGTATTATACTAAGAAAAAGGTGTGGGAATGTATTAAAGGGATATTGCTAACTTTGCTATCATGAAAGTCAAAAATGTGATTTATTGAAGATTCCTAATGCTGATAGAACTCTTCAAAACCAGCCACCCAACATTATAATGGTATTTTAAGCCTTAAAAGGCATCTCAACCTTTTTGGAAGCATTGTTTGGGTAAAGATTAATCTAAAGACACCTGGCTGCACCTTTACCTAGCCATAAAGGGAGTCACAATAGGTCATAAAGGGGACATGAGACCAACAAAAGTTAGGAGCACTGTTTTACATTGTGATTTGGGTTCCTCAAGTCCCAATTTATCATCAAACCTTTAATGTAATGCACTTGTCTTTTGCCAAGACATCTATGTCCAGGTGACCATGGCTCCTTGCAGTTGAAGCACAACTTCTTCATTCTCAATTCATTTGTCACCTCAATGTTTGGTCTTGATGGGATCTCTTGGTTTGTTGTACATTTTTGTGAAAAGGTTTCTTTGGAATGAAGGTTTTGGTTTGAAACGTGTTCTTTGGCATGGAAGTCTCCAATGCCAAGGGCCACTTGATGGCCTCTTATAGGGTAGGTGGTTCAAAAGCCTTAACCAACCCCTTGAGAGATTGCATAGTCAATCTTCTTGGTGTGATGTTTGGCACCATCACCGACAGCTTTAAAATCTTTGTTACGTAGTTGTCCATTGGACCACACTATTTGAGTTGATGAAATATTTGAAATAAACTTCAGGATCCTTTCAATCAAACCCCTCAATCAAAAGTTCACAAAATTCATCATATGAGGTGATGGATCCGTGACCTTGGGTGATCAAACCATGGTACCGCCACTCATGTGTAGTGCCCTCCAAATATAGGGTGGCAAACTTGATTGCTTCATCTTTGATCATTGGTTTGAGGGACAAGTATGTGTCTAGCTTTTATACTCACACACATGTTGAGCATTTGTAAGATCCATCATAGGGAGAGAATGCCAACTTCTTCAAAGCTTCCTACACATCTATTTGAAAGGCTTGCAGCCCAGGCTTAGGTTTGTAACGAGTGACATTTCACTTTGGATATCCTTAGGAAGAGTTCTATCTTTGGTATGACAAGCCTTAATATCATCAAACAATGAGTTCCAAGCTTCAGGTTCTAGAGCCTTCACCTCCTTATTTAGAAAGGTAGGTCGGGTTAGTCTTGTAGTTGAAACAAGAACAATCCTTTGTGTCTGGATTTGAGTGGCATCTAGATTATTATCCTCAAAAACACTTGCTTCGTTTGTTGGTTGTCTAGGTACATTCATTTTAACTGTACATCTTGTGAAGCAATTGTGCCATCATTTCAATTATTTGGTTAAGCTTCCTTTCAGCTTGACCCTTATGGTTGTCATTCTTGTTTCTTCTCCTCTCTCTTTTTACCATACTATTATGTTTTGCAATAGATTCTGTAGGGGATGATTTAGTCTTTGGACTATCTACATATCAGCTTTGTTTCTTGATTGCCCTCAAGTGATCTTTGGTTGCTCTGTTACTATGCTGTATAAAACTAAAACACGCAGAGTTGAACTCTGAATACATAGGCTGGCAAGATCAACTGCTTTGATACCACTATAATGTCCCAGGCCAAAACAATAATGCAAATCCAATTATTAACCTTTCACAAACACTTATTATTTGAATAACAACACTATTGGTCCTAATGTTGACTTAGATCTTAGACAACTCAGATTAAAATTACTATTTATACATCAACAATATCAGTACATTTCAAACAGCAAATGACAAAAATAACTCTTGATCTTCTTATTATAATGAACAACAAATAAGAAGTGTAAATCCCAATCTCTTTCTTATTACAATATTGGCTTTATTGCATTCAAATAGTTTTGCAATGTTTGTAACTAAAATAACGATTCATACCAACAACAATTGCCAATTGGATCAATACAATACGGCTGGAGTTCATGTTCAATAAAGCTCAAATATGAATTGTGTATGAGACCACCCTCTGAAATCACTAGGGTTTTTGTCCTAGGATACCCACGCTTGAACACAAGTGCTCAAAACAGATTCTAAAAGGAATTTGGTTAATGTAGATGATGATTCCAAATGAAAACATTCATTCTTTTATATCCTCCACAAACAAAATAAGTCAGCCACCATGCACACCCACAACTTCAAATTTGATCAATGATCATAGGCGGTAAAGATTCCACTTTGAAAGTAATGGCACCAAAACCATAATATTGGAAACATTACGACATGTGCTGGTAAGTTGGGGGAAAATGGTAATGTAGGTGGAAATATTGGGGATTGGGGGTTGGCCATATCGCAAAACTCAAACTATAGGACGAGGTGTTGGGGGTTGAGCAATGTGCATGCCAGTAAGGGAAAGTTTGAAAGTCTGATAGGAAGAAGGGAGGAGCAGAAGCATACTCAAGAAGGGGAAACACACAACAGATGGAAACAAGGAAGACACAAGTACATACTTAATATGTACAGACCTAAATTGACTAGAAATAAGACATGATAGTTGTATACATTCCACCTTAGTCTTATCAAAGGAAATATGCTAGGATTATTGATGTTGTGCTCTGACCTTTTGTAATGTTTCTTTCTTAAACTAACCTTAGGATATTGGCAATTTTATATCTTAGTCTCCACTGTCTAACATAAGCCTTAACAAAGTTTTGACTCTAGTGATAGCCAACTGATTGAATTTTTTCGCTAATTGGAACTCTAAAGATCTCATCAATCATGGGCTTAACTTGATGGCTCTTTTCATTTTTCACTTTAATGTCTCGAGTCTATCTTATTTGCATGCTTTGATAGATAGTAAGATAATCTTCATACACATGCTCTAGTTTTTGGCAATGATTAACAGCCAATGCTTGGTAAGTCCCTGTCAGTTCCAAACTTGAGAATACCTATCTAAATGCTTGGAATTTCCAAATCACAGAATATAGAAAGAAATCGAGACAAAGAATGTTTGCAATGCTGAAAAAGATGAATTTGATGATGGAAAATTCCTTTTGAATTAATAAAAGCATAGCATATATATATTTGATGACTAGGGTCTTAAAAATAAAGTTGAACATAACCAGAAAGAGGTCCTCTTTTTAGTACTCGCATGTTTCTCATTAACAGTGAGTTAGAGGCAACTGCTAACTAAGTATTTTTGTGATTGCATCCTACTCAAACATAGGAGGTCACCAGATACTTAAGCTTAGATACTAAATACAATGTCAGTAAGATGGAGCAACATGTACAGATCATGGTAAATGTCAAAATCCATACAGGAACAAATGGAACATCAAGACAATATTCCATGCTAATGAGCTTTTGCAATAGTTTATTATTGAGTGGTGTACGAACCCAATTACTAATAAATTATAGTATATGTGGCTTTGATGCATAACTGAAAATTTTATGTTTATCATTTTTGGAGGTATTCACTGCAGAGACATTTTTTCAGTTTTAGTAAATGAGGGTTTTTTAGTGGATCCCACAACCATTGAGACACATACGGACCCCAGTTCCTGAGTGTGCTAAACCGCATGCTACCCAAGGAGAACTGAACTCAAATCACTTTGTTTACACAGATGCTGGATTACAATTACACCAGAAAACCTTGGGTCACTATAGAGCTATTTCATTATATATTTCTTGGCTGAAATATATTGTCCTGTGAAGTTGAAATAGTTTCAGAATCACAGGTATGCCTGTTCAAAAAACAAAAACTATGCATGCAGTGCAGAAAAGCATTCTTTTGGTCAGATGCAATTTATATAATTGTGTAAATTATAACCTAGCAAGATGTATTTCAAGAGCATACTGTTATTGCAAGAAATCTTCAGACAACTTAAGTCTTTTGACAATTGGGTGACAGGGTACAGCTTTCTCAATGACAGAGAGGGACAGACTTGATCTACGTGGCCTTCTACCTCCAAATGTCATGTCTTTGAAGCAACAAATTGACCGTTTCAGTAAGTATGCCTTTCCAGTGACACCAATACAATCTAATCACTGATTGCTTATTTTACATTTATTCTACATTCATCTTATTCTAAATTTAAATTACGTAGATCCTATTCCTGATGGATATGATGCCTTCATTCAAGGGCCTATATGTTAATGATTCATGTTCATATTTATTTCATGGTTTTCTTTGAATATTAGAATCATATCTGTGAGAAATATTTGATGAACACAAAATTAAATCTTCAATTTGAACGTTTGATTTTTTTTTGTTGTCATTAGAAGATGATTTTTAAATATATTATTTTATCGTTGCTCTCTGCAAGAGAGCTTTGTGTAAACTTTTTTCCTGATTTCAGAATTAGAAAATTTTAGTTGTCTTATGCATCATTATAATTAGTAATTACATCCAAATCAATCGCGTTAGAAAATTCTTTAATGCATGAAATGAATGAAAAACCTGATGTTTCCAAGTTCCTGAAATGCAATGATTTTAACTTATCAGGGTGCTAATTGTCAGGGTGTGGAAACATGGTTCCTTTTGGGAAAAGAGTTGAAATTACAGGGGAAAAAAGGTTGAAACTTTTCCAAAAAGAATGCTAAAAATTACATGCAATTGGACAGATGTGCACTAGTGACTACAAATAACAGGTTCTCAACTATGATATCAAGAAAGGGAGGAAGTTTTGAGGTATTAACTATTAAACTCTAAATGCAGTGTTCCTATGACTTAACGATAATAGAAGATGATATGCAAAATATGACTTTAAGATAAGATGCTGGAGCCTGGAATGCAAAGGATGGGGACACCTGTACACCCAATATAAGAGGTCAGAACACCCAATATAAGAGTTCAGATACAATAACTCTGTATTAGCTGAGATGACAGGGCAAATGGGTTATATCAACATATCTATTCAGCCCCACAGCTGGTGAGATGATAGAGCAAATGTATTTGCAAGCAAAAGAAAAAAATCAATGCTAATTTTGTTTCAAAATTAAAATCAGAGATAAAATAAATATATAAGAATAAAATTAAATTCGGAAAATAAAAAAGATTACAAACATTCTTAATTTCTTATCTTGCTTTGAACTAACAATATCATCAAGGACCTTTTGCTTTACCTTCTTCCCTTGTTTTGACTTGGCCTTAACCTACTTTTCAATTCACCCTAAACCCATGGATTGTAGAGCCTCTAGCACCTCCAAAATCCTCTCTAGCAAAATGAAGTAGTAGCATATCTAGTCTTTACTGAATTGAGGAATTCCTTCCTAAAAAGTCTTGAAGAGTGCTGGTGATGTGGGGTAGTTTCATACGAACATCTGTATGTTTCTAGCTTTGGTGACCACCATATTCACCCAAGCAAGCTTTGCAATGACTTTCATTGGTTGTTCAATGCATGAAGACAACATGAGGTCCAAACAAGGTGTTTGTAAGCACTCTCCATCATTAGACCAATAAACTTACAAAACAGTAGCTGAATTAGTCACAAACTGCACAGCATTCTAAGGCCCAACCTCCATGTCCTCCCTCAAAATTTGAAATTGAAAGATTGCATTCTTGCACTTCCTTGAGTAGTTGATAGCTCTATAAAAATATCAGCCAACTGAATATGTAAGAACAATATATTAATGAGTGGCCAATGTCTAATAACAATCTACCCTCTCTGAAAATGGAGCAGCCTCTCCTTATCCATGTTTGTCTCATGTCCTCCATCACAAATTCACCCTCGAATATTGTTTGTCAAGGAGTATAGTATGCAATTTGTGTTCTTTAGGGGGAATATGAAGATTCACTTATGTTTGTCCTTTTCAATCTTTCCTTGAAATAAGGAGAACATGTCACATGAAATGGGATGGCACTGGCTTAAATTTATTTGGCTATAACATCATCAATCTCCCCATGTGCTTACTGTTAGTGTTTTATAGCTTCGGGAGCGATTTTCTCTTAGTTAAAGGTAGGTCGGCCTTCGCTTCATGAATAAATTATATTTTTCTAAGGGCCGACCTAGAGAGGAGGCCGCCCAACTTTGTATATAAAGAGGTTGGAGTCCTCTCATTTGATCAAGCAATCATCTCAAATCCAATTCAAATTCCTTTAGCAACAAATTCACAGTCAAGAGGAGCAGATGCGCTTCAAGGAGAAGAGCAAATATTTTGTATCTAAGGAATTCACACTATATTTAAGTGTAGATCTATTGTATGAAATTCGCTTCTTCTAGGGCCTGATCTTGTGAAATATATCGGCCAATTTTTTCATTTTATTACACAACTAAATTCACCCATTAGCATTAGTGCAAATATAAACCAGCTGAATGTAACCCTCTCCTCTGATCAACCCAGATCCCAATGCGGGCAAGGTTGAGAGCATACATGAAAGGGGGTTGTTAGTAAACTGAAGCTTGTTAAAGTAATGGTAAGAAAGTACAATCACTGGACCACATATTCAGCGGGAGGACTGAAATGAAAGAACAATGCTGAAAGGAAAATGCAACTCGACCACTTCTTCAGCGGGAGTAGGTTGACGACTCAGCCAATTAGCAAGATGAGATAATGCAATTACATAAAATAACAGGCGGCAAGCCGGCCTCTTCCACTTGTTCAGCGGGTGATACAAAGAACTGAAACTAACTAAGACTGAAACAAGCTAGTCTCTTCCACAGTCATGGGAATTACAAGAATCAGATCAGAATAGGAGAAATGCTGTCAGTACTACTATCTAGCTTACAATATGTAGATAGAGCTTGCCAAGCACCCTTGATTTGGAACCATTCAATGCTGCAATAATTAAAAGTGACTCTCCTATACTCTACTTGACTTCTTGGACCCAATCCTACCCCTGAGACGAACTTCTGTAAATCTGCAATGACTGATTATTGACTGGAAATGACAGACCAGCGACACAGAAACCCACTCAAAAGCTCACAACTAACTCAAATCTTACCCGAATTGGTGAAACCAAGTTTATTAGGCTCTTAGAAGGAAGGCGCCCCTATCCCAATGGAGAAACCCCTCTCACAGCTCTCTTCCTTTTTCTTGCACACATCCCAATGCACCCCTAGTTGGTACGACCCTCAAGAAGGGCGATTTTCTTTTAAAATTCCAAACCTCATCTAAAAAATCTGCAAATAAATACAAAGGGTCGCCCCTAGCAAACACACACAATGACGCAATACCCAAAAGGAAAATGTTTATATTTTTGATTTTATGAATAAAACTCACAATCAGCTACACAGACCTGCAACTATGAAAAATTCGACTAGAATGCAAAGAACTGGAATTATTGATGAAAGAAGACTACTACAATACCAAACAACTCTGTCCCAACTAGTTGCTATCTTTCAAGCAAGAAGATGAGCCAAATGCTAAGAGGCTAAGCTTTCCTCCAAGCCTTGTCTGAAAACAATTCAACAGCATAACAGTATGATAGACAAAAGATCCCAAATGAAGAACCAACCCCTCCATTTAAAGCCTTGGAGAGAGCTTCTAGAAGCCTCTAGAAAGTGCGCTCAAACCAAGAGTCAACACAAATTCAAATTCAAGGTTGACTCGAGCTTCCTCAAACTTGGTGTCCATTTTCAAGAGAGGTTATAATGTGAAATGAGATAAATCCACTTATCCCAAAGTTGGCGTACCTTTTTGATAAGTCATGTTTTAAAAGTATTTGTCCCCCTTCCTGATGAGGCATCCACCCTTGAAGGTCACTTAAAACACAACTTTATTTTATAACATTAGGCCAAGGTCAATATTAAAATATATCAAGATAACTCACTTTTCCTCCCTGAGAGCATCCAAGGACCAAATCGAACACTGCCAACTGAACTGGCTGGAGAGAGAAGACAACTGAACTGCAACCATCAAGATCACTGCCAGAAATAGAATTTACTAAAAATAGTAAATTCGAGAGATTGCTCAAAACAACAAGCCAACTATACCATTGCGAAGCTCTCAGAAAACCTAGAAGGTATCCACAATTAGAATTCCGAAATTCCGTTGGCAGACTTTAGAAAAGCCACAACAACCACTGCCAGAAAAGGAACCCTAATTTTCTCATCTGAGTAGCCTACGGATCACCAAGATAGGCTAACGGTCACCTCCAAGATCACTGTTGAGAGGGGGACATTACATCTTGTGTGCTATTACTGCACATATTATTCTGATTTATAAAGAGAATTTCTTGTTGGGTTTTTTTCTCCCTCGAGTATGAGGGTTTTCCTAGGGTAAAATATTGTGTTCATTGTTCTCCGTGTTGTGTTTTTTGCTTATTGCATTTCTGATCCTAAAACTAACACTTACATGCTCAATAACCCTAAAATTGTATTTTGCCCATTCCTAGTGGCCTTCCTCTTCCCACTACTAGAAAACTCTCCCTCACAACATCCATTTTTGCAGTAGGCACCAAATTGGAATGATTTGTCACAGATTCTAGAGGTACACAACTAAATCTTGCCTCACCCTCCCTGACCAACCTAGCCATTTCAGTCCTCTCTTCTAAGGTTATATTTTGAGAAATCCTAAACCCATGTCCAGTCATGCCTTGTAAAAGGTGAGCAACCCTACTTTAACCTCCATGGAAATCAGTTTTGTATAATTGGCTTAACCAATGTTTGATCTCCTCTTGAATTTTTTAGAATTGCATTCTTTGTCCAAAATGATCACATATTTCAATAAGGGTTTTGTGGGTTTGAACGAGCCTTATGCATAAGGTTTGACAATGGCTGAAGGGCATTCAAAAGGTTTCTCTCAGCACTTTTATTCTTAGAAGAACTCCCAACACTCTGGCTTACTTCATTTGCATTTACTTCTATGCCCTCATACTCACCACTCAAAGAACTCAATGGTGATTTTATTTTTCTCATAAATGAGTGAGCTATCATACAACAATGACAAACACTGACTTCTTTTTTCCACTTCACAGCTGCAAGTTGTTCGTTCTTGCAAGAAAATAGTGTGGTTTGCAAATGGGAGTGCGGTTTAGTTATAGGGAGAGTTTAGAATTT
Source organism: Sequoiadendron giganteum (assembly GCA_007115665.2). Classification (NCBI taxonomy): domain Eukaryota; kingdom Viridiplantae; phylum Streptophyta; class Pinopsida; order Cupressales; family Cupressaceae; genus Sequoiadendron; species Sequoiadendron giganteum. The sequence goes on along the minus strand of CM021107.1, from coordinate 370,107,403 downwards.
GATTAGGTGTTTGGAGGGCCTTGTGGCTCCCCACACCCTTTTTTTCTTTTTCTCTAAAAAAGGTTTAACTATTCTTTTAAATTACAAAATAATCAGGCATCGTGGAAATGCTTGGCCATCATTGGGATGGGCAAGGGATGTCTGGTGATATTGGGTTGTGTCCCCTATGTGGTGATTAAGATGGGACAATGAGGGGATGTCCCCCACTATTCCTGTGTCTTGGAAATGTTATTGCAGATTGAGATGCAGGGAATCTTTTTTGGGTGGTGGGGTGGAGTGGGAGAGCATCCTTGTGTGACACACGCATTAATTGGTCGTCACAACATAGATGTAGCTAGAGGAAGATAGAGTCATATATTGCTCTTGAAGTATGTCATGTATTGAATGCACCAACTAATACATTCTATATTCTCTTCTATCATATATTTCTAGCTAGCTAAGCATCAGAAATAGTGCCGTTTAGAGGGGCTAATAAGATCTAGCTAGTTGATTTTATTAGGGGGCACAAGGAAGGTCTAATGTCATTATCTCAATGTGAGATCAACATCACATTCAACAGTATTTTCATGGTTATTGAGGGGAATTTTTTCTACTTTCAAGGCATTGACTCAGATTATGTCATTGTACCTAAGTATTCTAATTGCACATCTTGTTTTATCAAGAGTTGAGATGAGTTTCCAAATTTATATCAGTAAGGATTCAGGATTGTTGCTTCCATGGGAAAACAGCAACCATAACCCAAAATAGAGAGTCCAGTGGATAAATTATATGGTCAACTATGAATGCTTTACTCCTTAGAAGTGAAGTTGTGAGCAGAGTGGTAAAGAAAAGCAAGCTGATAGGAAGAGCAAAAAAAATATTTATTTAGTTTTTGGGGAGTGGGGTGGAGGGAGGAGCATCCTTGTGTAACACATATTATTAGGTAGTTACATAATAGGTGTAGCTAGTGGAAGATAGTGTCATATATCTCTCTTGAAAGTATGTGATGCATTGAATGCACCGATTAATTTAATTCTATGTTCTTTTCTATCATATATTTCTAGCTTGTATGAATGTGTTTTTTGTTGTTGTAAATAATATACATGTAAATCTTAGATAACTAAACATCAGCAGAAATGTCATTTAGAGCAGCTAATAGTATGTTGCTAATTAATTTTATCAGGGGTGCAGGGAAGGTTTAATTTTGGTATCTCACTGTGACATCAACATCACATTCAACAGTGCTTTTATAGTTATTGAGGGGAAGTTTTTCCACTTTTAGGAATGGTCTTAGACTAGGTCATTGTACCTAATTTTTCAAGTAGCACATTCTCTTTTCCATGTTCCAATATTATTAAGAGTTGTGTCGAGTTTCCAAACTTATACCAGCAAGGATTCAGGATTGTTGCTGCCAGGGGAAAACAACAATCATGACCCAAAATATAAAGAATTGAGTGGATAAATTTTCTTGTCAGCTATCGATGCTCTACAGCCTTAGAAGCAAAGTTGTAAAGAAAAACAAATTGATAAGAAGCACAGAAAGTTGAGACCTCGGATTGTTGAAAGTTGAAACCCACACCTCGATAACCTTCCATTAAAGAAAGCCTTGATAGATAGAGTTTGATTATATTTTGTAGATATTTGTTTTAGAGTGGATTTTTTGTGACTATTTTGAGTAGATGGTGGAGAGTTACATTCAAGGCATGACATGATTGATTGTGGTGGTGTTTGACACCACTTTAGCGGCCTTCTTTGAACCCTAATATTTCTCTAGTCTTTACCAAGCTCTCTAATCAATGAACAAAAGTGTTATTTTGAGTGGTAAATGAGGGTTTTATTTAGGCTCTCGTCTCAAGTTTGCATCAAGTTCAAGTCAATGGTTGTCTTCCTAATCAATTAGCAGAGATTATCTTATCCTTGGTCCCTTTAGCTAACGATTACATAGGTAAAAATGTGATCACAACAAGAGCATCAACTTATGAGAATGACAAGGAGGACAAGGCAAATCAAGCAGGCAAATTGCTTCAAATGTTTCTTGAAAGGAAAAGAGGGAAAAGTAATTCTGAAAATTCTTCCATGCTTCTTAAAAGTGGCTAAGACATCATACAACTCGGCCTAAATGGAAAATGAAGTGTCAAACCTGGGGCACACCTTTTAGATGGCAATGGCAATGCAAAATCACACCCAAACAATTGGAAAAGAGTGGGAGAAAGTGTGCCCAAGAGGGAAAGGAAGAAAATCAGTCAATCTTAGCATCATTTCAGCATGGCAACATCAAGACAAAGTTCTGCCAAAGCTTCTTGAATTGGCAAGTTGTAACGACCCGATTCTTACGTAAAAAAAAAAAAATTCTTAATCTACAACTTTTAACATAGATAACATGCATATAAGAAAGTACTGAAACATTTCTTTCCATTACATTAACAATGAACAAGATACATGCTAACTAACAATTTTCCTTCCAAATGAAACAAGACAACATATTTCAAATAACGAAACTTTTCCTTTTCAAATGAACTTTAGAGAAAATATACATACGTGCATATACATAGCTTGATTGAGCTTTTGAACTAATAGTGGTAAGAAAGTCCAGGAATCCGCCTTTCAAATCTCGGTGCCTCAGTAGCCTGGTAAGGAGGAGAAACATCACTCGGGCGTTTTTCCGCCTACCACAGACTTATAATGTGGTCCCCCATACACCTATCGTTCGATAGATGGCCCTCCCTTCAACGAAGAGATTGGTAGGGTAATCAATACTGTTTACCGACTGAGCATAGTGGTGTGTCCTACAAAACTAGAACTTGCTATTTCACAATCCTGAACTAGCTTGCTTTAAGGATCACAATGAACTTACAGTGTAGTCTCAACTATCTCACATCTAAGTGGATGTCGTACATTTCACTACTTTGGCCAAAGTGTTTTCATTCAGCACTTCGAATGAAGGTCATCTATCATATACACTATTCAGGGTTGATTTGACTTAGGGCTATCTTACACTACGCGTAGGTCTTTGTCGTTCATTGGGTAATCCGTACCCCAAACATCCTACATCAAACTAAACTACTAGAAATGAAACAGCATAACAAGTAATCTTAAATTCCCTTCCTTTATTGGACATCTTCATCCTAGGAGTACCTCAAGCTGTCTAAATTAACCTATTAACTTAAGGTGGGTTCGTTACTTGACTTAATGCCTTCATTTCCATCCTAGTATTTAGTAACTAATACAATCATATTCTCCATATATAGAGATCATACAAATAAGCAATAATACTAAATGCATTGTCTACCTTTCAAGACAAATAAATATTCTTTTAAACAAACATGCATTACATATACCTCATTTACTTAATGTATCTTTTAGACATTCAAAATGCAAGCTTTATATAACAGCATCATATTATATTTGCCTAACATGTCTTTACGGTTCTATCTATAAAAGCAGAATAATACTTCAAAGGTTTAGCATGACTTCTTATAAAAATCAAGAAGAAATGAGAACAAGATAATCATGCCTGTAAATTAAGCTTCCACAGATGATGATGATGGTCTTTCCTACAGTAACTCAGGTAGCAGAGTTTTCCTTGTCCCTTCTCATAGTAGAACACTCTTTCCAGAATTGACTCACACGCAATAAATTGATGATTCTACTCACAATGATGGCTACTCACAACAATGATGAATTCTTCTTAGAATATGGGTTGCTCTCAGTAAAATGATGCTTCACTGAATATTGGTTAATCACAACAATATGATACTTCACAGAATATTGGGCATTCACAGCAGTATGACACTTCACAGAATATTGGGCACTCACAATACTGGATACTCAAAGAATATTGGACACTCAAAGACAAAATGATATTACTCAGAATATAGAATTCGTATGAACTGGTGAGGAATCAGTAAGTATTCGCAGCAAATGCAAGCCTTTATATAGACTCAGGAAAGCAACGCATTTCCTTATGCAATTGACAACACATTAATGAAGACTTATTCAAAAGGCACTTGGTAGGTCTCCAAGCCCTAACTAAGCAATTTGGTAATGATTCGACTTGAGTTATTGACAGCATTAACAAAATTTTTCAACCATTCATTGAAATTTGCCACTTACAGGTGATTCCAGAAAAAATGGCGTCAGCAAGAAGGTGATTCGCCTTACTGGAAAAAGTCTTGGTTAAATAAGCAACATCAACTATCTCATGGCTGCGTTGCCCTGTAGATGCATTCTCCCTGGTGAAGCGCTCTTTGCATTGCCGCGCGGTTCAGTTTCATCCGCTATTTCTTTTCACGGGAAACTCACAAATATTTCAAACTTGACTTTATAAAGTCCAATGTTTTATGCATCGATTATTTCCTTTTTAAAATTTAGAGGAGCCTTCAACTATTTCGAATTTATTCAAAGGTGGAAATAATTAAAGTCGATTTCCTTTATACTTGGCAATGTTCGATTTCCAAATATACATGATGAGAAAATGAGTAACAATGATCTTTGTTAATAAAGTAATATATATATAAATTTATTAATATTATATATATATATATATATATATATAACATTAAAGTTATAATAATTTATATAAATACATATATATGTTATTACATTAAGTAATATATATATTATATATATATATATATGTTAATTATTTTTAACTTTAATAATTATATATTTATTATATAATATTAATTTATATATCAACAGGCAATAATAATATAATATTATTAATATCCTTCATGCTACAGGTGATGTATATACCTATACATACATAGCCTAATTACTTGCATTCAAATACAATCCGTTGTAATGAACTTAATATAATGAGACAAACAACAGATAAACATCACTTACAAAAGGTACAAAAGAAGACCTAACTCCTAATGCCAGTTTACGCCTATGGATGACTTATCAATACCAACTTATCTGACTTAGTTCCCCAAACCTATAATGACGTGTGTGCATGCTCAATTGGTTATCATTATCGGTTAACCGACCAAGCCCCTCTCCCAAGTGATATTTCCCCTCCGCTTGGAGGAATGGTACCTATACCTGCATCCACTGACATACGTCCATGGAAGTCAAATGCTCACAACATAACAGTATAGATAAAACATTTCACAAGTTAGAATTTTAACGATTCTATAACTTAATATGTATTATTTCATCAAGAATAACATCCATTGAAATACATTAAAATGAGACAATCATTAAACGTAACAATACTCAGATTTGACAACAAGATACACATTTTATTCAAGCATTGAGTTCACATTACAATCTTTCGGCCCTATGCAATACTATTACGTAGTAGCTTACAATTTGGAGTGTAACACAAGTCCAACATGAAATATTGTTTAAGTTTCACTTAGAAACCATTTTCTAGTGGAAAAGCTAGTATGAAATCCACCGAGTTAATGAAAGGTGGCGATAGGGTTATGAAATTCGCCAAGGTGATAAAAAGAGCACAAAAATATATATAAAAATACACCAAAAGAGGTGGCAATAGGGTTATAATAGTGCACCAAATTGAACGGTGGCAAGGGCTTATGAAATGACACCAAAAGTGTGGCAAGGTGATTATAGAAATTTTCCATAAACATGAGAAACAGAAAAAGAAATCCAGGCCCACTTTTGTGTTGCTTCACCACCAAATAGTTTCATCTTAAGTCCAAAAGGGCAGGGAATGCATTTTGAAACTCCGCCACAATGATTAAAAAAAGACAACTTAAGTCATTTAGGCACCATTTTGAAGTGTCTTAGCCACTTGAGTTTTCACTCAGCATTTGGAAAAAGGGCAACAGATTAGTGATGTGTGCTGGAAGCATAAAAGTAGTTAAGTTATAAGAAATCAGTTCTTGAGTCAATGTTTTCGGTCATACATTCAGTCAACATTAAAGCAAGGATAAAAGCAGAGTTTTAAAGCAGAAAATGTCTATGTATCAAGGACAATTCCCTTTCAAGCTTCACAAACAAACTCCTATCTGTAGTTCACAGTAGAATTAAGGCATTTTCTTCATACCTTTGCATATCTCCATGGGTAGATTTTAACAACCTTGTAGAATTTTTCATGAATAGTGATATCATTCTCAATATCTTTTTACCTCTCCTTGCAGTCCTACATGGAGTTTTCATCTCTTTCCAGCACTGTTTTTCATATCCAGCAAGGTACTTGTTCAGATATTTGAATACCAAAGCACTGGGGCAGCAAAGAGGAGGTCATCTTTCAGACCTTGAATTATCATCAAAGTGGAAGACCCAATCAAAGTATTGCTAGATTGAAGTTTTCAGTTTTACAGAAAAAGATTGGTGAGGAGTGTTCATCAAGTTATGTTATGACTTTTCATCAACTTTCATGGGCTCTAGAAAAAGTTTGGCATGTTTTAGACCATTTGGCAAAATTTGCAAGTCAAATTCATTTTAGATTGTCAAAAATCACTACAGTGACAAATGTTTCTGTTTTTCAAGCATAGTGTTGTACCCAAAACAATTTTTTTGCTTCATTAAGGCATTTTGATTAAAATGGTCTAAATCTTGTAAAATTGTCCTCAAAAGTCAGTTTTAGGTCAAATGAAGCATGGGCTTTTTGTGGGTTTATTGTCTAGAAGATACTGACAAATTTTGCAAATTAGGTGTAACGACCCGACCCTTCGGTAAAATATTTTTTTTCCAAATTTACATCAAAAGAGTAAATAAACATGCTAACAAGTCATTGCAATATAATTTTTCGTTCTTTTATTGATAATATATGAACAAGATATCATATTAAAATTACAATAAAGATTCCATGTCATTACAATAATTTCACAAGTACAAGTAACGAGAAAATGTACCTTAACTAACATAGCTCCAATGAGCTTTAGAACAAATAGTAGTAAGAAGGTCTAGGAATCCGTCCTTTCAAATCTTGGTGTTCCAATAGCCTGATGAAGAGGAGAAGCATCATTCAGGTGCTTTTCTGCCAACCACAGACTTATAATGCGATCCCCCGCACGTCTATCATTCTATAGACGACCCTCCCTTCGACGAAGAGATTAGTAGAGTAACCGATACTATTAACCAACTGAGCATAGTGCTATGTCCTACATAACTAAAACTTGTGCAATCGGGCAAACTCTCAAACTAGTATGTAATACGCGATCACGGTGAACTGATAGTGTAATCATCACACAATCTAAGTGGATGTCTTGTATATTACACTACTTTGATCACAGTGTTTCATACAGTATTTCTACTGAGGGTCATCTATCACATACACTATTCAGGGTTGATTTGACTTAGGGCTATCTTACACTACACATAGGTATTGTCCTTCAATGGGTAAATCCGTCACCCTAGACTAACCTACAACAAACTAATCTATTAGTAATGAATCTATTTAGCAAGTAAGTCCACAAGCCCGCTCCCATGCTTATCCTAGGAGTAACACAAGCTTTCAGAGTTAACCTAATAACTCTGCTGGTGTACCTCAAGTGACTCTTGCATTCAAATCAAGCCTAGTATATACTTAACTGAGAAACACAATCACCTCCTACTACGGAGTAAATATACAAACACATTGCATCCCATGTTCAAACATATCCAGTATATTTAAATACCTATGTTGTACCTCTTAAGATATAGTTGAATTCCTTAGGCAAGTGATCTCTTTGACATACCTAGTAGAGTTAAATACTTGTGTCGAACTAACATTTCTAATACAATTAAGTATATGTGTCAAGCAAACTCTCCTATTATGGAGTACTTAAAAACATGTTATGAAAAGCAGTCTAAAGGCTTCAATTCTCGTTTTCCAGAAGACAACAAAAACATTTCTATTGCATAGGCAGAGAAGACATTTCATGCAGTATAGAAAACCCAATAATTACTTGCAAACAATAAGAAGTAGAAAACCCCAAGCTTGTTATTGCTTTACCAGATGATGTTTGACAGGGCAGCCTTCTCCTTTGGTTACTCAATCTAGTTTCATGTATCAAGTTTCCAATCCCTCAGAAGATGATAATTTCCTCACAAAATTCCCTTTTTCTTACTCTCAAAAACATACAGAAAAAGGCGTATTCCATGGGGAGAATATGTTTTACTCCAAATGTAAACAACTCACTCAAAAATATGGATGCAGTTGAATACTAATGATACTCATAAATAATAAGATAGACTATATCAAATGCCTCTTAGAAATTTGTTTGAATGGCTGTAGATATTACTACTCAGAGATATACGCATATGGCAACAACATAGACTGGTAATCTCAAACTGTGAGTAAAATGAAATGGTAGAGTTCTACGAATGAGTGAATAGGATTGTGTATGACGAATGAGAACAATGAATAATGATCAAGAATAAAGTTTAGTATCAACAATGAAGAATGGGGCGACTATTTAGAAGCCCCCAACACCAACAATTCCCTTCAGTGGTGGCATGTGGTTTACCACCATTGAAATATGAATTGTTCAACCCAACAAGTGGCGCAAGATGTCCCCCTTACTCAGTTTAAATATGATGAGTCGGCTTTGAAAAGTTGACAATAGAATGGAGACTAATTCAATTGCACATAATGAATTTACCCAAGTGACACCTATAGTTCCATATTCCAAATGGGGCGCTAGACTTCTAAAATGGTGGATTTCAGAAAAAGTCCTCAATAATTTTAGAACACATAGCCTTCTATAGGTTGAGTTGGCCGACTTCTTTGCCTGCGTTGGATTTATTGACTCAGTCATGGCTCAAATGCCCTACAGTTGTTTTTTCCTACGTGCATTTTCCAGGTCTCGCGAATTGCCGTGATTACTTTTGATTCAATTATTTAACCATGATACATTATGAGTTTTGATTTATTTCAAACTTCCAATGCTTCTAAACATATTGATTCAAATTATTCTATTTCCAAATGTTCGGTGATGAGAATATAATCGAATGGGAAATAATTTGATTTCCCCAAAGTTCCAAATGATGAATATTTTATTGAATAGGAAATAAGTTGATTTTATAAGTTGAGAGATTAATATTAAATCATATGGGAAATAATTCGATTTCCAAATATGAGAGATTAATATTTTAATTATATATATATAATTATAGTTTTAAATATATAAAACATATATATATATATATATATATATATATATATTTAAATATCAACTATATAAATATTTATATTTATCTATATGTTTATATGTTTTAATATAACTATAGTTTATATATATAAAATCTTTAATATATAAATACATTAACATATATATATGTAAATTCGTAAGACAATAATAGCAATAATAATAATATTATAATACACATAATATAGGTTGTGTGCATATATACATGTATATATGTCTGTATATATTCCTCTATGTGCACGTATGTGTAGGTATACCGTATCGATGCATCCGTATGAGTATATCTATCTGCCAATCATACACCTGTATCGATATGTATATACATATGGGTACATGTATATACTATATATATGTATATATGTCCACTTCCTATTCACTTACATCCATTTACGTTACCATCATAATGATCATAATACCACAAGACAGATACATAGATAAACATCACTCACAAAACATGCGGAAGTAAGCAAGACTCGTATTGCAATCATACAAGCTATGGATAACTTACCTAAAGCCTACACAAATTGACTCCGTTCACTCAATCTAAGGTGACATGTGTGTATGCTCAGATAGATTACCTTATCGGTTACCCGACCAAGCTCCTCTCCCGAGTGATACTTCGCCTCCCCCTGGAGAATGAACATTTACCTGTAACCACTAGCACATACCTTAGCAGTCCTTTGTTCACAGCAATAAGCAGCATATATTAAAACATCTTTAAAGTTAGAATAACAATACTTCAATAACCATCTATTCACATATATGCAGTATTTCACTATGAATAACATCAATTGAGATAACATCAAATGAAACAACATCAAATGAGATAACATTCATGTTGATAATAAGGTACAAACATCTCCAGATTTCACATTGCATTCATATTTACCCTATGTAATAATAGTAAAAGTAACCTCGCAATTTGGGGTGTAACATTAGGGTTTTCGGGTCCCTATTTTTAGGAAAAATCCTAAAAAATAGGATCTTTCTAGAATTGATTGAAAATTATTTTGATTGGCTTATTTCACTTCACGATCACATTGGTGAAGTCAGAATCAAGAAAAAGTCAATTTAGCTCTGGTGGGTTGTTTTCATTTTTTCGGGAGAAAAGTTAGGACCTTCGAGATCGTCAATGACAGTTGGCCAGTAATAGGTATCAAAATCTAAGCCTCAAACTCATCACAAAAGATCTATGGAAAAAGATGCTTCGTGGCAGAGGGGATTTTCAAAAGGTGAAAAATATTCTATGTTTGGAAACGCTATACCTTGCCATGAGGAAGGTGCCTTTGCAGTCAACACCCAAGTCAGCTTTGCAATGTTCGTACACGTAAAATGGTGAATGCAGTCATGTACTCACGTTAGTAGCAACAATGCTTCAACGTAGTCAACCCAACATAGCAACACGGTGTTTGCGAAGCGCAAAAGAGGTGAAAATCATCAACTCTGGAGTCAATTGCGCCACTGCAAGCCAGGGGCGTCCTTGAAATTGAAGGCCCAAATGCAGTCATTAATGGTTGCAAATCTAGTCATCTTCTTCGGATTTCTGCTAGGTTTCTAGCGAATCATCAAGCGAATCCATCAGATTTGTCAAACATCGGGAAATGGCATCAGAAGCAGAAGATGCGGAAGGCACGAACATCGAAGACGATAGTCAAATTACAGAAATTGTGCCCTTGTAGCCTAGGGGCGCCCAAGAATAAAGCCAATCAGATGGTAGTTTTTGTAGTAACCATCTTCAAATGATCTTCTTGGCTTCAGTCCAGCTACGCGATGAATCCGTTCGCCAGTCCATACGGCATATCAAACAATTGTGGCAGTTGATCCAACGAGCACGTAAAACGAAGGATAAAATGAAAGATAAAAGGTGAAATGTACCTCTGCAGGCCAGGGGCGCCTAGACTTTTGGTCAACAAGATGAGATTTTTGGAAGTTGTCTTCTTCAAGAGATTTGTTTAGAATCTTTCCAGCTCCGCGGTGAATCCAGTCGGAAGCTCTCGAGACCTGTCAAATGCGCGCAAGCGAAGATCAAGTGCACGACACTGAAGGTCAAAGCAAGTAGAAATTTGGCTAAGTATTGAAAAGATGCAACGTTCTTGAGAAAGGCACCCAACTTTTTGGGGCCTTAAATGCAGCCGTTTGATTTTGCAGCTCCCAGGATCATCTCTTCAGAGTTGTTCAATCTCCGTAATGAGATCATCAGCACGAACGTTGGAGCAGTCGAGCTCTCGACAACTAGAGTCAAAGTGGAGCGTTTCGTTGAAAGTTACAAATTGCAAAATATATCTCAGAAACCCAATTGCGCCCTTGCAGGCTAGGGGCGCCCTTGATTTTGAGTTTCTTAAATCAACCTTCAAACGTTGCAAGACCAGTCATTCTTTCCGGAATTGAACTAGTTTTTCGTTCCATGACCAGTCATGCGTACATGTAACTCGCGATCAAGGTCCCTCACTGTGTGCATCAAGAACTAGTCATTCACTCGCTTGAACTGTCGTTTTGATTTTGAGAATTCAAGCTGTGAGAAATGTTGATGAACCTTCTACACACCCAAAGTTCCTACAGTATTCAACCCTCTAAACGGGCCTTGAAAGGCTATCAGATATATGAGGTAAGAACCCATCGTAGTGTTCTTTGCTATTGACAAGTTGAGACATGATGTAATACATCCATGTTTGAAACTTGTTTCCATCTGCTTGGCCTATGACACGACTGAGTAGAGTGATCATGATCACGTACTCATCTCTGAATTCTCCACATCCTACGTGTTGTGACCTTTTTTCACACATCACCCCATCAAGATGGGGACCCCCTAAATTTTACTCCATTCTGGTCTTTTGTCTTTGGTTCGCTCTCTCTCTGGTCTCTGGTCCTTCCGGGGATGTCCTGTCGTTTGACCCAGGTTAAAGTATTGGTTAAGTCTGTGTAATTAGGGTTTTCATCCTTCAGGCTTATTAAGGGTCAAACTGAGTCACGAAATTGAAATCTAAGCTTCGTACAGCAGCCAGAAGACTTCCAGCAGAGTCCCCCTAAATTTTCACTGTATTCCGGCAACTTACTATTTTTAGTAAGTATTCAATTTGGGACTATTTTATTGAGATTTTGGAATTCTGTCAGTTCCACTGCATCCGGGTAACATCAAGGCTGCCTACACGTAAATTTTGAGCCAGATCAGACGACTTGCTATTTTTGGCAGTTCGGGCTTCAAGAGCCAAATTAGGGTTTCCACATGAGCTTTTCAGATGCATGTCTGGAGAATCCTTCTGGGTTTTCCAAAACCTTCGCAGTGATGTAACATGCAAACCGAGACGATCACTTTCAGAGTTCAGCCTTCGGAGGCTATTTTTAGGGTTCGCATGCAGTGTTTTTCAACGCATGTTGGGTTTTTCTTTATGGGTTTTTCGAGAGCTTTGCAACAATGTGACATGCAAGCGGAGAAGATCGAGTTTTGAGGACTTACTATTTTTAGCCAGTGCATGCATGCAGACCAGTTTTCTGGGTTTTTCTGGGTTTTTTGAGATCCCACGGGCAATATGACATGCAAAACCATCCGGCAGTGGATGAGTCACTTTTTCAGGCAGTTTCTATTTTTAGCGGTACACTCTGGCAGCCGCCCAACACTCCAGTTCAGCAAGCAGAACGACATGCAGAAGGAACGAGGACAAACGGAGACCGTTCGGGATACATACAAGTCAAATTAGGGTTTCCACTTTTATAGGGGGTAAAATCCAAAAATAGCCGAAACGAAGTACCCCACCCATGTCAGCACACTTCAAGGTACCTGCTGGCAAAATTTGAGCGAAATCGGAGAACTTACTATTTTTAGTAAGTCAGGGCACGGCTATAAATAGCAGGTCTGCACCCGAGGTTGGCATCAGAGTGACCCTCAAGCTATCAAGATCAAGCGTTGCAACTTTCAGGCAAAACGGAGCTACTGAAGTCAGAAAGTCAAAACTTACTATAAATAGCAGGTGGCTATAAATAGCAGGTCAGGGCAGAGGACTGGCAAAACAGGTTCACAAGGTGAAGAAGATCATATGATGAAATTTTCAGGCAAAACGGAGCCTTAGAGGTTGAAAATCAAGGGACTTGCTAAAAATAGCACAACTTGCTAAAAATAGAATGCATAAACAAAGGCAGGCAGAGGCATGGAAAATATTCTAAGTGTGGGAAAATGAAAGTATCCCCTTCAAAATGCGCCCACCTCACAGATTGATAGCTTGAAAATTGTCTAAGGAAAAATTCAAAGTTGAGCATAGCAAATGCGCCCACCTTGATGGAAGCCTTGAAAATTTCTAAGGCATGAAATAAAAGCATAACATGCTAAATGCGCCCATGATGAGAATAAAAGTATCCCCTTCAAAATGCGCCCAAGTCATGTTGGGAGAGTTCAAAAGTTTCTAAGTCTTTGAAAACAAAAGCTCATACCTCAAAATGCGCCCAAGGGGTTAAGTAAAAGGAAAACGTCTAAGGCACAAGCAAAAGCTCATGGGTCAAAGTGCGCCCACCTTCAAGACATTGAAAATGTTCAAAAAAAAAAAGTTCTAAGGCACAAAATGAAAGTTGACCCCTCCAAGTGCGCCCTGAAATTGAAAGCTCATGGGTTAATTTGCGCCCACATTAAGGGTGATGACTTCAAAATATTCTAAGGCAACAAGATGGAAGTCACACCTTCAAAATGCGCCCACTTTAAAATGAAAGTTGAAGCTGCAAAATGCGCCCAGCTCCAGCAAGGAAATGCGCCCAAGTCAAAGTGTTGAGAGGGTGGAAAAACGCCTAAGGCAAAGTTGAAAGTTCACCCTATGAAATGTGCCCTCAAGTGAAAGCTTGGCCTAGTAAATGCGCCCACCTTGCAAGTGTTGTTAAGAGAAATTCTTCTAAGGCATGAAACAAGAGGTTAGGTAAAAACGCCTATGTATGGAAAATGAAAGTTGGAAGTGGTGAATGCGCCCAAGGTAATTGGAAGTGTTAAGAGGTTCGAAAATAAACTAAGGCGTGGGAATTTAAAATAATTTAAATGTGGACTCCACACAAAAAAATATACCAAGGGTCAAGTACGCCAACAGAGAAAATGTTCGAAATTTTTTCTAAGTGAGATAACTTTTCACTAGAGAAAATACGCCCTTGGCATGGAAGGATGATTTGACGAATTTTAAAATTTTCCAGACATTTAAACAGGGTTGGCGACTTGATAAAATATTTTCTAAGTGAAAATCAAATGAACCCGTTTAAAATGCACCCATGAGTTAACAGAGTTTGAAAATTAATTTCCTAAGGGAAATTTTAATATTTTCAGAGGAAATTCGTTTTGCCTAGATTATTTTCCTGACGGAAGTTAAATCTCAGAGGATGAATTATTTCGAGCATGCAAGTGATTTTAAATCACCCGGAGTTGAATATCTTAAAGAGAGAATTTAAAATGTCTAAGGCAAATTTTATGAAATCGAGGATTTAAATGACAGACATTTTAAAAGTTGGAAATAAATTTACAACTCCCACGAAATTTTTCGAGTTGAATTTATTTAAACACTGCGAGATTTTAAAATGGAATTTTGAATCAAGTCAAGTGATTTTTTTCTCGCGAGTTGTTTAAATCGCCAAGAGTTAACTGGCAGACTAAGAGGAAGAATTCAAATTTTTACAAGGAAGGAATCATTATTAATGGCAACTGCCATAATGACCGGCTGACGACTAGCCCACTACTGCGCTTGAATTAGAAGATTCCGAACGAAGAGAGTGGAAAATTGATGAAGGCGCTAAAAATAGCCCCAGCACTACTTAGCAGGATTCTCCGAGAAGAGTTATTTAAACAATCTCTTCTCTCGTTTCTCCTCACTTTTTTTTGAAGTTGAAGTTGCTGAAGAAGTTCTTGAAGTATTTTCGAAGTTGTTGAGGAGAGAATTTCTTTGAAAGTTTATTTTATTTCGGAGTGTTGAGTTGCTGAAAGTGCGAAGTTGCTGAAGAAATTTCTATTTGCCGAAGAGCTGAGAACTTGTTGCTGCAATTTTGAAGATTGAAGTTGTTTTCCGGAGCTGCTGGAGGTTTATTTTCGAAAGTTGAAGCTTGCTGCAGATTTTACTTATTCGAGCTGCTAGAAGTTGAAAGTTGCTGAGGTTGACGAAGTCGAGACAAAGGATTTAATTCATTTTGTGCTGAGAAAGTATCCACATTGCTGAAAGTTGGTAGTTGGCTGCAATTTTCTTCGCCAGTCGGAAGTGCAGTCGTTGAAAGCTTCTTTATAAGCTTGAAGTTTTTTATACAGTACGAGGTTTGGAGTTAGTAATTTATGCTGAGAGTTTTTATTTTCAAAAAGCTAACTCCACGTTCGCAGCCGTCTCGGAGGTTACTTCATTTTATTTAAAAAATCTGCAGCCTAGCTTATTGCTATTCTATTTTATTTTGCAGATGGCCGGAGCAAAGGATGTTGCAGGAACAAGCAGAGCCGCAGGCAGAGCTGCAAACACTGAAGCAGGCAAGGCTAGCTCATCCCGGCAGGCAATGATTAAAAGGCTCGCTAAGCCATTTCTCCCAAAGTCAGCAATAGTTTCAAAGTTGGCGGGATTAAATGACACCAACCTTGGTTCATTTAATCTAAATGCACTCAAATCGAGGATGTTCGGGCTAGGGGGCCATCAACCATCAGTCACGGCACATAATATAATGAAGAGTGGAATCTACGCAGCTGCTAGTTTTCCGCCAGCAATTCAGTGTCCGGAGCTAATTATGGAGTGCGCCAATCACTACAAGCCAGAACGTAGGACGATTGTCTCTCCGGATGGTAAACTGCTCGCCAACTTCACACCGGATGCCATCGGAGAGGCATTTGGGATTCCAACTGCTGAGGAGATGTTATACAGGACAAACAAAAGGGCAGACAAGATGTACTCTTCCTCTTTCGAAAGAGTCACTGCAGTCATCAACAGAGTTTGGATGCAGAAGCCGAGGCCACCCCGCACTAAGCTCCCAAAGCAGATAATTGCCGAGGACGTGAAACAAGAATACTGTGATTTGATAATGATGTTGAGCCGGGTAAATGGGAGTGCACAGGCTTACATTTTCGAACCTTGGATGTTCTACTTCATCGAGATCATCTTGGAGGGAAAGGAGTGTGTCGATTGGGCTAGGATGATTAGCAACCACATCGATGAGCAATTCAGGAGCTTGAAGGTGACGAAGACTTTCTACATGAGCTCATATGTAATTTACATGTTGGCCAGAATGACTAAGTACAGAGGGATTTCGTACAAGGAGCCAATCGGCTGTGCCCCTGGTCAATTCAAAATCCATGAAGCCTGCACACAGCTACATTTAGCTAACATTGCCAACTATAAACGGGCAAATGATGCATTCACAATGCACATTGCGAGGACACTTCAGCAGAGGACGCAGCAGAGAATATCTAAAGAAGCACAGACATTGATTGAGGAATATGGGTATTGGCTCATCCAATTCCCGAAATTCACATATATTAGGCTGCAGGGGTTCACTTCGTATCCGTATCGGTTACCACGATACCCCACTGATCACATAGTAATGCTTGAGGTATCTAGGCAATTGATTGCCTACGATAAGATTCAGAAAAGGAAAAAGAAGGGTGGACTTGATTTCCCTATCACCATGGGAATTCCATTGAGGTGTGTCCCTCTTTGCAGGCAGCCCGAGAGGCAGAGGACGAGCTGCAATCTTATCATTTGTCATATCACACAGGCAGGCAGGATTTCGATCCTTACAGGAACATCCGGATGATACAGAACGTTGAATATCGGCACAGAGCTCATCTGGAGGACTTTTGGGGAAATGCAGTGGATGAGGCTGAGATAAGAAGAAGGATGTTTTCCAGACTTCCTCTCAAGTTGATTAGAGAATGTGAGATTATTCCAGTTCCCGACCAGGTGGAGGAGGATGTCAACGTCATGCAACCCGACTATGGTTCAGTTAGGGATACTCTGTCCCACCACCTGATTGGTCCGAGCCAGAGATCATGGACTTGGACACGCTTTCTATCCCGGTGATGACTTTTACCAGGACTTGGGTCGATAGACATGTATGCAGACTCAAGAGCAAGTCGATCGCCCTTACTTATAGCTTGATGGGTGACCCAAGGCCGTTATCGGTAAAAAGGGGGAAACAAATTGCTTAGACATCGAGGGCACAAGTAGAAGTGCCAACCCAACCGATACCGTTGAGGATAGAACAAGCATCACCCGTGCACTCACAAACTCAGTCTTCGAGTTTGAGAGTAGTTTCATTATTTGCTGATCAGAGGGCAGGATTGGAGGAAGAGCGGGGACTTGAGGAGGTAGATCAGCCCAACGCCCGGGAATCAGCTAGTGTCAGTCTATCCAGGGGCGGCCAACAAGAGGAGGAAGAGGAAACAATGGCCGACACCCATTTGTTAGATGTTGGACACGGCTTTGGAAGAAGAAACGAACGGGGGACCCAGGGTAGGAAATGCACCAGCTTATAGGAGGGATGAGCAGGACAAACCCGGTCACAAGAAGAGAGGAAGTGCACGAGATGGGAGGCAATAGAAAGAGCAGTCCACTTGTCATTTGTAATCCCACGTGGTGAGTGCACAGTTGGCTAAATGAGAATGAGAGAACAGGATAATCTGGATCCGACCATTGAGATGGAAAAGTTCCTCAGGAGGATCAGTGCGCCACCAGAGAAGAAAAGGGCCCGAAAGTTTTCAAAGATCTCGACTGACGAGTCAGGCTCTCGCACGCTTCAGGTGGCTATTCCGAGGGAAGATTGTGATCGAACCGAGGAGAGGCCTGAAAATTACGTGATCACCACAGTGGAGTTGGGTCGTCCTACGGGAGCCCAAGTTATCGAGGAGTTTGATAACTCCTATCAGGCATTGAAGGATCAGTTGCTCCGCACGGAGGGGAAGTATAAGAAATTGAAGAAGGAGCACAAAACCTTGATAGGATACGTGCAAAATCTAGCACGTCCAGGTGAACCAACAAACCCAGCAGTAGAACGTCCATCAGAGCTTCCGAAGGAGTCAGTTGTTGCCTTAGAGGATTTGAAGAAAATGGAAACGGAGGCAGACAAGTGGGTTAGCCGTGTTCATACTGAGACAGGGAAATTCATGGAGGACCTCGCCGATGCTTATCGACGGGCCTCAAGTATTTTGGCACGGATGGATATAGTAGATCAGGCCTGGGGTGATACTCGCATCTATCAAACGAAGACTGTACTTCGTTTGGGGGCTTTGATGCATATACCTCTAGAAACCTTGGTGGATGGAGGTGTAATTCAGAGAGGTGATAGGTATGATTTCACCGGTTGGTACTCCTCGGTGGTCACAGGCCGTGGATTTCACGACGCAGCAAGGGCAGATTCAGCTAAAGTGAGGAAAGCAATGGGCAACATCTTGGGGGGAGTCCTCCATACATTAGAAGCCATATTTGCTAGAAAGTTGGTCCCAGAGGAGATAACTGTTGATGGCTTGAAAAGTAGACTGCCTCCATTCTTCTCGGCTGCGAGGTCACTTGTCCTGGATGACTTTGAGAATGTCTCCACGTTCTCTAGTATAATTCAACATACCCAGGACGCCTTAGTGACATGGAAGAAATCTTGCATCAGATACGGACAGACGGTAGCAGTCTTGGAGTTCCAGCTCAACCATATTCCACCAATCTCTACACAGGAGGTTGAAGCAGTATTGGCTCGGTTGATCGAGTTTGCTATCCGGGAGAAGGCCAGTGGGAACGCGCTGCTTGATGAGGATCTTCTTGATGATGGTAGTGGGCATTAATTGCTCATTATGATTCCTGCAGGGGAGTGGAGAATATTTTGTGCATTCATTGCCCACTCCTCTCTGTGGCGGTTTTTAGGGCAAAAGCCCTAATTAGGGCATAGGTGGCTCAATCTGAGCCCTTCATTGTAATTCGATCTAAACCGTCCACTGAATTGGACTTATTATAAAAGGGGCATCCCCCCTCATTTGTAAATTATTAGATAGAGTTTAGAATTGGAATTGGATCAGAGCTAGAGAGTAGAAGGCATATAGCATTTAGCTTAGAAGTTAGCTTTAGATTGAGGAGGGAAGAAAACTTTCCTTTGAAAGTTTTGTAAAAGGTTGTTGTGAACACTTTTCATAATACAAAAAGTTTCATTGCTTGGTGATTTGTTCTTTGTTATGAGTAGCTAGCAAGGCCATTTCGTCTTTCCAATTCAAGGTAGATAGAGTAAAGTAGATTTTCTTTATTCCATGCAAGTAGTTGTTAATTGTGGAGTGTGGCGTTGTGATTTGAGCATATCTTCTTTCATCCATACCACTAGCGGGCTTACTGATGGTAAGTTCGCCTTGCGTGGTCAACTGGAGTATCAGCACTTAATTTCGATTGTGGTTCATATGTTTGCATGCGTCGTATTGGTGGTATGAACATGTTGCGTCATAGTTTGAACACTTTTCTCATTCTTTGAAGATTGCACCAACTTTGTCGGAGTTGTTCGAAAGGAGACAAAGCAAA